>JAOVVA010000002.1:12042439-12133298 GCA_028565275.1 Leiocassis micropogon | reverse complement strand
GTGCTTGACGGATTTTGCAAATGCACTTGACAATACTGTTCTTGCAAGAACTATTACAGAAAGGCTGACCTCTGTGTATTAAAATAACAACTAACTGTTGTTTTTGTCGTTGTTACGTAATTACCCAATTCCATATGTGTTATTTTATGGTTTTTAAATCCTATTTCCTATCCTAATCCTATTCTAATGTGTGTGTGTGTGTGTGTGTGTGTTGGCTACGGTTTAAAAACAATCCAATTAGGTTTTTCCTGTAGTGTGACCTCATAAAAGTAGATCCCCCCCATCCCCCACCCCCCAGCTTGTGGCTCTGAGACGTGTCTGCTGTTCTCTGACAGGAAGTGGCTCAGCAGTATCTCATTTACATATACTTTCAAACCCTGCATTCACATGAGGTGGGAGGGAGTTTAAAGTATGTGACATGCATTAGTGTATCTGAGGGGTATTTCAGCCCTGAGTTCTAATCTTTAAATTCAGTGTGTTGATTTGCTGTGTGTGTGTAAACTTGAGACATTTTGCAGCAGTGTGTGTTTATTAAGTGGAGCTTCATTATTAGATAGCCTTACTTAGCTGTCACTTTAAGGCTTGAAATTATATTTATTTATGTTGTTTTTTTCTAAAACTGGTAAAAAAAAAAATTCCCCCCCCAAAACAACTGCATGCATTCAGAAATTTTACCCAATTTACCCAAACCACATCCTTACATCCTCAGTGATATACAGTTCACTCACCCGTCGCTTTATTAGCAATGCCTGCACGGTTATCTAAATCATTAAATCATGTAATGAAAAAGTATGCAGATATGTGACTGGATCTTCAGTTAACGTTCATATTCAACATCGCAACGAGAGAAAAGAATGTGATTTCTCTGACTTTCAGAAACTGAAGAGACGGTCCCTAGAGTTTACACAGAATCATGCGAAAAACAAAAACATCCTGTATCGCGAGTCAGCAGGCTGAAACACCTTGTTGATGAAAAAGATCTGAGGAGAACGACCGAGACCACGGGGACCAGAAAAGCATCTCGGACCGCACGGCACATCGAACTTTGAGGTGAATTGGGGTGGGCTCGAACAGCAGACGACCGCATTGGGTTCCACTCCTGCCAGCCAAGAACAAGAATCCAAAGCTGTCATGAACGCACGTTAGATGAGATCTACAGCTTGTCTGGACTCAAACCAGTACATTGAGTACCAACAGAGATGACATTGTTTTCTTCACTTTGATGTTTGATGTGCATTTTTATTAACTGAAGTTCTTGACCTTCTGTATCTGCATGGGTGTTTTTTAAATTTCATTTAATTTTACATTGAGCTGGTGTGTCATGATTGGCTAGATATAAGTAAAGTATATCTCTTTTTTTTTTTTTTTAAAAAAGGCATTTTCCACGTTGCTGATATAAACGACATAGGACAATCAGTAGACGTTTAAAAAAAAAAAATTGTTCTACATTATGTGTGACTATATCACACAGCCCTAGTCACTAAGCATTTAATGTTTATATCACAACACCAAAATGTGACTCACTCACTGCGTACTGATACACCCTGGCCAAACAGATGTTCTTTCTAATATTGTTTCTTCAATATTTGCTGCATTTCTGTGCCGGACATGTTCTCCAATATATTCCAAACCTACAAACTCGAATTTCTTGATCGGGAAAAAAAAAAAAAGCAACATATATATATACATATGTATATATGTATATATATATATATATATATATATATGTATATATATGTATATATATGTATATATGTATATATATATATATATATATATATATATATATAATTTATTTATTTTTTTAACAGCACATTGGACTGCAAACTAATGATGAGGCCTGATGTTTTTGTTGTTAGGGCTGGTCCTGAACTTGGTTAGAAGACACACTATGCTCAGTGCTATGGGTCAGATTTCAATGCAACTGATTATGAAAACATGCCGAAGGCGTCTTGGCTGCTTTGCGTGTAATCTCTTAGGTGACATCTAATGTAATCCAGCCAAGAAAACAGACTAGGATAAAGTGTCAAAGCAATGCCTGCCACAGGAATGCAAAAGATCAAAGCCAGCATTACAAGAGCTGCGGTTTGGGCCCTAATATCCTATGCTAGAGTGACCCCACCCTAACCCTGTTACAAGCTGAGATCAGGGTCAATCTAGTGAAGTACTCTATAATCTCTGCACAATATGTTTTTATATTAAGCTTCACATTCTCTGACAGGCCTATAGTGTATGTGTGTCGGTCTAAGAAAACCAATTGGACATCACTGTGGTTGGGTTGAGACGAACAGCCAAAAAAGATGAAAGATCGAGTTTTTGGCCGAAATTGTGTGTTTTTTTTGCCTTTAATCAATTTTGACACCTCATAAACATGCCTCATCAAAATGGTTTTATTTGCTTTTTCCCAGACATAAAACAGGCTGCAGGAAGATATCTAAAACCTTACTAGCTAAGTCAGATTTTCTCATATAGAGAATGTCATGCAGCGTCTCATGTGTACCCAACACATCCATCTCAGTGTGATAATCTGCACATTGAACTCCACTCTGAGAGCTGACGTTTCAGGTCCTGTGTTAACATAAGAGTCACAGGTTCCCATGGGACACTGCCTTTACTCTGTAGCACTGTAACAGAGGAATTCCATTAAGCTCAGGCTTCCAACACACTGCATAGCACATAACAGTAAAATATACAGGCTGTTATTTAGTATACTGGGCTCTGTAGACCACACACATGGTCTGAGTCACAATTTAGATCTTATACCACTGCACATCAGTTAATAGCCATGTAATTTACTAATCGTTAATGAAATGCTCCAAGAGAAACATTGGACAAGATGCTTGTTTATATTAAGGGAATTTATACTTGTCTGAAATGCTTTTCGGCAAAGCTAGTATGGTTCGTTTTTGCATAATAAGAAAAAAAATGCATGGTTATGATTTGAAAGAAGGTTTGCAAACATTTAGCCATCATTCAAGCTTTTATAGATTTTGTTTGCAAAAGAACAATCAGCTAGTTCCTTTTCATTCTGTAATAAAAAAAAAAAACAGGCCTGTCAGAAGATTGTGCTATTTGAGCAATGCTTAAAAAAGAATAGAAATCAAGAAGCCTCAGAAAATTGATGATACCCCCCCCCCCCGCCAGTGTTGGTGTTTTCAATTAACAGCTTGAGATTAAAGGTAAACTGAGATTGGGGAAGAGGACAGAGTAATATCAGATAGCGGTATGTATGAATATATATAGATAGATTTAATCAGCGTGAGGACTTGAAGTATAAAGCGACTGATCAATAGACCAGAACCTTAATCATTGAGGCTCCATTACAGCACAGTACATACAACCTGAAAGTGCTAAAATGTGAAAACATCTGTAGTTAACTCTCCAACTTTGTTGACCCAGCATTCATGGATACTTTAAAATAAATACTACCACCATCATCACACAGAGATGCACAAACTGTGCACATACAGTATGGGTTGTTTTTTGTTAGTTCCCCAAACTAATTGTAGGCAGGGCTAGTGTTGAGCCAGGAAGGAGCATAAAAAGTGAGCACACATAAACACTTCCTTTTCCCCTTGTTTTTGCAGTGCAACGGAGGAATGTGTGCGCTCGGCCTGTTGCAGCCTATCTGAGTTTTCAGCCCTCTGGCTGGGTGTCAGCCCAGCTGTCTGATGGCAAATTATTTAGCGCCTTCAAAACAACACATATTAATCCCAAAAGAGCGAAGCACGTATGGCACTCGCGCTCGCCTGGGAAGCATGGTTATTTACTCGCATATCCTGTCAAACATTCTTTCACAAGCTTCCAATGACAGTTTGCCTTGGAATGTAATGGCACGAGGAGTCGTCGGAATTTATCCGTGTTGAGCCAGGATCACCCCATTCGGCGTAGCGGTGCATTTCGGACACGGCGACTGTACGCGTGTGTAAAACACGACTGGAACTTTCCTGAATACAAGTGTATCGAGGTTTGTCTCCCACGAGCTGATTATCAGTGTTGAGTTTGGCACCGGCGCCTTGGACGCGTTTGCCGGTTCTGCATCCAAACTTTTGCGCCGAGTCCCTGCTGCCAGTATTGCAATGTCATGCACTAAAATCACAATCTGTCTGGCTGGGAGAATAATCAGCAGCCTTTATTGCATAATTGACTGAAAAGTGGGCAAAGGGCATATGGAATTACATGCGGTCGGTTCAGAGATGACAACAAAGGCATGTCAGTCCTTGTTTTTATCATACACATACTCAGGCTTTTGCCTGTAAATACAGGAGCACCATGTTGCTCTTAGTCAATGTCAGGTAGACACATTTTTATGGAATTATTTTGGAAATAGCCAAATACCTTGAAACAAGGGTTGGTAATTGGTAAGAACCTTTCTTTCCTAGTTTGACTGGCTTATATTCCCCCTAGCCAGACTTGTACCTTTTCTATATTTTTATACATCAGGTTTTGTGTTTACCTTTCCATTTTGCCATCTATTGTTGCAATGCCAGCAGATATGAATTGCTCCTGGCCAGCTCCTAAAAAACACTCTTTAGAATAAAGCTTTCAGCTTCCTTTCTTCTACGTTCTGCAGACATTCAGAATGCAACTCTGTATGTCTGCTCTTGTCTTTTTTATTCTTTGTCCCTTGTAAAAAAAAAAAAAAAAAAAGGGCCAGATTACTTTTGTCAGTGAACACAGGTTGCCTTGTGTAGTCAGGGAAGACAAGCGGAAATGCTTTTCCTCGCCCTTAGCAGCCTCCCTGTCACTCTTTCTTCCAGTACAGAGCAGCGTCGGAGATGGAGGAGCGAGACGCAGGGGGTTTTGGTGATTATCGTTCCCAAGCTCCAGGCTAGAGAAGTGAGACTTTGGCAAAAAGCCTTCCTGGCATCAATGAGGAGAGGTGGATGCTGTTCCCAGGGAAAACCAGCTGCACATCATGGCCCAAAATCCCACACCTTCATCAAGTCTGAGCCACGAGTGCCAAACTTCCCTGAACATTATCGCAAGCTGTGTATATATATATATATACACACACACAAACACACACTCTGGCTATTGTTTAGTATATATTATGTGCTCTGTGTTAAAAAGGCTCTTTTTTTCAGAGTGAACTTATTAATAGGTGTCATGGATGCAAATTAGCTAATGCCTTGTGCTTCAGGAAGGTCTCTAGCTTGGATAACAACCAGGTGCCACTGTGGGCACAGTAGCAAAATGAGCCGCCATAGCAGGACCAGCTGTAATTTGAGGACTGCTGGGTTTGTGGTTTAGCTACACTGATATTTCAAATGCAGTGGATATATTACACTGGAATGTGGTTAATGTTTTTCGTTTTATGAGGACGATTTGCATAATTTTTATGAGACTGCTTTAGCTGCATGTTTGTTTAGGAGTTGATCTTTTATTAAGTAACGTTTAAGGTAGTCGTCATTATGTAGCTTTATAAGTTATGGTAATGATCAGCTTTCCAGATTCGGCTGAAATTGATTTATTTGAATTTCTTACTAAATGATAGAACATTGCTTTTCTGCAAATGACGTGGTTTGGAGAATTTTTTAGGGGGAAGATAATAAAAGTGTCACCTTATCCTTAACGGAACTGTTGTACTCTCCAGAATACTGCAGAATGAGCTTTCCTTAAACTTGCTTGGCTTGGGAAGAGTGTCAAAACACAACCATGCTTTTAAACGATGTTCTCTACCCGCTCTCACGGAACAGAAATCTAATCTGTGCAGCTATATACAACTTGTTCTGGAACGTAGAAGGCTCCGGGACTTGAAATGGCACCGTTCGTGAAAAAAAACAACAACAAAAAAAAAAACAGCCCATGTGAAAGAATCAGAGATGCAAGGGAACTCGGCAACATGTCTCTCAGCGGTGTTGCCAAGCCGAGGCTCTGCGTGTGGCTCAGACCACCAGGAGAGTGTTTATTGTACGAGCCCCTTGCCAGGCTAGAAGCAGACATGTTTGGCCAGAAGTGCACCAGCTTGAACTTCCTCACCCTGCTATATGACCCACGGCTTGTCTGGGGAGCCTGGCTTAGTTATGTTGACGGTATCTATTCAAGGTCATCGCGAAGACAGGCGGATGCCTCTTTCAGGCAGTCCGGTCACACGACATGCTCTGGAAGATATGGAGTTCGTTATCTAGTGTACCAAGACTAATTTGTACCTGTTTATACTTATAATATTATATTAACTTATATTTTTTTTACTTCCTCTTTATTATTTATTATACGTATACGGTACATCAAAGCTGTGTTAGGACTGAAGGACAATACAGATGCTGTGTACTCTGCTGCACACACTATAGGCATTGTGCTGTGCAGCTGTGATCACACCCAGCATGTTTAATTCCAATGGCTGACTGGCTGGGCTGCCTCTGGGAGCCATATCACCAGCAGCCATGCACACATTCAGCCCCTTATGCAAAAGGGAAGTGGGTGTCCACCCAAATACTTTCAGTATTTAAAGGGATCAACCTGAGTTTTTTTTTTTTTTTTTTAGCCCGAGAACACTGGGCATGATTTGGAAAAACACAATGCATTTGATGCAGCTGCTTCCTCATAGGGCATCATGCACACACACATTCCCGCATGATGCAATTTATAGCTGTTAATACACATGTAAACCGGAGTTAGGGTTAAACCAGAAGTACCCCAGAGCTGTGAGACACTACACAAGTTTAAAAGCAGCATGTGGTTTATATTTGATGTGACCCTGGCTAGATTGATGTTGGCTTTGTTTGAGAAAATCATGCACAAGGCAATTTATTGCACAGTTGTCAAGCAGTAAGATACTGCACTGTTTTCCACTGTTATATATTAGCCACTAAGAAAGGAGAATTTCACTAGACAACTCGATGACCTTCATGGGAAAAGGAAGCATCCATAGAACGGGCCTTTATTTACTGGCTGCATTCGGTACAGGCAGAGATCGCAGAATGCGCCCACATTACACACCCACGAGTAAACCTCCATACATGTACTAGCACTTGTACAATGGGGATGTACAGTACAGTATAGTTCTGTGTTCTCCCCCATCTGAACACACACAAGCTGGAACCCCAGTCCACATATCAGTAATGTGTATTTGCACGGTAAATAACATTTCATAACGTGGCTCAGAGAGTGCAGTGCCACAAGGTTATGGGTTATTCTTATTTCAGAATTAGTATTAAAACTATGATGTTTAAACGATGTTCCTTTGTGCTTTAAAATATTCTTGTCACTCATTTACATATCCTTAATTATTGTACTTGTATATGTGCTATAATTCTGTTAAAACCTTAGTTATTTTGAACTGCAAAAAAATAAAAGATATAATTTTTCCCCCTTGTAAATCAGCTTGTCTTGATGCATCATAAATATTTATTTCCCTTTGATCCTTACTCAGATGAAAACTGGGATGATGACCAGCTCTTGGGATTTGAACCATGCAATGAGAACCTGGTTACGGGCTGTAACATAATCGACGGGAGGTGTGAATGTGACAGCGTACGAACATGCAACAACCCATTCGAGTTTGCCAGCGAGGAGGCTTGTCAGACAGCCCTGAAGAAGATTGAAGGTAATAATCGCTGTCTTCTACTCTGTTTTCACGCAGCATCTCATCCACAGCTATAGTTTAAACATAGCTTCATACAAATTTTCCTTCGTAAAAGTCCATTGTTGGAAGTGTTCATTTGGTTTCTCTATTCAAATGAACTTTGAATCTGATGGATGGATCTTATTAGGGATCTTGGGAGACTTTACTAAATTATACGAGGGGAGGTAGAGTCAAATCGGGACGGGACGTGTGGTGAAATTTCTTGTGAAGAGTGGTGTAAAACCGACTGACATTTACGGAAGATTCCAAGCACAGTACGGTGATGAGACTCAGTAAAACAATTGAATGGTGCAGACATTTTTGAGACGGCCGTACATCTGTGAATGACCATCATGACTGAGTTTTCCCGGAGCCCTTTGCCATCAGACAGTTGAACATTTAATGAGTGGAACGCCTGATCCTTGAAAATCGGTAGATAACCTGTTACCAGCTTGCAGAAGAGACACATCTGTCTGTGGGAACTATACACATAGTCATTCACCGTCACACGTGCACATTGCAGGAACTCGGCTGGGAGTTCCCTGTATAGTCCGGATCACGGTCCAAGCAAGTTTCACATGTTTGGGCCATTAAAGGAGTTCCTGGTAAGCCAGCGTCCTGAAAGTGAAGCAGGCAGTCCTATCATGTCTCTGGCTTACTGAGAAAACATTCTACTTTGATGCTCTACGGTACTCTCATACCTGTGTTCTGTCGTTCAGAAGTCCAGGTTTGACTTGAACACTCCTTGAACAACACACACTCCCTCACCAGTATGTTACATTCTTCTACCAAAGCAAAATAATCTGTAATTAAATTGGTAATTGAAATGGGCTTCCTCGTTAGTACCGAGTAGCTCAGAAATTATTAAGACAGACAGTAATCTCTGTGGATAATTTACGCACCGATTTAACCTATGATCTACTTTAGGCATTAGGAAATTAATCGCAATTCTGATCTAATACATAGGCAGGAGATTGAGTAGGATGGAAATGTCATGTCCTGTTTTTGCACGAGCTAACTTGGGATCAACAGCAGATGTGACATGTCAGTCTATCCAAACCACATGGCTTCTGACTCTGTTCCACTGAACAAATGCAACAGGCAGGAACATAAATCAACTTCTTTGCTCTAGCACCTCTATTTGCCGTAGCACCTTCTTATGCAACTAGGTTACTGGACCAGCAATATCTCAACATCGTATTAGATTATGAGTTTTATTACAGTGCACAAGGCTGAACACTGCTCTGTATGGGCTCATATCGATTAAAACAAAAGCTTACACATGTTGTTAAAGCGGCTTCCTCCGGGTTAGACTACGTGTAGGAATATAAGATATGAATATGTTTCATTAAGAAATCATAGTCGGTTTCTGTAGAAATTCAGAACAGCACATCATTTCTTAGTCCTTCTGCTCTCTTCTACTCAGCCAGTGCAGAACATTTTCCTGGAAATGTTCGAAGCTTAATGATTTTTTATCGTATTTTGCTGTGCTCCCCCCCCCCCCCCCCCACGTACGGTGTGGTGAGAAGAGTAAATGTTTTCCTTATCGTTTTTGAGGGGGGACCATGTTGTTTATACGTTTTCAGGTTTCTTTGGAACGCCTGTGATTAACAAACAGCTTAACTTGCCCAAAGCTGATAAGCGCTATCAGAATGCAAATGGTGCATTGAAGAATGTAGTTCCTGATGGACACACACTTAATTCTTCTCATGTGGCTGTGTGTTCAGGTTAGATTGGCAGCGCACTAGCAATTAAACTCCAAAATATATGTTTGTTATCGCACAGTTCTTGGCAATACTTGATGGCCTTTTCTAGTGCGGTAGGTGTAGTTTCGTCAGCACTATAGCAGGCTGCGGTTCTTTTTAACCATTCCCTGCAGTGATTCATCTTAATAAGCAGTTGTTATCTTGTTTTGACTGATTTGGATTGTTGTGTAATTGTCACTTGTTTATTGGGATGTTATGTCTAGCCCAGACTAATGTTTTGCATGTATGTGTGTGTGCGCGCAATTGTTGCTGATAATGCGCCTAGCTTTGGCTGCTGCTTTGCTGTATTTGGACCTGTGTAGCTCTGTCTCCTTGGACAGCTCACTATGGCGATGGTTGGGGATTGGGACACACTTCTGCGCTGCAGTAGTGGTATGTCCTTGGTGGTTATCATTTACATAAGAAAAACATTACTGCCACGATCCATCAGCTCGGCCCATAATTTTGCATTGGGTGTCTGAAGACACAGTAAGAGCTTATTGATTTTACATTTAACAATCACTTCTGTTACGGAGAATTGGAACCTTCTCTATAATATGATTAAGCCCTGTCCCCTACTCCTATATTTGCTTGTTTCTTTTTTTTTTTCATTGCTGGCAGCAGAGGAGAGGAAAAGGACAGAGATGCATTTATAGTAACTACTGCACTTGGAATGTAGGTTTATGATTAAAGCTCATTCATCTTGTTTTATCTAGAAAATCTCATTCTTTCTGGGAAAAAAAACCACAAAAAAAACCTGAGTCCATTTTTCAGGAATTCTGTGACTATACACTGAATAGCCATAACATTCATACCACCATTATGTGAACTGAATAACACTGATTACCAATTATATGCCATTAACGTGGTGACAGGATTGTGGGCACCCACGGCTCATCTACGTCTGTACGATTCCACAGAAAAGCCAGTGTAGCACAAATTGCTGAGAAAAGTCAACTCTGGCTTTGATAGAAAGGTATCAGAACACTCAGTGCATCAGAGCTTGGTGTGTATGGAGCTAAGCAGGCAAACAGCTCAGCTCAGGGTGTTGCAATTCGATCGAGCATCCATGCAGGAAAAACGAGACACCACCTTGCAATGTAAAAAGACTTGGATCTGCTTCTAACATCCTGGTGCCAGAAAACACATCACACATTCAGAGGTCTTGTGGGGTCATGCCCCGAGGGGTCAGCACAAAGGAACTCTGAAGCCTTGGAGGTTTTGATGTTAAAGGTTTTAATGATTTGTTTACACAGATTAGTCATAACATTAAAACAATTAACAATAAAACGACCTACTGTAAATCCTAGGAGGTTTTAATCTTGATGGTTTTAATGTTATGGCTGATTGATGATTAACAAAGACGTTTTACCATTGGTGGTGAATGCAGTTTTTGATAGGTGCTATAAATACATAGGGTAAATATAGCAAGTAATAATAATACTAGCCAAAAAGGAACAGACATCTGAAAGGGCAGAAGAAGACTGATAATGATGCTCCCTGCCTTTCCTTGGTGGTTGCTAATGACCATTTTCCTGTGGACCAATCCCACTATGAAACTAAGAGAAATCAATCCTCAGAAGAACTGGAATAATATGCTGACCTTTGACGGCTAACTAGATTTTTTCTCAAGGTGTGGAAAAATGTCAGAGTGGTAAATCATAGTTAGGCCTGTCTGTGGATGGTAAGACTGCTTGAAGATGTTGACCAGGATTTGAAGGTTCGTCTTCAGTGTTTCCAGTGAGTTTTGAAAAAATTAACTTTCAACCAAGCCATGATAAGTCAGAAAGGATAAAATAAAAAAATTCTGTCAGAAAAAGCGAGTGAATACTTGGACACCGAATGGAGATTCCAGTATGCTGCTATGCTTGACTTGAAATGAAAGACACATGAATGTTGTTTTTTTTTTTTTTTTTCTTCCGTCGGACTGATGGTATCTGTCTTTAAAAGTTAAAAAACAAACCTAACAAAACATATTGAGGCAGTGCCGCTGTGGTATACATGTTTTTGGGTCCAGGATGATCAGAAACGTCTTTATCAGGGAGAACCGGCCTTGAAGGACATGACCTTGGGGGAAATTCAAAAGCAACGAGAAATGTCTGTTACTGTTTCAGAGGATCTGATTTTGAAATTGACATAGAAGTAAACGATAGTCTTTCAATGACCCTGTCCTGGAAACCTAAGGCTGTAATTTTGTAAACTAATGAAACTACTTTTAGAAACCAGCACTTGATAGTGCAGTGATTACGAGAACATTATTTGCTTTTGATATTGGAGTGGAAGCCTGTCTGGAAAATTGCTTTTGATAAACCATAAAACAGCAGCTAAAGCAGCACATGTGCAGATTACTGGTGAGAGACTGGATTTGAAATATGAGACAAGTGTGAGAGTACATTTAAGGGGACAGTGAAAAAAAAAAAAAAGGGCAAAAGAAAGTGCTAGAAACAGGAAGTTTTGTTCTCTGGGAGTCTGCTGTGCCGTGAAATTTGGTTCCTCTGGCCCAGCTAGGCCAAAGCACATTAAAGGAAATGCTTAGCATTCCTGCCATAGAGCTGTGTCTCTGACGCTATGGCAGGATTACAGTGGAGAATATTTGTTCTGGGGAGCTGGCCATGCTAATTGCAGGCCCCGTTGTGTGCAGGGAGAGTGCAGGTGCTCGTGCCAAAAGCAACATGTTTCTGTTCAGCTCAACAATGTCCTGTTTTCGAGGAGAACACTGCGAGTGCGGAGGGAGTCGTTTCATTCTTATCCCGTCAGGCGGTGCACACCAAGACATCTTTTTTAAAAGGGTTGAACTTTTTACCAAAGACTTGTAGGCAACAAGAACGCTGTGGCATGAAGAAACAATTAAAAGTCCATTAGTATCTATAGATGCCTGTTGCGGCCCATTGTTGTGTATGTTAATTGATTATTTGTGGGGGCTGAGTGTAATTAATCTTGGTGGCTATTGAAAGCTTTGTAAACAGATCCTTAGCATTCCTGCTGTGCTTTATTTTCACCTCCCCTGACATTGGCACATGGGAATGTTTGGGGACATCTATTTATTCAGCATGAGTGTGGTGCACCTCCTCCGTACTGAAGAAAAGATTAAGCGCCTATGCAGCTCCTTAAAGCTCGCCCAAAATATACTCTCTTCAATCTTTACACAAGACTATAATGACAACTATAATGCCTCACCTTTTCTCCCCTGAAAGCTCAGGATGATGGTAGAATTTTGCTTTGTTCTCTCGAGACAGAGCATTAGTGACATTACCATTGATTCCTCCACTATTGCTAGTAGCGGTCTTGGCCAAAGAACTACAGTCTATTAGTAGAACTTCCCTTAGGAAATTCAGTCTAACTCACTTACTTTTGATGATGTAAGTGTGCTTGACACTTTGCACCGAGCACTAAAACCACAATATCATAAAAGAGTAATTAATCTACATTTTCAAATCTCTTTCATTTTTTCCGTTGCTTTTAAGCTCATGTTCTTTTAGTGCCCTCAATGGTATAGCCCAAGTTGTACACCAGGATTTAAATGTCTACTTAATTCATTACAAAGCTCTCACCAATGATCCATAAGTAAATCCAGTTTTCAAAATCATTATTCCAGAAAATATGTATTACAGTATAATAAATAAGGCAGTGGCATTGATAATTTATATGTAAGTGCATTGATAATCTATAAGTGTTTAAAGATCCATCAGCTATGAAAACTGTTAAAGATTTTTTAAAATTATTTTCTACTGTGAAGATACTTGTGTGTGGAATTTCAAACGAGTTCCTGGATTGAGAGATTTTGGGGTTTGAGATTATCTTACATAAAACTCAGATGCTTTAAGGAAGTCTCAGAAGGGCTGCAGTTTTTACCATTCAATGCACTGTCGCACAAAAGTGCAGTCTTTTTGAGCCAAGCTATTCTGTCCTTTGTATGTGGAACAAAGGCAATCAAATCAATAGTAATGTGTCCAGGCTTCCAGACTGGGAGAGCTGCCAATAGCCAAGTATTGACCTCTGAGTGCCATAAGAGTGTGAGCTACAGACTAAGGCCAGGGTTATACTTGACATCTGACAGTACTGCGTGCGGCAGCCATACTCATTGTTCACAGCCAGTCTCGGTTTGAGACTATTTTTCTTGTGTCCTATCAATAAGATCAACTGCATTGCTTCACATACTGGCCTTGCACAATGTTGATGTGTCACATAAATTTTTGGAAATGTCCAATTAATGCAAAAAGACAAAAACAAATGTGCAACAGCCATCATGCTTACATACTGTAAAACTGTCAGGGGACAAAGTCAAAAGAGCAGCTAAAGTTTCATACAACGTGCAACTCCAATATCAAAGCTCTGCGTAACGGCTGATCTAGCTAATTCCAATCGGGTCCTTCAAGTAACCAAGCCAATTATCCGCTTGCCAAGCTATGCAAAACATCACAGACATTTTGGTGAGATGTGTGTGATCTGTGCAGGGACAGTCAGCACGATCAAACAAACTCACAACGTGATTTATTGTAAAGAGACTGTTCTGATACCAATCGAGCATCAAGTACCAGGCATGTCCTGCTCCTGATACGAGTGCTTGGTATTCACTGGACTTAATTTATCTGAGAACACAATACTTATGTTTTTGAGAAGTGTCATAGTCTCAGAGCACTCACTGCGAGCTAACACATCTAAAGGGCATGTGACACAAATATTTAATAAAATGATCCTGTAGTACAAAAGCTGCCATGTGTTCTAGTTGGAAGATTCATTCAGCCAGCCTGACTGTCGTAAAAGCCACATTGCTATAGAACAGCCAATGTTTAGAGGAGGAAGACTCTGGGGTACGCCTTGATGCAGACATATAGACGAAGTTTACTTAAAATAGGGCTGTTGAAAGGTTGACATTTAAGCCTGTGATTGCCTTGACAATTGCCTCCTTTACAAAAAGTCACTTATGTCACTTACTTTTATTCCCTTTCCTTTTTTTTCTCTGTGATTGCTACAAAACCATGATATGCGATAAGCCCGTTTTTCCCCTCAGCTGCCGCTTTCTATCCAGAGATTACCGAGCGGAGACATTTTGACCAAAAGATTTCAAACATGAAAAGGCAAGTGTGCTGATATTTTGGGGGTCACAGAGGTGTTTCGTTTGTTTCCTAGCCAGATGTTGACATTCGTGGTTAGTCTGTCAGAGGTTGCTGGGTTTAAAGGTGTGGCGCAGTGCGCACTGATTTAAGATGCATCACTTTTGGACGTACTCTGGTGTCGATTTTTTTTTCTTGTCCTAAGAGCATCAATATTTTGCGTGTTAAAAGATAATAGAAAAGCTTTTAGGAACAACTGTTTTGTCCTCTGCGTTTGTTTCTTAATTATACAGTTGTTCGCATATAGCATCTAAATTAAGGTGTTTTTATGAATATGAACATGTTTTGCTATTCAGTTCAATTGACTTGGTCTAAGAAGACTATGCGTTGCTTTCTGACATGTAATAACCTATAAGATTAACTTTCACCGTGGTTGCATTTTGAAATCGTTCTCTAAGCCAACTTGTATTGAGGGCACTTTCAGACATTTCAGTTCATTTTCTGGGTCTGAATGAGACCAAAATTAATAGCTTTGGTTTGTTCGCTATTTGATTTGGTTCATTTTCAATTTTCAATTTTACGCCGCACATAATTAAATGAGGCAAGCCAAAGGGTTGTGTAAGGCTGCAAGCACAAACCTTAAACTGTACATGTATTGGTCAAAAATTTGACATGGTAAAAGGTTTTTGCACATAGAAATGACGGAAATCACAGGAAAGCGAGACTTCAGCATTTTTCGTCAGTGTTAATTACGCACCCTATATGGTGAGAATGTCACGATCCTAATATGCATACGTCTTTAAACATGACTTGTGAATGGCCCCTTGGGGTATCATGTACTTTAAAATCATTCTGGTATTACAGTATTTTTTTGCTTTGTAACTTAAGGTCAGTTTGTTTAATTATTTTATTTAGTCAACTAAAAAAATACACCACAATTACAAACTAATTACATTTAGTTTGTTCCGGCTTGAAAATCATTCAATAAAGTTGTATATTTTTTAGTAAAATTTCTTCTAAAACCTGTAAACTTTGTAACGTTAGAAGGTTGAAGCTGTTAGGTTCACAAGCAGCAATCTGCAAGCAAACAGTGCCATTTCTTTTGCACAAACTAGTTTTACATGCATTTAGTCTCTGACTGCCTTAAACATTAAAATATGTTGCTTGTAAGTTATAAGCAAGTTGAATAAAAGTCATTTGCTTATCACCAATTGTTCTGGACCTTGGATATAAACCAGTTCCGGACCTTTAAATATTAACTTTGATAAGTCCTGCTACATACAGTACAGTATGTTCTTCTTTAAGAAGCTTTGAACTATCACTAGCACTGGTTTTGCTGCATTTGGAAGCCATGATGCACTTCACAGTAATATTCACGAGGCAAGAGATCTAACGCCTTGTGTACAGGAGACACATTGTGTGTGGGAAGCTGCTGCATTTGCTACATCTGGTTATGGACGCTATGTCATGTTCTCCAATCTGGATTTCTTAATCTTATGGGATGTCTGAGACGTAAACGAGGTTAGTTGATGCCAAAACAGACGTTACACAGAGTATATCTATATTATGACGTGAAACTGAAAGTTGACGTAATAATTTTTGTATTGTTTTTTTTTCCATCATGATCTTGAGAAACCTTTGTACTTAAAAAAAAAAGAACTTTTTGTCCAACAAAACTTAACAGTTTTTTCCCCCTGGATTTGCTGAGTGAGTCAGCCTGAGCTTGCTGTATTTTTTATTTAAACTCAACCAACATATTACTGACACTAAATTGCATACTTACATCACCACAAACACAACTGCAGGCTGATTTATCCATTGTGACAAAACTGTGCGAGTTGGAGCATTTTAAAAATCACACTGATATAACCAAAACAATTCTCACATAATATTTTGGCATTTTGTGCTTTTTTATCACCATTGTGACTCAAAGCCTCCATGCCGAAAATATTCTCGAACAGCTTTTGATACTTCTTGCCTCTTCTGGAATAAACAAACAAGCGCCTGTAGAATTATTATTATTTTATTTTTTTCAAAACTGCCAGATATCTCATTTTGCAAACAAACTGTTCATACGTATAAATATAAGATACACCACATTTTTGTTTTATTTCCTGCAGCCGGGTCGTTTCAAGGTTGAACTGCTTCTTAAGTGCAATCCAAGTGCTCTGGAGTTGCCTTAATTAGGGTTGCATTCAAATGTGATTATGTTGCATACAGTTGCGTACGTGCACCTTAAGTCAATATAGAGTCCAAAATCCCTGAGGAATCAAATGTCATGACTACATCAACCAAAGAGTCAACAAAAAAAAACGTCTTCCATGAGTGTGACATCGTCGTTTTTGCTTTTTATGCACGAGATGGGTTTTCTGCACGTCTCTGCAGAACAGGTTTCAGGTTTGCATCCCTTTTGTTGGCCGCTATTGTTTTGTTGCTTGCGAGCAATCAGATGATTCCTCGCCTGAACAAAGGAAAAGGAGATGCGGAAGAGGCTCTGTGATTCAGTCTCACCTTGTGATCGCATTAAGCTACACCTCTGAGCACAGCTCGCATTTTTAACACAGACGGTCCTTGACTGGACTGACTTACGAGTTCTCCAAAGCCAGATCGATGAGGGAATAGGAAAATGTGAAACGCTACCACAAAGTGCTAGTATTTTAGCAATCCGCCACAGTTGTGGACAGGCTAGCCTGCCTTGCGTTACTCTTGCTTTCATCAAGCATGAGCATGAGCATTTCCTGCGGTTTGAGGAAGAATGCTGCAGCATTTTTATTGTCCCTTTAACAGCAGGACAAACAAGTCTGAGGGGGGAAAAAAAGAGGAAATGTGCAAAAACAAGAGCTTATTGTCTTCTGACTGGTGAGGATCCCAGGGGGTCGTGTGGTGTTTTGACTAGAAATCCCACAACAAGTGAGGGTTGTGAGCGAGGAAAAGATGCTTGTTTCGTCACAACGAGAGAACAAGAGACAATCTTATGCGTGTGTTTGCTAATGAGAGGAAGAAGCAATGTGTTTTAGAAGAGCACAGGGTCTCTGATTCTGAGGAGGAAAGATGAACTTTGTACCTCAGTGATGCTGCGAGTTGATTACAGCCCATAGAGTTATAGATGACATTTCTGAGGTGGAGTTTCAGCTAGAAAGTTAGAAGTCTCCGCCAAAAAAGAAAAAGTCCCTGACAGATTTAAGGGTGTCGGAAGTTTTATGGCTTCAGTCTTGCGAGCGTTGCGTGCCTCAATGCACAGTGATCGTAATCATTTTTCTCTTCCACAGATTTCTGCAACAACACAATCATGTCGATGGTTAATGGTTGCATGCCTTACGTAACTGAATATTTGTTGCGGATTTCTCCAGGAGAGCATGTTTGGACTAATCGTCTGGAATGTTTGGCTCCTTCTATCTAGTCTTTTCTTTTTTTTCAAAGCTAGCTTCATTTCTCCCTCCCTCCCTCCCCTTTCATGCTTTCATCTTGTTTGCTCTTTCCTTCTCTTAGTCCTGTGCCTTCTCGTTTCATATCGACACTTTCTCTCTTGCTTCCCCAATTGTTGCACAAGGACACACGCAGAAACACTATTCTTACAGAATAAGAATTCAAGCTGGCCTCTTGTCTAGAGAGTTCGGATATTTGCACCATAAGGTGGAAGGCAGCGTGTCCAAGTACTGGGTGATAGGTCCTTCAGAAAAATTGTTGGGAGATTGGAGATGGAGTGAAGGGAGTGGAAAGTGATCCACTCGACCGGCGAAAATCCATCCTATTATCACGTAAGAATATGTGCTCAGTTAACAGAACCAAGCCAGAAAGAGATTGACTGGTGTAGTGCATTTATGTTCCTTCCAGGGTCTGTAGCCATTTTTCCTCCCAAAGCCCTAATGCTTCACTGCACCTCCTAGTTCTGTGCCCTGAGGGAACCCATGCTTTCTTTTTATATTCTCTTTCTTTAAATGGTCGATATGGTGATCATGAAAAAAGTGAGGAGTATTGACTTGGGTTGACCAACATACATGCAGCAAATACCAGATGGCTAAGAATAGATTTAGCAGTCTATGTAGAGCGTTACTGCTGAATCAGCCAAGTCATCTAAATAAGGCTTATGTTAACACAAGGCATGAAAGAGTCCCGAGAGACTCGATTTTTGCTGTGAATTTCCCGTGATCTATAGAAAGGTAAAATTCTCCTCCATCTCCTACTTAACCGCTGGTCTCCCGAGGCTGGGCAAAATGGCTGCTATTTATTTTCTATCCATTCATCCACATAAAAAGGGGAAATGCATTAAAAACTGCGAATGGTAATTTTATGTTCTTTTGAGTTACCTGGAATTTTTCATGCCAAGGAAAAGAAATGCTTAATGACTAGTTAATACTTGCCTTTCCAAATTTATTGTATAACCGTATAAGCTAATTACAAAGAACTCCAGCTGCCCTACTGATTCATTTAATTCCAGACCCGTTTAAGTGCTTTTAAGTACTTATTGCAACTCAGTGCAGGAACATAGCCACTATTTAAAGAAGACCAGACTCCATTTTACACCAGGGTGTATTTAATGCACATTTTGGCCTAATGTGTTCTACTGGAGCTGAACTTGCAAGCCAAAAAAAAAAAAAGATATTTTAGTGGGATATGTGTAGGTTGCCCCTTCCTCTGAAGAAACCGGTTAGTGGGATGCAGGTGGGGGTAGTTGGGTAAAGATGTGTGATAGATAGGCCATTGTAGTGGTGCTTATCTGCTTGTCAGCTCCAGCTCTCCTTACTGTCACTCTTCTTTGATCCCTGTGTGCCAAGAGCCAGTGGGTTTCGAGGATGCATGGTGGCTTTGTGCTGCTCCACACGCTTGCATCCATCACCTGCTCGTCTGCAACACCAGCTCTAACTGTGGGAAAAGAATTTTTTGTAGGCAAAAAAATGCAGGCCTTTGTGCAACAGTTTGCTTGCCTCATTTATTTGTATGGAGGAGTGTAGAGGGGATGGTTATTATCTGCTGTGATGGGAAGTGGTGGAGATGATGGCTAATACTGCGATTATGCGAGTGAAGATGTATGACAGCGTACCATTATTGGCAAATAATAATAGTGTCATACTAAACACTTCCTATACTTAATTATGTATTAATTTACACAAGATTTTAAAGAACCTATCAATCATGATGTTGACATCTGTGCTGTTCCTCCTGTAGGTAGCTATGTTGGTGGAAGTGCAATAGAGAATGGGACTAGATTAGTCCCAGTAGTTCAATATGGAAAGCCCTTTACTAATTGAAATCACTCAGCTAGCAAGGTTCTAAGGTTGTTATGATGCTCTTTATCCGAGCCAACATGAGTCTCAGTCCTCCAATTCAGTGTTCAGGTGGTTCCCTGCCCTGCTTAGTTGGGTGATTCTGTTCACCAGCAGGAGGGAAATACCAGCACCTCGAAGAGCCCAATACCTCCATGCATCATTAATACCTCATGAAACCACATCATCATGCCCGTCCGTATGAAAGCACCTGGCACCGGTGCTCGCACATCACTTCCTACGAGGCGACACATCTCTCAGGAGGTTGCAGAAACTCGCTAATTGACTTGGAGTAAGCAGAACCCTCATGGGATATTCCCTGTCTATAATGCACACCAAGTCGAACAGATAAAGTCTTTGGAAAATATCAAACGCTAGCAAGGTCCCTGTCTTCCCAAACACATCTGCTACTATTAATAAACCTGCTGCACTGGATTAACACTTCTTACTTTGCACAGCATCAGCCTAACTTTATTTGATATGCTTGAACTCGGAAATGGATTGCTCTATACAAGAATAGCATTTGACGAATATAGGACAATAAAGAAGAATCTGGGCACTGGTGGAGGCAAAATGAATTCCCAGGGCACGAGGCTCTGTCGTCACGAGTGACTGATTTGCTCTTGACAAGAAGGCTTCTGTCAACAGAAAGCTGGTTTAGAAGAAGGGGAAGATTACTGAAGATTCCTAACGATGATGCTGTCCATCAGTTGTGTTACCGTGGTGAACGCAATACCCATGTGTGATTGAATATGTATTAGCTCGTATCATGGAAAATTTTATATACACTGCCAAAAAAAAATGTTACATTACATGTTACACGCTACATTCAGTCACCTTTCGCTTTGATTACAACGCACAATGTGGTGGCCAGTCCACTGTTGAACTACTCGAGTCCTGGAATATGTCTGTGCCATCAGGGAAGAAAAACTCAATTGATGTGACACTCTGGTCATTCAGTACATTCAGGTCATCAGATCATAAGACTGCCTCCAGAGGCTTGTACTGTAGACACTATACATGATGGGGGTGTGGCGTTATGCACCTCCATTGTTATCCTGACACAGCCATCGCTCTGGAATAGGGTGAATCTGGACCCACCCACCCTGTTCCAAAGACCAATTTTTTTGCGCTATAGCAATTCGAAGCCTCTTTTTTTCAGACACACACACACATGGGCACACAGCTGTTTAGCCGCAATCCTGTGGGTTCTCGTCATATGTGTGTGTATGGAAATGCTCTTACTATAACCATTAAACATAGAACATACTGTAAAGATGTTTTTGTTTTTTTACTGTAGATTTTTACCAAGTGTTTAAAAGAACGTTATTCAGAACATACTCATATAGGTATGCATGATGCATAGGTAATCTCTCTCTGTGACACCGCCAATAATGGGAAATTGCAGCAGTTACATGTGGTTGGTCACAACATTTTTCTGTTAATGTATTTTTTTGGAAGAAAACAAGGCATTCAAAGAGAAGAAAAAAGGACTAAGAGCCTCTCCTCATCTCCTCACAGACGCGCCTCTGTACACATATGTATTCCTCCACAACGTTCTGTACACTAATGATCAATTTATGCACTGATGTCATTCGCTGGTGGTTTAAATTCGTCTTTTTGGGCATTCTCAGTGTAGCAGCACTCAAGCTTAATGCATGTTAAACTACAGGAAAGGTGTCCCACTGAATCTTAACTTCACACGTACAGATTGAAATGAAAAAGCCTCCGCGCATATTTTCCGTGCAAGACGGCAGACGCAGCGACCCTCGTTGGAGTTGCATGGAAATGAGTGCAGAACACGCCATGAACACATGGAATAACACATGAATTGCATAAATGACATGGACTGCATCTTACTTGGGAAACTATGAAGGAAAGACAATTGTTTTTTTCCCAAGGATAGCATCCTCATTTTTTTTTTTTTTTTTTTTTTTTGCTTGTGTAGGTTTTTTCTCACCAGCAGGAATTATGAGGTACTTTCTGAACACGTCGGTTTAACATAAATCACCTTTAAGTCCATAGAGGATCTTGAGATCAATTTGGGTGAAATTCTAGCAAAAAATAACAGCCCATAAAATGACAATTACAGAATTATTCTACGTTTCAGTTGTGCTGTAATGCATTCAAGGTCATATTTAATTAATAGTCAAATGTCAGAGAGTATTAAGATTGGGAAAGATCAGAGAGTATTAGGTATTGGCAAGTATTAAAGTCCAGTACCACAGTCAATGCAGGAGGCTTTTGAGTCGAGTCGTGACGCAGAACAGAGAGCTTCCTCGGTTAGATCCTACCTTTTAAAAGCCAGTGTGCTGGTCAGATGCTCTGATTTGTCCCTTACTACCAACCCATTTGGAGGAATCATGTTCTGATCCCACTCACTGAGTGTGCTGAGATGGTGATGTTAATGCTCTGTGACACAGCTGGGCAAAAAAACCAAAAACAATACTGTAGAAAACAGATTAATAGATGCTGACAGTGTGCCTTAAATGCTACAGATTTATGGTTTAAGAAGAAGAAGATATCTGCTGATTAACTCATGCAGGCGGTATTTTTACACGTTTCTATGAGAGATGTGATCGTCTCAAAGGGGCAGCAGATAGATATTGCTGTTGCTCAGACATGAACACAAAGTTTTATCACTGTAACGATTGAATACTCTCAGGGGCGAGGTTACGTGCTCGTCTCGTGAGCGGTCTCGGCACAACTGTAGGGCTTTTTGAAGCGATATCCTCTTACATCTGTCTAATGGCTGTGACTGGATCACTGCAGCCTGGTGAATTGTTTGGCATGGACAAAGAGCATAGCATAGATCCATCAAAACTGCTGCAGGGCATAGTGTGGGTGGTGTGGGGAGGGTGGGGCATCTGGGACACAATTGTGTAAAAAAAATGTTTCTTTTCTTTGTTTTCTTAAATTCTTTTAAAATAGAATCCGGTTTCAGCATGGCATAGCATTACATATTACTTAATATTACTAATCATGTCACTTGGATGGTAACACCAAGCCGGTTTATCATATATTTTGAGAGATCAGTGAGAATGGAACTTGAGAAATCTTTAACCACTTAATCTTCCAACGTATTATTCATTTATTCTTATTAAAACTCAGGATTCAATGTCTACTATGAATTAACATAAGTTACCACTATGAGAAATCTGGTGGCACGCTGGCATAGTGGGTAGCATTGTGGCCTCACGCTGCCAGGGTCGAGGGTTTAATCCTGTGTGCCTGGAGTTTTGCATGTCTTTGCTTGGTCGGTTTCCTCTCACAGTCTAAAGACATGCCAGGTAAGTCTACTTGGGATACTGGGATAGGTACGGGATAGACGATATCGATGGATGAATGAGTGAACAGAGAGGAATGTAGACTTGTATTTGCAAAAGCGTCCCGTGTGTAGGGATTAATAAAGCCTGAAAATCACAGATAGCAGGAATAAAGTAAACATCCCACTGTGACAAGTTACATAAAGCAGCGGACATCACACTGAATCGATATTCTGTGATGGAGTTTTGTGTGTTAAAAAAAGAAATAAAAAAATTATGTAACATCTGTAATAGCCTGGAATTGCTCAGGCAGTTTCTTTTAAATCTACAGCACATGAGGAGAGACATTGTCGTTTTTATATGCATGTTTGTTTGTTTTTTTAAATTCGATTAGACAGCCAGATTTTGGAAATGTCAAAATCTCAAGAGAGGGAGAGAGAGAGAGAGGGAGATGAAAAGAACAAGACAAGATGAGAGGAAGACACTTTTTTGTTATATTGTCGTGCAGGTAATATGCTGGCAATCAGCTGATCAATCTCCGTCAATCCACCTGCTGAGTGATTCATATGATTAATTCCTGCAGTGAGCTTTTATTTGTTCAGCAGGAACGTCGAATGTATTGTCTGTGTCTGTGTGTGTGTGCTGTATGGACGTGCATGAATGTAAGGACGGCGATAAAGGATTTGGGAACGGGAAGGGTGTGACCGCCGTGTATGGTTCCCCCCCCCCCCCCCCCCCCAATCCCTCTTACCAAAGCTGTTCATGAATGAATGAGCAATTCAGGCTTTCCATAGATCCCAGGTTTTAATAATGTCAGCTGTGAAAAGCTCTCTGAATGGGATGCAATAACTCAGAGCCGTACTTAGCATTTTCCGGGCAGTGCTTGTGGCAATGCCTTGTTTGCAGCTGCTGTTTGGGTCTCTTTTTTTTTTTTTTTTTTTTGTTCCCAAAGCACGTTCCACACACTTTGTAACTGACCTGCAGGGCTTAAAGTACAAACATAATGCCACCAGCAAAAAAAAAAAAGCAGCACACAAACAAGCACTGTGCAGATGTAATGATGTAAAGAAGAATAGCTGATACGTTTCTGTTTACTGACCTTTCGGGAGATAAAATCTGCTATTCAGCTACCGTCACATGGTGACAGAATTATTTATACATTTGTTCGATGAAATTAGTGCACGCACCGCGTTGCATGATAATCTTCAGAGGTCAAGGCTTGTGGTTTAACCTTATTTGTCTAATTATTGCCAAACAGGGTAGACCATCACACACACACATACACACACACACACACACACACACCATGCAAGCCCTTTTAAAGCGTCCCCCAACCTCCCCCCCATGGGCGTCCTGTGTACAGCACTCTGTGCTTATTAATAACCCTGTAGAACACATGTTGAGAAATAATTTGTGGACCCTTGCTGTGCAAGGTTCTGCATGACTAACTCTGCTATGGCAGGAATGCAGGAAGAGCAACTCTACAGCGGAATGTCGCACTCCTCCAGTGCCTCAAGGACAGACCGAACAACGGACAGAGCAGGAATAAGGACAGATTGAAAGAGAGAGTTTTGAAAGCTCCCATCGCGCCACGTCTCCGAATAACGGTGTTTGTTTTCGCGAGTATTTTCAAAGGGAGAGCCGAAACCCAAACAAGCAGCCGAGCATGCCCTCGTGAACTTTCACACAGAGCTTACCAGACGCACTTCATAATTGCGCTGCCCTTATCGGTTGCTAATTATCTGGAGACGAGATGTCTGATACCGCGCTCTCCTTACTTTGATAATGAACTGCACTGCGTCTGTGACATCATTAGCGGTCAGTCCGACCGTCACCTCGGTTTCTTTAGTTCTTTTTTTTTTCCAGCGTTAACAGAAGATAAAGCATTTACATCGACTCCTCAAACAAACGATTAAATGTCGATTTCCAGTACGAAAGTGAAATTCTTCTCTCAAGTCGAGTCATTATTCACATTGCGTTCATAGGCTTTCCTAAGGGAAGCACGGAGCATGGAGATGAAGTCATTACGCCGAGCATCTTTTTTTTTTTTTTTTTCTGCTCCCTCTCATCTCCCCTGCCTGTTTTTCATGTTAGAAACACACTAATCTGCCAAGTCATTTCTCAACGCGGGGTGGCAATTTCATCCGGACCACATCCTCGTTATTTATTTCGGCCCGCTCGGACGAGCGCTTTCATTTGCCATTCCATCTGAAGCACTCATCTTACACCAGCTCATTTCAGTTGAGACGGCTCCCCACTCACTCTGTGTTTTTCTCCTGGAAGACCGGTCCTCGAAGCTTCCTGAAACACGCATGAGGCAGGCTGGTTGGGAGGATATGAGAAAGCGAGAGTAGGTGGGTGTCAGCCTGGCTTAAACACTCTTAGAATCTAGCCATTTCCAGCCAGCGTGGGTGGAGTGCATAGCTGAGGACCGAGTCACTCAGAAAGAATTCCTCCTTTCCTGCTTTTCCTTCTCCCTCCCTGTTTGTCTGTCTATTTGATGGAGGGATGCGGAGGTGTTTGAAAATGGTCCCCCTCCCCCCTCCCCCCAAGGGTTGAGCCAGCAGGAGAGATGCAAGCAGTCCAAACTGGCCCCAATTACAGTCTTTCCGCTGGGAGCGTTCTAATCCTAATCCATCTAATGGCCCCGTGGTGAGAGAAGGAGGGGGGAGGGAGAGGGGGTGGGGATTTCAGAAAAGCGTGCGAAAGTACACGGAAAGTGCGTTTATGAGAACCCCTGCGGAGAAAGTTGTGTTGACTTTTTTTTGTGACAAACCACTGCATTTTCAAACCCTCGCGTTTCCATTTTCACTTATTCATCATACGGCTGAGTTTATTCGGGCTGAAAACCCAAGAACATCCATAACACTGAGATTTCCATCACCTTGTAAGTGTTGCGCTGGCACTACAGCCGTGATCAATGAATAGGCGCACATTCAAGCCGCGAAGGCTGGGAATATCCGTGGCGTTTATTAAGACAAGCTGCGATATGCTGTGAAATCTTCAATAGACAGAACTACAGAGCACATGAGCTTCGGCTTTCGTTTTGAAATTGTTTCCCGCTGCAAGTGTTTCAGGGAATGCAGAGATCAAGTCCATCTTTCACACTTTTTTTTTGTTTGTTTTTTACACACCAGATGTACTTAATTCTCTAAAGAATTTGGAACTAATCTTATTTCCTACCATGGACTCGCACATGAACACAGATTAGACTTTTTGTGGGGTCAGTGTGATTTGTTCTACTTTTCCATTTATCTTAAAGTGAAACATTTGTAATCTAGGACTGTTTCTGGGGAATGCTGCGGCGCGGTGTTTGTGCGGAAATGTGGCAGACTTTTCATCTGTTCACTGAAAAGAGTAACGTTGAGAACATAGTGAACGATGTTTTCGCCTGATGATGTAATTACCCACTTCACGGCGTCCGTGTTTGCTGGAGGTGGAGACGGCATGTTTTTCCAGAAACTGAAGGTTTTTAATAAGACAGCAGAGCTCTAATCCTTCTGGCTTCTAATGAGCCCCACCCTTACAGGCACGTGCACGCACACACACACACACACACACACACACACACACACACACACACACACACACACACACAAGGTCACAGTAAATAAAACAAAAGCATGAAAGACAATGAAAGTTTGTCACCGGGTATTCGGTGTTGTTTTAGATTATTTTGACTGTAATTAATCTCTTTATGAAGGGCTCAGCGATCCTCATGCCTGGTAGACAGTAGCCTACAGTTTTCAGCTCAGCAAAGTTGTCGAGCCGTAACTCTCCTTCATTTTGCTCTATTGGCTTTTTTTTTGTGGTTATTGACAGAAATAAGCTGATGTATGGCCCTGACCACTTGGCATGGATTTTCCTGTTCCTAGCAAATGTTCCATTATTTGCAAAAGGCACACAACGAAGAAAAATGAAAATGGGCAATAACACGTCTGTACAGCAAACAGCAGAAGTGCCTCAGTGTCTCTAACTGTGTATAACAGATCAGGGTGGATCACTCATGCTGTGTTTCGAAGCAAGGGTTCCTTCTTCATGAGCTCATTCTCTTACTGTGTTATTGAGGCTCATGTTTATTTCTCAGGCGGGGAGTCAGCATGTGGCGCAGGAATCGCATTTGTAACATGCACACACAAACATCAGGGTTCTTCCTGGCTCCAAATCAGACAAAGATGGCAGACGGGTGAAGTGGGAAGGTTTGGGAGCTCGGTTCGACAGGCTGCTCGTTTCCGTTTATGCTTCACGGGTAGGGGGTCATATTTCTACAACGCATCTGAACAAAAGCAAAAGTGACAAATCGTGTTAGTTTAACGATTCATGGTTAAAAATTAAGTCATGGAAGGAACAATCCTACAAAATAAGCTAAGCTACTTCCTAGGCTTGCGCAGTTTGTCTCAGTGTGGCAGTGAAAATGGCTGGTCATGTGGACATTAAACAGCCGGCACATGCATTGTGTTATTTTTTTCTAATGTTTTTCTTTTTTCGTGTACAGATCTACCATCTGATTAAAAATTACGTTTTGTTATGTACACTATGTGCTCTAAGTATGTTGATATCTGACTTTCATACCTGAGTCTTCTCCAAACTCAAACCCAGAAGCACATAATTGTCTAGAATGTTTTTGTATGCTGTATCATTAAGATTATCCTTTACCGGAACTACGGAGCCCAAATGACAAGGATGCCAATGTACACAACTTGAGATCCGTAAAGATATACTAAGATATACTAAAGTTCCATACCAAAGTTGATATGGAAGAACGCTTGACTTCAACCCCACTGAACACACTTTGAGATAAATCCTGCCCTCGGCTCCCGAGTGGCGCAACGGAACCGCGTTTTCCCTTTTACCTGAAGATCGCGGGTTTGATTCCCAGGTGACGCTACAGTTATCTGTAGCTGGGAGCCTTGAGAGAGCGGGGGCATATCTGCACTCTCACATCAATCATAGCGATGATCCGGGTCTACCAATCAGGACGTTCCTCCGAGTGTATCACATCGCCCTCTAATGGTGTGTGAGCAGCAGTTTGAGAACTGCCGATGCAGTTGGCAGCTTCATGTGTGGCAGAGGAAGACCTTGGCTTGCACCCCTTCCTGGTTGGTAACCGTCGTCATGTGGGACCACCCTATCAAGATGGGTGGGAATTAGACACTGACTTCTTGTGCTCTTCATGTGTATTCCCATAGCCATGGACCAAACTCTGAAGAGTTTTCTTAGAATTTCTTAGAGTGCAGGACCTACTCAATATTAAGCCCAGTGTTTTAGAAACGATGTACACTTAATTTTGGCTACATAATCTATCATGAGTCAACAGTTTCCTTACTACAAGCACTTTTTTAAAGGTTTTCCTTTCCTAATTTTTAGCAATCCAGCAAAAATGATCAGTTAGCTTAACAGTTTTAGCTGAGGACGTGCTACCTTGGGGTAGTGGTAGCTCAAATGGTTAAGCCTCTCGGTTACGTTCTGGAGGTTGGGGGTTCAAGTCCCGGCACTGCCAAGTTGTCACTGTTAAGCCCTGGAGCAAGGCTCTTAACCCTGAACTTTGACCCCAGCTTCCTAACTGGAATATGCATGAAAATATGCACTAGGGGTGCTCTGTTCAGGCTGATTTGTTTAGGTCCTAGTTATAGCAGTAAAAAATAACTATTCTAAAGGGCAGTGCACAAACAGAATTAAAATCTGAGAAAGTATCATAAATTTACAACTTTTACTTATTGAAAGGCAGCATATTCCTTTCTCTTAAAACCCTATGGTCAGCTAAAGAGCAAGAATTAACAAATGGATCTCACAAATGCAGAAATTCTTATCTAAAACGCGACCGTCCTGCTATACTCACTCGTTTTAAAGTGCAGCTCATGAAGCGAGGAGGAAGAACAATTTGAACCTCTGCACCGAGCGTTTTCAAATAAACACAGACATCAAATCGACATTTGTATTTGGCTAGTTATTAGTAAGCAGTGAGGGCAGGCATTTCGTTATAAATATCAGAATTTCTGCATTTTTAAGAGACAGTCTATTTCTCTTATCATCCAGAATGTGTGCAGCCGTGCTGAATAGTCGCTCACTGTCAGCCCGCGTGCATGGAGCGGTAAGGTAAACCCCGGCTGCCTCGGCCAGAGCTGAGAGCCAGCCTTTATTTCTCTCTTCAGTATTATTTTTGTGATTTATGGTTTTAGGATTTTTAACTGTCTGTTGAGTACGGTTCAAGCTTTTTGAGGGTGGTTGAGTGAGGGTCGACTTGCAAGATTGAGCTGCTGCCTTTGGAGATAATTTTTCTTACTCAAATTATTCATGCTGTGTCCCACCACATGGTTTTGCTTTAGAAAAATTTGCATCTTGCAAATATAAAGTCTTTTAAAAAGACTTGGTAATACAGTCGACCCCTGCAGGTCAGGGTTCATGGCCTCAGTCGTTTACAGATTTTTTTCTTAGAACCTAACTAATGATTGGTTGCGGAAATCGCAAATATCCTCCGCAATTTTTGAAAAGTCTTTTTTCATGATAATATTGTCAAATAATGCGTATTAACAATAAACTATTAAGAACAATATAATTTACTCATTTTCTAGCATAAATATTAACGAAAAGTTCCCTATAAAATATAATACTAGATGAAGTTTTTAGTACTGTAGGGAAAACACAAAGCAACTGTAGAGGAAAACACGGCTTGGGATGGTGAATTATTACTGTTTTCACCCTACAGTACTTATACCAAAGAAAACAACGGCGCATACTGAAGAAAACCTGCTTGCATGAATGACAATACATATACAGTAGGGGATTCATCAGTTTTTCACATTCTAGCACTGCAGGAGACGCAGCAGTACAGTACTGTACAGTATACAGGTTGACCTTTATATTCTTTTTTTTAAGGGTAATGTATTACACTGAGTTTGAAATAAAATCAAAGTATTTGGGAGCATATTCAGGGTTTAAACTGTAAAAAGAGGCATTTTTAGGCTTTTTTAAAATTATTATTAACCACATTTAAAATTTCTGGTTTCGCAGCAGCTCTGGGAACGTAACCCCTAGCGTAATTTTGGGGGTCGACTGTATTCCCAGATGGTAACGAAATGTTGATGGGGCTGTCGTGGCATGGTGGTTAGCACCGTGGCCTTGCACCTCCAGGGTCAAGGGTTCAATTCCTGCCTTGGGTCTGCGTGTGTGTGGTGTTTCCTCTGGGTACTCTGGTTTCCTCACAGTTTGAAGACATGCAGATTAGGTTAATTGGTGTTCCCAAATCGCCCGCTGTGTGCGTGTGTGTGTGCCCTGTGCTGGATTGGCATTGGCTAGCTTTCTTTCTGGTGTTTTTTGTTTTTACAGAATGGACACAGTTTCATGTCTGGCCTTAGTACGCTACACAAACACAACCACACATACAGATATTAACATGAATCATAAAATGAGCAAGAGTGTGCTCTGCTGTAAAATAAAGAGCAAAAAATATTATCTTGAAAATATATTTGAGCATATCTCTATATGCAGATTACAGATCACAGGAATGAAAACGGAGATGCATTATTTATGCAAACTTCTGCGTCTGACTGTTAGTCCAAAACACATCGATTCCTCCGCTTTTCTGGCTCTGGGTCAGCGAGCCGCACACTTTCCTACTTGTCCACCTAACTCTTTGTTCTTCCTTTCTTTCACTCTTTTGTCTGTCCATCTCTATTTTCTTCCATGCCCCCCCCCCCCCAGCTCTCACCTCTCACAACGGTTTACTCTTTTCATATCTCCTACTGTCTTCTGCTTGTTTTTTCCTTTCTTACTCACACACTTTTTCTCTTTGACTCGTCATGCAGAGAAGCGCTTCAGCCATCAGTTGGTTGATATTGTTAACTGGATATGATGACTGTGGCTTCACCTGCAGCTTGTGCTGACTCTACAATGACATGCACAGCTCTGAGTGTATCACACAACACCGAAGCCATCGCAACATGGAGGCCTTCCAGAAGTTGTCTTTGTTGTCGTTTTTTTTTTTTTTTTTTTTAAGTTTATCTGTATTATATTTACAGATCTATCTTGATCATCTGCTATTACATTCTACAGAGAGTGAAGATGTGAAGAAAGAGAATTCGCACGCTGTCAGTCTCTGCGTCAAATCCAATAATCACCCCGCAAGCAGCTGTCAGTTAGCAGAGCCAGTGCTCAGAGGTGATCTGATAATCTCTTTCTTCGAATGCAACATTTATACCGATTCTGTTTATAAGCTAATGAATCATCTTGTACACGCCGTCGGGTTGTCGCGAAATCGCATACGTCTCTGTCTTTCCTTTCACGCTGAAGGCTTCATCCGCACACTGATGGTCGCGTAGATGAACACAATCCATACTCCCTCCGGGCTAATAAAGCGCTTTCTCCACTAAGCGAGCTACTGATAGAGCTAATGAGTGCTTAATGGTGGCAGATATACATGCTTCTGATGTGGAAGCACAATAAAGTTCGTCTAAACTGAATCATACACGAACGGCGGAGAAGAAAACGGATGAATATGGTTTGCAGTGGGTTTATTTTTTCCTCCTTTGGAGCAGGCGGTGGTGGTTCAAGTGCTCCCACCTTTATCAATACCCTTCAGGAGCTGCTCTAAGACCCCTCATTTCATTTCTGGTTATCTTTCCATATTAAGCGTGCTGCATTCTATTTTCGTTTGAATGCAGTCTAGTTCTTTGTGTCTTATTAAAGATGCTGTCGAGAACTTTTTTTCCCTCCACGGGGAACCCGAGTGCATTGTTTAAACGCCCAGCAGGTACGTTTTGATCCTGTGTGCTGGATAACGAATATGGTGGGTGGAAGGATGCAAAGTTCTAATGCTCGTCAAAGATTATTTCTAGTGAAATATTTGTGTAAGCTCCGAGAGGTAATGGCTAGGTATAAACAGCAATGATGCATCGTAGTGGTAATTCCTGACCAAAACCAAAACTGTGGGCGAAACATTCTTCGCCCTTGGCAGTGAATGCTTTCAGAGCAGAGTTTAATTTACTCGAGCAGCTGTAACTCATAATTGATTGCATGGATTTGCATAAAAATTGAAACGATTCCAAGGTCGCGTGCAAGACGGTCCCCGGTCCGCAGTCTTGTGTAGGCAGGGTTAAGTGAAGTGTGTGTGTATACTACTGTACCTATCAGGCATAACATTATGACCACTCTTTTAATATTCCCACGTTTTTGCCTTCAAAATAGCCGTGTTGCCTCGAGGCATGAACACAACTAACCCTCTAAAGGTACGCTGTGTCATCTGGCACCAAGCAGTCATGAGCAGATCTTTTAAGCTCTGTAAGTTGTGAGGCGGTGCCTCCATTGATTGGACTTGCAGTTCCAGCAAGATGCTCAGTTGGATTGAGATCTGGAGAATCAGATCTCTACAGCTAACACCTCAAACATCTCGTTGTGTTCCTCAAACCATTCTTGAACCATTATCCTGCTTAAAGAGAAATACTGGCATGAGGGAATAACGTTTCCATGAAGGGGTGTGCAAGGTAGTGCTTCCTGGTGCCATTTCTTCCCCAGGTAAGCGATGCACAAGCCATCTACATGATGTGAAAAAAAAAAAAATGTGGTTCATCAGTCCAGACCTTCTTCTTTCACTGCTCCGTGATCCAGTTCTGATTGAAGGCATTTTTGGCATTGCATTTTTCTTTTCAGACAGCATGGGCATCCAAGTCTGTGGCTATGCAGTTCGGTACGCAACAAACCACAATGCACGGTGTATCCTGACACCTTTCTGTCTGAACCAGCATTAACTTTTTCACCAATTTGAGCTCCAATATGCCAGCCTTCACTCCCCACATTCATCAGTGTGCCGGTTTTCCTCCCTTATAATGCTTTTTAAGGTCCACTGCAGACCGGGAACATCACAGTAGAGCTGCAATTTTGGAGTAGTCCTGACCCAGTCGTCACCTAGATATCACAATTTGGCCCTAAATTTGGTCTCCTACACATCAACTTCAGGAACAAAATGTTAACTTGTTGGCTAATATGTCTGTTTATATATATATATAGACTGGGATGGTTTTCAACCTTTGTTTCCTTTTTTTCCTGGTTCATTTTTTTTTTTTTGAATGAATTGTGCAGTGTAATACCAGCCTACATTCAGAACCCAGATGTAAGCAGTCATCTAAGACCTATCAATAATACAGATGTTAAGGCAGCTGCAGACCCTGTTGTGGATGTGTTTTTGAATGAGGTACAAAGGGACAGTCCATCATTGTCTAATGATGCTGTGTTCAGTACAGATCTCTCTCTAGGCCACTTTCACCGCACTCAGGCTCCAGGCTCTTAGCCGGACAAAGCCATTTGGAGGAGCCATTGTAGGAGGATGAAGGATGAAGGATGAGCGCGCACAGACCGTCTTCGTTACCAGAGAAACAAGTGGAAAAGGAAAAGGTTGCCTTAGTGACAAGAGGTCCGAAGGAAACTTTCAAAATTGTGCCTAGTGCTCAGTAGATAGTCAGAAGGACATCTTAGTCTGCAGTAGGTTTGTGCACCCCTCCCCCCCTTGCAATTTTCCATTTTGAAATATCATGATAACATTATATTTTTGATATCATCTGTCTTTTTTTTTTTTTCTTTCGTTCTTAAATTGGCTCATACCCACATGGCTGATATTTTCACTTTTGATGCTACTGTAGGTATTTGAGCATCTGCCCTGACTGACACAGGAGAAGGCTAATCAAAAAGAGCATGTTTTATCACTTTCTATTTATAGCTGCTATGTTAGATCCATTAGGTTAGTTTAAACTTTTTAGAACACACTCCTCCTCCTTTTTTTTTTTTTTTTTTTTGGTTGGAAGCGCCTTTTCTCAGCCGTTGACTCGATTATTTTTCATTGGTTTCCCTAATAAAAATATTTTAATTGTATTAACATTTCTAATTTCCTCCGGGTCCTCTGGTTTCCTCCCACACTCCAAAGACAAGCAGATTAGGCTAATTGGCGTTCCCAAATTGCCTGTAGTGTGTGAATGAGTGAGTGTATGTGTGTGTGCCTTGCGATGGATTGGCACCCTGTCCAGGATGTACCCCGCCTTGTGCCCTAAGTCTCCTGGGATAGGCTCCAGGCCCCCCGCGACCCAGAATACCGGATAAAGCGGTATACTGTAGGTGATGAATGAGTGAGAGTAACCTTTCTAATGTTAGCAGGACTGGGCATACATGTTTTACTTAGCTGAACTCTTAAAGAATCTTCATTTACCAGGTCAGAAAGCGAGGAGGCACATGGGGAAGCTTATTAGACCGGGGGAAGGGGGCAGGACTTCCAGGAAGCACTGGTTAATATTGGGGAGTCCTATATACCTTTACAAATCATTCCAAATTCCTTTGCTGATTAACTCATGACCTTTTTATTGGGAGAGTTTGAGTGATAACTTGTATTAGTATCCTCCCATTTTAAAATGCAGAGCTTTTGCAGAATGCATAAAGGTTGGCAGGTTTGGTGATGTACAGTAGTATATAATCAGAATAAATGTTCCTGGATATTGCAGCACTGTAATATCGTGTTTTACGATTTTCCTTATGACCAAAGTTTTCTCTCTCTCCATGTATTAAAAAACAGTTTTTGAAAGCCCCTGCGTTTATTCAGACGTTTAAATGAAAATTTATGGTACTGATCTCTTGTGGTGTCTTAATTAAAATGCATGTACGTTTGGTACTCATTTGTACCGGCCAAGTCGGACGAAACAGCATTAAGGCAGTTGTTTTCCATAAGCCGTTCGAGTGACTCGATAAATCTGGCTTTACTGTGCTGTAAACAGGTAGTGATGGGTCACTGGAGGATTTTGCACTCTAGAAAGTTTACTGAATATCTGTCTCTTTACCGTAAATGTCTGCACCGTTGTAATTCACCCGAGACCCCATAGAGCCTTTTGTTCAGCAAAACGTGTGCGTTTGTGTGTGTTGGGCTGCAGCATGTTCCCTCTGACGGACTAGATTAAACATGGTTGTTAATGAGTCAATGGAGGATCGTATCGATGCCGGCTCATTTTAATCCCATCCCTCTCCATGGATACCCTCCGCTGCCTCCGTCTGCATGGCGCGTCCACAGCTGGCTGAAATACGAGGCGGGGAATGGGAGAAGAGAGGCATTTCATTACAGCAGCTTGGCTCTGAGCAATTCTCACGCTTAGGAGTCATGTTTCACAGCAGCCAGCATGATTTCTCTTACTGCGTTGCTCAATAGTGCAAGAAAAATGCAAGCCGAGCCTACTTGTAGCCGTTATTAGGGGCACAGTAATTTGCTTTGGGTTTTAGGTTTTGCGTTTCATTATTTATTTCGATGAATATTGAAGAAATCATCTGCATCAGTTAATGGCGTATTTATATAAGTGATGCTATGAGATAGAAGGCCAAGTATATAGTCTGTGTTTGTTTTGCATCTTTATCCTCATTTGTATCTGTCTACTCTACCAGTGATTGCCTTTTAACCAGAATCTGAAGAATCCTTGCTTACTTATTGCATACTCACATCTAGGCGTATTAGATACAAGCTGTTTGGCTTTATGCATCTTGAATGAGATTTCTGTTTGATATCACATTTGCTGGCTCAATCCTGCGTTGTTGTTGTTGTTGTTTGATCATTTATGGGTCACTTCAACTGATGAGTTTGACTGGCACTGTGCAAATTCGTATAAGCTGAAATAAGCCCACTTTAATAGTTTTAAATGGAAAGACATAGGCCAGCTGGATAGAATAAATTAAAAATAAAAGTTTTTTTTCTCCAGATTAAGCTGTTACTTGTTGTTATCTTTCCGCTTTTTCCCTCCACACTATACCTGGTAACCTGCAGTCATACAATGGAATATCGAATAATGACTTTATTGTGATAAAAAAGCAAGAGTTTGGTGACGTCACCTTAATCGGATATACAGTACATTCAGATTTTTATTTATTGAAGCAGAAGTGGCAGAAGTGCTTGTGTGGAGTCGTGGAGCAGTGATGACTGGTCTGTCTGGACCTTATTACTGTGCACAGCAGCAGGTTCCTCTCTCCAGGCTGAACATGTGTCACTCTAGCTTCTCCCAGATCCCTGGGATGATTGCAATAGTGGCAAACATAGACCATTTAAAAAAAAAAAAGGAAGGAAAAACAAGCTTCTTTTTTTTTTCAAACTTCTCCCGCAACTGGGTTTTGCTACATTGGACTATTATCATTCTCTTTTCGCTGACATGCTCGACGTTTTTGTGAATACTCCATTAATGGTACTCATTCTCCCTGACTTCCCAGCACCGAAAATGACCCGGGCACAGCCATTTCCGTCTCATAATGCGTGCTTATTAGGGTTCCCATATTCCTGCTGTTTTGAGCCCATATTCTACTCAAAAATAAATGGGGGAAAATTTGCTTAGGGCATTACCCACAATCCTCCCATGGTAAACAAGAGCACGAGCAGACGTGGCTATGAAATGCTGAGAGGCTCTTGCAGGTCATTGGCATGGCCTGGATCTGCTGTTCATGTTCCCAGGAGAAAATGGATCAAATTGATTAAAAGTCTATCCAAGTTGGTCCATCAACAAGAAATGGAACACGGAAAGTGAATTTGTCCACTGATGGTCTTGTGTAGCTTTTGAGCACATTATGATGGGTTTTGGCAGAGGCAGAAAGAGCAGATGGAAAAGCGGCCTAGAAGGTTTGAGAGAGAGCGAGAGAGGAAGGATTTAGGAACGATTTATAGCATCAGCATAGGCACTCATTTTATTCTAAAAAGGAAAAAAAAAAAACTTCAAACATACTCCCGAATTCATCTTTCAAATGCAGAAACACTTCCGAATCGTTTCCTCCGAGGTCCTCCGCGGTGAGCTTTTCAGCCTGGTTTAATGCACTCTTCAGCAGCGCATCTTCTACAGCAGGCCGTACATGTTCGAAAATGTATGCAGATCTTATTTTCTCACCATGTTGGATGTCGCTTTATTTCACCTGCTCGTTCTCGCACTTTGAAGGAAGTTTGCGCTCTTCTTTTCTTTTCCTTCCTCAGAGCTGATTTATAAGCATGCCACTCTTCATGTCTTCATGCTGTTTCTCTGGCTGTTGAATTCATTTCGAATTCAAGTCATAATTTTATCGTCATTTTCTCCGGTTCGTCATCCAGAAAAAAAGGCGAGAGAAAAAAACCCGCCGTGACATGCTTTAGTGTAATGACACATAAACACTGCACTTAAATATGAGCTGTTTTCTTTTTAATAGCTGTCTCTTTGCTACTCTTATTGTGTATTTGCAGGCATTATGCTCTCCCTCTACTCTCTTTCTCTTGCTACCCTTCAGTCGAGGTAATTACCCTCTCTTGCTTAAGAGAGGAGAAGCTCCACTGAGGACTCTCCTCGCCTCACACATCAAAAGGGAGTAATGGGCCACATTGTCTCTACATAATAGGTGCATTTTATACATTAGATGCCTTTGTCTTTCGCCGTGGTTTATACCAAACAAACAGCAGAACTTGTATCTGTCTTTCTGAACTCATGTTGCAGTTCTACAAAAAGTGACAGTTCCTGTACTTTCTTTCGTTTGGGTGTTCGAGGCCGTGTGCTCCATCCGAAAGAACTCAGCCTACATACTGTAAATATCATCCTGCGTGGTGTTTTTTTTTTTTTTCTCGTGTCCTACTGACATTTACCTATCTTTTCCCTTCTACAAGTATGTTGTCTTTACTAATCTTTCATTCCTTCTTAATTTAGATTTAATGTGAGTAAGCAGTCTCCTGAATGTCAAGGATGTGTTCAGATCGCATCTTTCAAAGAGGTGCACTTTGACCCTTATGGATATTAAAAACAAAAAAACAAAAACTTTTTTTTTTTTATTAGGCAGTGTGATTTTATCAGGCACGGATCAACAAACCCACATTTATTTATGCATGTTCATTAACTGTCTAATGCAGGTCAGCATTTTGGTGAAGACAGTGCAGGCGTCAGTGACACCTGACTGTTACAGGGCAGCATCTACACCTAGAGGCCTTTTATCTACCTGTCATTTTTTTGACAGTAACCCGAGCTCAGGATTGAACCAGCCCCCCTGGAGCCATGAGGCATCAACACTAGCTGCCACGCCACCTACATTTTCCTGATATTTTCACTGCCATATGACTCAATCAGGTCTGCTATTCAGAAAACCCACAAGCTGACTAGAATTGTTTTTCTATTGCCTTGTACAGCACAGCAGTCTCCAGCAGTCATGTGTGGTAATTTGTGGGGAAAAAACAAAAAACGGAAAGTTCTGTTTGTTTGTCTGCATCCTCATAAAATCGAACACAGATCTTTAAGCTCCTCTATTGGGACTGTCATTAGTGTCCACTGTTCCCAATAATGTGGCATCAGAGATGCCAATACTATTGGCTCATCCTACTTCCACATGTACAATTACAGTATGCAACGGAAAAGGTACATGGACATACTGTGAGATTGTGGATAGCTTTGGATCAGGAACCAAACACCCTTCATAGCAAGCTAGCTTTCTAAAGCGGAATGAGTGGAGACATAAAGAGAAACTGAGGAGATTTACTGGACCATGCAGCTCCCTCCATGGTTTATTCTCTTTGCCCTTTGGCTACTACTTTCACCCCCTGGTTACCAACTGGACCACTCTAGCACTAGCACACAATTCTCTCCCTGCCATCAGGTTCACAATCCACATAATTCACATAATCCTTTTGAATTCAACGAATGATTTGTATTGTTTTCCCTTTTTTTTTTTTTTATCACTAAGCGATACGGTATGATTAGAGATGAACTACAGTGGCAAGTGCGGTTACAAGGTCATAATCTTGCTTCTCTGTTGGGATTTTTCTCTCCACATAACAATAATAACCAAAACATTCTGTATTAAGTACATCCCTGCATCCCTGTCAAATTACCACAAATACCCAATGCAAGCAATTAGCTGAGATCAAAAGTATTAGATTACATGCTTATTTCTCTCTCTCGCTCTCTCTCTCTCTCTCTCTTTCTCTCTCTGTTGTTTTACAGAGGAGAGGCCTGACTGCTCCAAGGCCAGGTGTGAGGTACAGTTCTCTCCCCACTGTCCTGAAGACTCAGTGCTGATTGAAGGTTATGCCCCACCTGGCGAATGCTGCCCTCTGCCCAGTCGCTGTGTGTGTAGTCCCGCTGGGTGTCTGAGAAAAGTGTGCCAACCTGGATACCTCAACATCCTCGTTTCCAAAAGCTCAGGCAAACCCGGAGAGTGCTGCGACCTATACGAGTGCAAACCAGGTAAGAATGCACAGCTTAATGTTCAGGAGCGGGCACAGACACGTTTATGAGCTGCAACTACAGTGTGGTGCCCAGTCATAGGTTTTAGTTGCTCAGACATAAATGATGGGGATATAATGCGATATCGGATGTGGGGTAATTATTTGTGGTAAGGCAAACAAAAGAGTTTGTGGCTGTCAGTGTCCTCAAACAATGTTGCTAAGCAGTTTGTAATCTTAAGAAAGTCACTGGCCAATGTATGGGCTATAATAAAAATATATTATCTGAGCGTTGGTAGCACTTATTGACACGTTGGTAGCACTTGTTGACACAGTAAAGTGTCTGGTGACTTACATATGTGGTGTTGTATTTTTTATGTAGTCTTGAGGAAAAAGAGCACTTTTTGGCTCTCCTTTTTAGTCCGGTCCCTCTACATGACTAGGTTCGGAAAATTGTTTTGGTTTGTTAGGCCACACAGTAACCTGTCAATCATTCAAGCATAACAGCTGGTACAGATGTTGACAGATGAGTCAGGCTGGTGAGTAGTAGTATACTGATGATGCTGAATGCTGAGTGGTTGGACCAGATGAGAGGGGAAATGAGGTTGCTGCTAAGGTTGCTACAGTACATACCAACCAATTTGTAAATTGTATCTTTAGGCACTTTTCAGACTGCCTCAGTAAAACATTTGTTACCGTTTTGTTTAATTTATATCTATGTAATATCTATATAACATCTATATAATAATATATAATATAAAATGTAATATACAATTGACATTAAATCATCATTTAAGTTAATATGATAAAAATAAGGGTCGGCTCCAGACTTTTGCCCCATACTATTATGTATATGTAGTAATTTTTATGACAGTTTTGTGTGCCGGAGCTGCAGATTTGTCTGGGCCTGGTATAAAACATGAATGAGAGTGCATCAACCCAAATATACACATGAAACAGTTGATATCGGCTCTTGTTTGTTTTCTTGTCAATGCCTCTTGGCAGCTGCAGTAAACAAAATGACAGGAGTTGGAATTGAGTTTTTTTTGTGTGTGTGTGTGTGTGTTTTTTCTTCCCAGCACTTAGCCTAGTGCCTCTGTGTATTCTGGTTTAAACAGCACTGAGCAGCTCTGAGTGTGAAATCAAAGGCAAATTATTTGCAATCCTGCCTGAGGATTTGACAAATTGTGTTCGAGCGTTTAGCGGTTATGTGTTTGTGTGGGCAGTTTTCAGCGTGGACTGCAGCACGGTGGAATGTCCTCCCGTACAGCCCATGCAGTGTCCTGTGGACAGCTACGAGACGCAGGTCAGGCTGACAGCAGACGGCTGCTGCACACTACCCACCAGGTGAGACGCGCAAACACACGCCCACTCTCATGCCACGTCTCTTCAGCATAACTCTCCCAGCCAAGTCCACAATCCTAAACTTCTCCGAGCGTTTATCTCTATTATGCTAAACTTCGTTGTAACAGCGACTTCACGCCACTTTACAGCGCTTTTATTTACACAGGCCTTCTAGTGCTTAGTGAGTCACAAGCCTGTAAAAATGCCGAAATTGAGTAACGGCATTACAATGGATCCTGAATTTTTTATTGATTGACATGCCTGCCTTCCGATTTTTGTCTTTCCTTCCGTCATTTTTTTTTTTCCCTCTGTCACTCTCAGGTGTGAGTGTTTGCCTGGTGTCTGCGCCTTCCCACAGTGCTCGGCAGGAATGCTGCCCCACTTGGTCTCCCGCGGTGACGGAACACCGGGACGGTGCTGTGATGTGTACGAGTGTGTCAATGGTAGGTCTTGTTTGCTCAGTGTGTTGTGTGTGTGTGTGTGTGTGTATGTGAAGGAGAGGTTCATAGGTAAAGTGTGTGCATAGAATCTTAACAAGAACTCAAGCCGGTTGTCTGTTGACCGAGTAACAGTGAGAGGACAGCACGCGTGTGTGTGTGTGTGTGTGTGTGTGTGTGTGCACGCGATGTGTGCATCCAAACATACTAATGCCGACCCTCGTAATGAGCTTCTTAACAAACATGAACACAGCGGCAAGCTCATTTAGAAGGCTCAGGAAAGCCCACTGTACATTTGTTTAAAGCAATCGAATGGTCACACAGAGTTGCATTAAGTTCACTACCACGTTGTCCTTGAAGGAAAGCGCGCAGTGCAAAGACAGCAGGTACTCTGTAGATGAGCTGAATTTCTATAACCGACTGAGGGGAAAACACGCTATGGCCTTTTGTAAACTTGGCTTTGGCTGTGAACTGCGGAATCAATGCCGTTAGATTTAGTTTGTGCGATTATGCTGAGAGTGAAATGGAAACCAACAGGCATGGGTGTGATAATTTCAGCATTTTTCCAGTAGCTACCCTAACTAATCTCACATCACTCTTTTCTATTACTCCTTATCATCCCGAGCAGAGATGCGAAAAAAAACCAAACGATTCAGTTATGAATCACATTTTTTTGTATGGCGATTCCTGTATCTCCACACTGACTCAATTTTTGAAAACTATTTTTTACAAGCGGCAATCATAAAATTTGTATTATCTTATAAAAAAAAACTACAAATACTATATTTGCACAAAGTGTGTCTCCGGAAATGAATACGTTCATGAACATTACTTCTTTTTTGAAATACTTGCGGTATGGTTCCGCACGATGGCGCTAGACGCTCGAAACCAAAGCAAAACGTTCTTTATGACAACGCGCCATCCCATTCAGCGCACGAAACTTGGGGTACAAAATTCTGCCTCACATGCGTCAAAAGCCAGCGATCTGCTTTTTTCCCTCGAACATTGCGAGCGAATTAGTCTCAAATACACTCATTACACACGCTTTCACAAATCTTAAAAAAACCGCATATTTTTTTCTATCCGCATCACCTCGTAAACCATTCATAGGAATTTTACCCAAACCTTCACAGAAGCTTTATTAAGCCCAGAAGCTCAGGTAGCCAGCTGATTACTGTAGATTTCTTAGTTAGCTAGTTAGTTTTTGTTCATTTATGTTGTTAATTTATGGTGCATGTAGCACCTTTGTCCTGGAGGAACGTTGTTCCGTTTCAGTGTGTACTGAACTGTATATGGTTGAAGTGACAATAAAAGCCTACTTGACTTGTACTTGACTTGATTAGGAAGCATAAGTGTGCTATACAGTAGCTCTTTGCATTTTTAGAAGTAGCACGTTCAAGCAGATGACACACGTCACCTGGGAAGACTCATCATTTTTTGCAAACTTGTACAGGACCTTGTACAGAAAGCGTAAAATGTAGTTTAACTTATTTTTTAAATCTCACACCGTCCAGTATACTGTAACAGTATATTAGAAGGATTTATATTGAGGTCAATCAATAAAAATCAATAAATAAAAACAATTCAGGGTCCATTTGTAATGCCGTTGTAATGAGGTTTAGTAATGTGGCTGTATAGTGCAGTAATACCGGATAACGCCACAATAACAGCACTTCCTTTTTGTTGTGGTAGATTAGAGCTGAAGGAGCGTCCAGGGGAAGAGGTTTTGCGATGCTGCTGCTCTGATTAGCCGCCTCCCTGAGCATATTATCCTCGGTAACGAGAAGTGCAGGGTGTGATTGCTATATTCTACAGCTCATGTATAACTAATGAATGCTGTGTCGTGGACAACTGGCTTGTATAGTTGATGTTTAATTCTGTTTGAATAATGCCAAGCGCAGACTTTGCCATCCAGATGTGTTCCTCGCCTCTTGAAACTACAGGCCTCTCCTTACCGCAGTAAAGTCGGATCGCCCTTTTAATGTTCGCTTGAAATTCAAAGTTCCTTAACTCTGTATGGACCAATCGAATAGACAATTGGTTCTATTTGACAATATATGACAATATATGAAAACGATTTTAACTCTCGAACCGGAAAACGTTGGTAACACTCTGCGCGTACTCGTGTTTTACTCTGATATACAGTCAAAATACGGTGGAAATGTCCAAATATTTGTAAACCTGACAGAACAAAGCTGCCTTTGTAGAATTAGGCCCCGCCATCCGTTATGAGCTGCGGATATTTAAAGAGAGAGCGGGAAGATGAACAAAGGAGGAAGAACCACCTTCTTGTGACAGGGGAAGGCAGCATAAAGATACCAGATCGAATGAGAACTAAAGAAAAACAAGACATCCTGTGTGAGTGTGTGTGTCTGACTGCACACAGGCATCAATATAGGAGAAACCAGGAAAGAGGCATGTCTTAAAATGATTGCACCTCTCTGGCAGGTGTTTATTTGTTTCCTGTTTATCCTGCAGTAAAGCCTGAGGCACATGCTGCACATGAGAGAGCATTTAATAAGAGCCTCCTGTGCTTGATGCTCGGAGGATAAGAAAAGGATGAACACACAATACATACATTTACAGACAGAGGCACGCGAATGCAGTGCAGCAAGCGCAAACATCTGTGCTATGATGAGGAGCCAGGGTGTGTGTCATCTCAGTGGCGCGCTGTGAAGTAGCCCTGTGTCTGGCGGCTGATTAGAGAACAAAGAGGCAGGGCTCAAGATCAGCTCGGGGAGCATCAAAGCCCCGGAAACAGGAACACTTTGATTGAACATCTGGCCACCGGTGGCTACGTTTGGGCACCGAGCCTGTATTAATATCACGCAGCCTAAGGGAGGAATGAGTAAGAAAGATAGCACAAAAGAGGGAGGATGAACCCCTCTCTCTATGGGCGGAAACCTATACGATCGATAAGAAACAGCTGTCCTGCTTACATCATCAGCTGTGTTGTTGCAATCCTTTGCATCCCACACTCCCATCGCAGGATTCTGTCATCACGTCAGCTCATGAATATGCAGCTTACAGAGGAAACGATGAGCGTTGCATGACGCATCTACTCATGAGCCCACGCCAAAGTGCAAGGTGTTACTCACACTTAAGTTAAGAAGCAATACAGCTGCATGTCATGCTGCTAAGGTTGTAATGCAGTTTCAGTTTCTTGATCGTCACTAATCCTAAGGGTTTGTTGAGGTAAAAATAGTTTGTTTTGTCGTCTTAAACAACACTTTGTCTGTTTCTAAGCACAGGCACGGTACAGAGTGTTGGCATCATGCAAACTTAGCAAAGATCGGTACGTCCGCGTAATGTGAGCACTCCACACGGAGCAGTGCACCGTGCTCAATTCCACTTGAAGTACCTGGCACGGATCGAATCAGATATGAAAGTCTACTGTATCTAAACGCGGAAGTGCACCACTGTTTACTAGGCAACGTCATGAACGTCGCCTGTCTCCGCCGTTATCTCAGTGTGTGCGCAGAACACGCCAATCTCATCATCTGAACTACACAGCCGTAGCTGATAAAGTTACGAAGGCACGCAAGAGCCACGCAACTCTTCACTTTTCTTTCATCGGAAATTTTATTTAAATATGATAATAATATTAGGCAAAGTTAGAAGGTTAATTCGTATTTATGGCGTGGCGAACCATCTAGGTGCATGCATAATGTCATCTAATGTATCGGGGGTGTAAGTACACAAGTGTACTTGGGTACAGAACAATATTACTAATGTGAAAGCTGGCCAGTTGGGGGAGATGGGAGGGTGAGCGGTCATACCAGTACTTAGTGTGAAAGCAGAAAGTTTCTTAACCACCACTCTTTAAGTAATGGCCAGATTTTATTGCACATGGTACAAATTTGCATTTTCACCCTGGTGCAATTAACTTTGTTTTTTCTCATTTTTCATGTCATTTTTAACTAGTGATATATTTTTAAAAAATCAACTTTTGCTACTGAATAGAAAACGATTTTAAAAAATGACGGGTTATACCTCTTTTATTTTGTTGAGACATGAAAGTAACAAAGTTGCATCCTCCTTCCTTTGAACATCCCTGATGACCAAGAAAAAATTATGGGAAAATCCAACATGAATAACTGGCATATTAATCTTTAAAATTACATTTTAATCATCAGTGGCATCCAGAATTTATTTTAGATTAAATCCTGACTTGATTTTTAACATGCCTTTCATTAACATGGTGGTTTATTATGTTGATGGTTTCCTATATTACCTACAATGCCACTGGACAGCCCGCTGACGGTGGTGCCGGTGGGAATTAGTCCTCGCCTTATCTATACATCTATATACAGTAGCAGAGCTGTAGTGTGTCCATCTCTCCCGCCTCCTCATCTGTATCCAGGGCAACAAATTGCATCCCAAAGCATCAACCTCGATGCTTATTCTATGTTCAACACCATCATGGTTGTCATATTGTAGAGTGTTTTAACCAGTTGAGTCATGTCTTTGTTGTAACTTGGAGCAAATACATTGTACAACTCCATTGCGTTTTGTGAATTTAAATCCAGTGATTTCTGTCTCTACTACTTTTATGTTGAAATTCCCATCAAAATGATACTGTATAACTGAGCATCACTGAAAGGTGAGGAATGAGAAAAGAAGCACTTTCTCTTTTTTAAGGAAGCAAACGACAAAACCTGAATTTTATCCCTGTTTGTAGGGCTTTCGTTTGTCGTTTTCATTACATATCATTCATATTAGTAGGTACTGTACAATAAATCATTTGAATACAGTCACTATACAGTTTATTAGGAATATTAATATTGGGTAAGACCTTCCTTTGCTCTTAACCCTCCTGTTACCTTCAAATTTACTAACATCTTTTATCCGTGGGGTCATTTTGACTCCAGCAATTTCAACCTCCAGAAAATTATTCAAATTGTTACCCAAGTTTATGTATAAGTCACTGAATATGAAGCAAAAAAAAAAAAAATTCAATCATTTATTTTAAGACTTTCAAATAAAAATTAAATGGGGTCAAAATGACCCCAAAGATAATAGGAGGGTTGAAACAGCCTGTTCATGGCATGGATTCGACAAGATGTTGGAAAAATTCCTTCGAGTTTCTGGTCCATGTTGCCACGATTGTATGAAACAATTTCTTTGGATTTTCAGGTTCACTTTCATAATGTAAATGTCCCAGTCTGCCACATCGCACAATTTTTCTACTGGATTCAGGTCCGGTGAATGGAAAGGCCAATGAAGAACACTGAGCTCATGAACTTGTCATGTTCATGAAACCGGTTTGAAATAACTTTTGAGTTGTGACACTGTGCACCATCATTGAATGATGGTAAATTGTGGCCATGAAATGAAGCATGTGGCCAACAACAAAAATCAAGTATAATCAATACAAGTAATGATTGGTTGGTGTTAACAAACCCAAAATCTGCCCCAAAATAATCCTCACACCATTACATCACCTTCCCCGACGTGACCTTTGGACAAAGGGCAGTTTCAGTCAATGGATTCATACTGTTGGTGCCAAACTCTGACCCTACCATCTGTGAGTCTCAGCAACTTTCTTCAGACAAGGCTATGGCTTTCCAGTTCAGTTCTGGTGAACTGGTGCCTACTACAGCTTCCACTTTCTGTTCTTGGCTGACAGAACTGGAAGCCGATATGGGATATGGTCTTCTGCTGTTGTAGCTTATCTCCCTGAAGGTTTCGACGTGTTGTGCATTGTGAGATGTTTTTCTGCTCACCACAATTGTGTTTTTATCTGAGATACTATAACCTCTCGCTCAGCTCAAACCAGTCTGGCCAGTGTCTCTTGATCTCTTTCATAAACAAGGCATTTCCGTCCACAAATCTGCTGCTCTCTGAATGATGTTTTCTTTATTAAACTGTTCTGAGTAAACTCTAGGGACTGTTGTGTGAGGAAATCCTCGGAGAACAGCAGTAATAGGAATACTCAAACCAGCCTGTCTGGCACCAGCAATCATGCCACGGTTAAAATCACTGAGATTACATGTTTTTTTTGTTTTTTCCCCCCACTCTGAACATTACCAAATGCTGCTGGCCCATATCTGCATGATTTTATCCTACAAGTCCAACATTGGCTAATTAGTTAATTGCATGAATAAATAAGTGTGCAGGTGTTGAATAAACTGCTCCATAAGTGTATTTTGCTATAAAAACTGAAGGAGTCAGCATGGTTCACTTTCACATCCACAGATAATTAGTGAACACAGCACAATGGTTTAGAAATGTGTATCTGTCTGTGTTGAGATGAGGGTGATTGGGTTTAAACACACCCTTGCTGTTGCCTTCCATCTTCAGGAAGGACGTGCAGGCTCTGAGCACCCCACCACATGGTGTCTGGATCAGCTGTGCCATCTGCAAACAAACCGGCGGCTAGATTACTTTATCGACGGCAGATGTTTGGTGGAGACAGAGTATAGTTTTGCTCACTCTGGCACAGGAGGTTGTGTATTTGGGACAGTGAGGGAGAAAGCATTCTCAGACAGTGTGTTTGTTCATCAGATTTTTCATTCAGACAATGATGTCACCCAGCTGGAGATTGATAAGGGGCTGATTATGTGAGTGTGTTTGTGTGTGTGTGTGTCCGCATGTGTTTCACACAAACAGGAATATCTGACAGTTTTATCCCCTTGAGTCAAAGTGACAATCCTGCAGCTTTATTCTTGACAGTGTAAAATAGATTTTTTAGCTGTCCTGCTATTTTACTGAAATGCTAATTTTTTTTTTTACTAAGTTAAGGTCAGGGGCAGGTTTTGATTTAGATTTGGTTATACTGTAATATATTCTTATTAGATATAGCCACTTACATACATACAGTATATACTGTACATTACACATACACCACATGTGTCAGCGGCAGCTGGTAGTTTTAAAACTAAGGGAAGAAGTAAAGTAGGTTAATTATAGAGGATCGTCATATTAATGGATCATTTTAATTATAATGTAAAACAATACACACTGATCAGCCACAATACTGACACCACCGCCAGGTGAATTTAATAATATTAATTATCACCTACTGTCATGTTGATAAATTAGTTCCCCCCTATATAATTTTGCCATAGTGGGTCTTTGTATTAGGCAAATACAACCTCAGACAAACAACAATGTTATACATATATGAATACATGTTTTTTCATTGTGTCATTATTTATTTAACAAAAACAAAGCCAAAAAGCTTCTGTGCAATACTACTGCTTCCACAGGATTAAGTTAAGTTGCAGCCAGGTTGTGATAGTCATCAGCCCTTCATTTATTGATAATCAGCAGTTGTGCCGAAGTTTTGGCAGTTTGATGGTCTGGAGCATTCAGGTGTGTGTTAACACAATATGCCAAGGGGAAAAGACATAAGCAATGGTCTTTGAGAAGCCCTTTGTTCCTGCGCATCAATCTAGAAAGGGTTATAAACCCATTTTTAAACAATTTGGAGTTTAACGTACTACAGTGAGAAAGATTATTTACTGGTGGAAAGCATTTAAGACTTATTTTAGGGTTTTAGGTGACACAATAAGTTTGTGTGTAATCACTCGTTAAAAAATTTATATCTTATTAATTATCATTAATAAAATATGTTCTTTAAATGAATGCTGTTTCCATACCATATCCTAAGAATGTAATACATTAGATGATGTGACATAGATTACTAGTATTTTGCTATGGGCTATGGTTCAGAAGATTCCAGGTTTAAACCCCACCACCACCAAGTTGCCCCTGTAGAGTCCTTGAGCAAAGCCCTTAACCTTCACCTGCTGAGATGTGTATGTCTATCGAGATCTTTTGGATGAGGGTGTCAGATGCCGTGATGTAAATGTAATGTAAATCTTACACGCTTGCCTAGGTCATGCCACTTTTTAGACGCTTTCTGACACCATCACTGTAAGTACATGTTACCTGCATTTCTAAGGGATTGTCTTTATCTGGCTTTAACATCGTCGTTGTCGTCGTCTATACCCCTTATCCTGTATTCAGGGTAGCGGGGACCTGGAGCCTTAGGGCACGAGGCGGGGTACACCCTGGAAAGGGTGCCAATCCATCGCAGGGCACACACACGTACACACACTCACATGCTCATTCACACACTACGGCCAATTTGGGAATGCTAACCAGCATGTCTTTGAACTGTGGGAGGAAACCGGAGTACCCAGAGGAAACCCACCAAGCACAGGGAGAACATGCAAACTCCATGCACACAGAGACGGGAATCGCGCCTGGCCGGGATTCGAACCCGGACCCTGGGGGTGCAAGGTGACGGGTCCCCTAAACGTGCGCAAGGGGAGGTCATCCTTCCTTATTGACACTCACCCTGATGTGAAAGTCACAGCTGAGGAGCTGCCGGGTTTGAACGGGACGCCAATGAAGTCATTGAGACTTAAGTATTTATCAATATCATATGAGCTTGGTCATTTTCAGTTTTTCTGAAATTTGAAGGGAGGATGGTCCTTCACTTTCTCAGTGGACGAGCCTCCTCGCGTTTGGTACACGTGTGCACCAAACACCCATGCTCAAATGCAAAGGCTGTTTTTTTTTTTTCCTTTATATGAGCCGAGTGTGTGTTTCAGCTGCCTCATAATTATGTCTTTTTCACGAGCCTTTACCTGGTGTAAACAAGCAGCGCACAGGTCTTTCCTATCTCACATCCTTTCTGTTTAATAACGGAGCTTTCGTTTTTCATTTGTTTGCTCATCAAAATCACCGTGTTCCGCTTTTGTCGTTTTTGCTGTCTTTATCCACTTATCTTCGAATCACTCCATTTCAGAGGAAGGGAGATAATGTTATTTACAAGTGAATACACAAACACAGGTCCATGAGTGCTGTAGAATTGAAGCCTCTCTCTGTTCCATTTTGATTTCAGTGTGTCAATAATGATATTTTTCCGAGCACACAGACATGCACACACACACACATGCACACACATACACAAGCAATTCCATTTGTCAGTGTGTGCTCCCCCACTCTCAACCATACTCAGTTATTACACTAGTTTTGCTCAGAGAAAGGCAGTCATTGTCAAGATGATGATTGGCGGTTTATATAAGTCCCTTGAAATGCTGTGGTCAAAAGATACAGTACAGTATAGTGACCCCAGAAGTCTTAATTTCATCCCCCCCCACCCCCTTGCTTTAAGGGGAGAGTGTTCTCATAGACTTGAAGGACCCCCACCTTGCTGGCTTTTAAGCAGTAAGTCCTGAGATTAGCCTTTTAAATACACGTCCTGTTGCATTTAAGTAGCGCGTGGAAATTCGAGAACAAGTGAACCTCTTTCAGAGGATGGACGCAGATTAAGACCCACATAATGTTGTGAAGTGCTGGGCTTAAGCAACCGACCGGGAGGTGAAGAGATTATCTTGGATTGTGTTCATGGCATGGCATGTTCGATTTGCAGATCATTGTGTCCCTTCACCTACCTGCTTTTTTAAAAAGAGTGACAAAGGAAATGTGCCACTATTGGAAGTGAAGCACGATATTAAGACCGTTCTGGCTTACAAGTCACATAGGGGTTAACAGCATTACAGCTATAGTGTAAATCCTCCCATGATTGACAGCTCCATAAAGTGGTTCTCCACTCTTCATTTCTCTGGCTGTACAATCACCTCAGGTTTTTTTTTTTTAACTTCGGCAAAGCTTGCAGTGCTCTGTGTTATGTTACACATATTTAAGAGTGCTAAAACATTTGCACAAGGCACTTCGGTAAAATCGGCCTTGATTTGCAGGAGGGTTATGATTTACATGGTCATAGTTGTCTCGGGCCTGCCAAGGCGAAGCACACCTGCAGCTCTGTGCGCCTTATCACATTATTTAGTCTGTCTCGAGGCAGCTGCAGCCAAAACAAGAGGGGCTCCAACATAGGGGAGGGAAGCAGGCGGATGGGAGACAGTGTCTGATGGGCTGTTCGCTGCCCGAACTACAGGGGAGGATAGAAAAACACAGGGCTGCTGGAAAACCGCGGCCTATTAGGAGCCCAAAATAACGGTCACTTTAAGCTTCGTGCAATCATCCCTGTCTAAAGCCAAATTTTACCCTGGTGTTAAGGTAAATGCATGGGTATACTCCGGCTGGACGGGGTCCGTCTGGAGGTGTGCTTGTATCTTAAAAAGGCTCGTTTTTACAGGTTTCGTTGTTTAAATCCAAGTGCAAGTCATGACCCTCAGCTCAAATTCAATTACGGTTCCACTCCACACGGTGTGTTTAAAGTGAACTTAAGCAATAAGTACGTTATGGATGATATTATGTAAATCTGCTCCCTCGCGAAGGTGAGCGGCTTCTGGGTCACAGACGGTGATTTATTTTGAACCGGTGCTCCGTTGCTGTGTGTCTGAGGTTTAGAGGTGCTTCTAATCTCCAGCTAGAGAATTTCACAGGCTGCTTCCACACAGTCCTGTGAACCAACACCATTGAGACAGACTCCTTTCTCTTCAGATGCCTTCTGTCTGGAGATAAGCTTCGCCTGTGTGTGGGTGGCGGTGTCTGTTTCGCCATATGAGTGACATTGCAAAAAGACAGAGTAACCACATATTTTCCGCACCTGCAATCCTTGCATACAAACACATGCGTGAATTCAAATGACTTGAGTCTGTTAGACTCGAAATGTGGACATGCCTAGTAATTAAACAATCTTTTTTTTTTCTTCTTTTTTTTTTTGGTGGTGGCGGGGTTAGAATTTAAAGCATGTAAGACAAGCCAACTACTATAAGATTGCTTTAACATGCTCCAGCAGCAGATAAGGCTTCGAGTGCACCTGTATAATCAGTAAAGATATACATCAGCCATTAAATAATAGAGTCAGACTACAAAGCAAGGTGCATTATGACTCGAATTCCTCACCGTTACATTACCATAATGGCTCCTCACTCTGGACTAACGTGAAATTGCACAGCATCACCACATTCTACGATCATTTGCCTTCGGCATTCTTGGCTCATCAGCAGTGCCAAACGCTACAGCTGCAAAATTGGTGCAAAATTGATTAGAAAAGGTGTTTATAGCTGTGATTTTGTGTTAAATTCAATCACGACAGACCCACTCTAGAGCCAAACCTGTGTGTTAGGTTGGACACCTGCCTTTGGCCAGTGTAGGACACCAGTTATGTGATTATAGCCGAGCCACTTGGAAACATCGCACCCCACAGCATCCTTCACACACACTGACTTGGCCTTCTGTACGTGTTGATTAGACATAGTGGTCTTCTGCTCGCACTCCAAGTTGTTTGCTTTTCACAAACCTGCAAACCATTTAATTGCAAATCTGCTTGAGTCTGGCTCTGCTTACAGCAGATCATTTGTGATATGGCAACATTTGCAAGAATTTTTTTTGCTTGCATTTAGCTTTGATTACGGTGCACAATTCAAAGTGTGAAAATGATTCCTCATGCTCTCGGAACCTCAATTTGAAATCATCATCATCATCATCATCATCTATACCACTTAATTCTGTATTCAGGGTTGCGGAGGGCCTGGAGCCTATCCCAGGAGACTTGGGGCACAAGGCAGGGTACATCCTGGACAGGGTGCAAATTAGCCTAATCTGCATGTCTTTGGACTATGGGAGGAAACCAGAGTACCCGGAGGAAACCCACCAAGCACGAGGAGAACATGCAAACATGCACACAGAGATGGGAATCGAACCTGTCTGGGAATCGAACCCAGACCCTGGAGGTCCAAGGCAACAGTGCTAACCACTACACCACAATTTGAAATTCCAATCTGAAAACATTGGAATATGCCCGTGCCATTAGGAAAGAAAAAAACTACATACAGTAGATGTGATAACCTGGTCATTGAGGCCGCCAGTTGACCTCATTTTATTGCCACATCGCTGCGCCTGAACCTGACCAACTATTACACTAGGTGTGTTTACATGGAGCCTAATATTCCACCAATAATGGGAATAACAGCCCAATGAAACACCTCAATCGGAACAGCGAGGGCAATTTTGCTTCTGTTTTTTTGATGGGTAAACTCTGAGAGAACATCTCTCTGCCACCGGTCTTTACTTTCATCCACTGTGTCCTTGACTGAGGAAGAGGCACTGATTGGCGCACCATTTTATCCATAATAAAACCATCACAAAAGCAATCATGAATAAGACACAAATGTACACAACACAGAAGGTGGGATTTATCGGCTTAACATGACCTTAAAGTTGGAGAGAAAACTACTTTTTTAAAAATATTTTTGGCAGATTAAAGGCTTCACAGTGGGCAGAACCACTTTGTGCTTGTCAAAAAAGTTATATTCTGATTACATGCTTTGAGCATACAGTGTGAACATGTAACCATGTAAACAGTAAAGTTGGAACCTCTAATCAAAATATTTTCACTCGACATGATGCATGATGGGTGCATTTCTTTATGCGCTTCCCTTCTTACCCTGACACACATTTTTCAGGAATATGGTCAACCTGAAGTCTTTCTTTCTGATCAGCTTCACTAAAAAGTGTTTTTTTAGTCCTTATTTAATTAATCATCTCACTGTGTGTATGGAAATGCTCTTACTGTTACTGTTAAACGTAGCTGTGATTTCTATTGTCATATTTTCTTTTTCTCCTGAACATGGTCAGTTGTGATTTTTATTTTTTTTCCCCACCCACATTTCTTTCACAAAGTTGCTTGTTCAGCACTGTCCTTCCAGGTTTTATTAATGCAGTGCTTAACTCAATTCCACTTGTTTCCCTGTGGCCAGGCAGTATAAACTAAACATGGATGAAAAATGATGTCTGGCGCTTCTGTCTAATACAGTATGTGTAGGTTCAATGCAAACCCATACACAGTCTATCATGAATACGGAACCGTTTTTTATGAATCTACAGATATGTTTCATGGCCTCCTGGAAATAGCTTATGTAATTAGTTTGATGCGTTTTCACTGTTTGAAATATACTACACTCATTGTCCCTTTTATCAGATCTACTCACCACTTTGGTCCCGTTGTAGATGTACATTTAATAATTGTAGCCCATGTGTTTATTTGCCCACCGCGCCTTTGTTCAGTTTCTTGGCAGAAATGGGCCAGATACTGTAGTATTTGGGAGATGGATTATTTTCAGCTCCTTAGTGACAGGAACATAGTTGGAGCACCTTGTGTGTGTATTCGTAGTTTGATGCACGGCAGCCCATGGGGGGGAAAAAACAAAAAACACATTACCGACCTAACTATAGCAGTTTGCTTGAATGAATCTTACTGCACACTTTATTAAAAATACCTGTACACAGACTATGTCAACTTAATGGGGAAAATGTGATCTTAAGGATTTTGAGTGATTTGGCATGATTGTTGGTGCCAGACAGACCACTATGAGTATTTCTGTAACTGCCGATCTCTTTGAAATTCACACACACATCAGTCACATCAGTCGACTCAGAATAGCACAATACAGGGGGGGGGGAAGCATCCAGTAAGCAGCAGTGCTGTGCACAGAAAAGCCTTGTTGATCAGAGAGATCAGTTGAGATTGGCAAGACAGAAAATCTACAGTAGCTCAGATAACCACTCTGTACAATTGGAGTAGGCAGAAAAGCATCTCAGAATGCACAACACGTCACGCCTTGAGATGGATTGGTTGCAACAGCGGAGAATGAGCATTTTACTTCCGTCAGGGATGAACAGAAAGCTATTCAGCACAGACTCACCAATACTGCAAAGTCGAAGCCAGGAAAAACATAGCCTGGTCTAATGAAGCTTGATTATGGTGGTGGTGGTGTAATGTTGTGGGGAATGTTTTCTAAAACACTTTGGGCTGTTAACAACAATCGTCACTTGAAGGCCAGACCCAGTTTGAGTCTTGTTGCTGACCGTGTGCATCTCTTTGTGATAATTCATAAGGACACAGGAACACCCCACCCAGTGTTAGTATAGTGTTCCTAATTAGTGGGGTTTTTTTTTTTCCTCCACATTATTAAACATACAGATCTTCATAGATGTGATTCCCTCGTCATTCAGTATATTCAGGTCGTCATTTGACTTTATTTTATTGATCCGTAAGGTTTCTGACCCTAGACCTGACCAACTGAAGCAACCCCAGATCATAACACTGCGACCAGAGGCTTGTACAGTGGCCACTATGCATGATGGGTGCATACGCTTCATGCGCTTGTCCTTCTTATCCTGACGTGCCCATCACTCTGTATGACCGCATGGCCTTTTTCCATTGCTCCAATCTTTATGTAACCATTTGTTCTGATTAGCCTCACTAACAGGTGTTTCTCAGCTGTTTAGTTCCAATCCTGTGAGTTCTCTTCACATTGTGTTGATTTCTTTATCATGAATGATCTTTTTTTTTTTTTTACCATGTAATTTTTATGTGATCTCCATGATTTGTCCTTAGTTGTTTTCTTTGCTTGATGCAGCCTAATAGTTTGACCCTTGTGAAATGGCACCTTTTTATTTTTTTGGCCAGGCATTGTAATTGCTTTCTTTAAATCAGAGTTTCCCAAAGCGTTGGTCACGGCCTGATAATGAAGCACCATCTGTAGTGAAAGAGGATTTGTGGCCGAGGCAGAGACTTAAAACTGACAAAGTCTGTTCTACAACTCTTTTCAAGTTCACATAGCTACTTTGTGTACAGAACAGATCAATAGTTGTCTACAATTCGAACACATGTCGCATAACTGTTTACCAAGATAGTAATCTGCGTGGTGGAAATAACAAACCAAAAGGAATGATGAGGGCATGATGAGGGCAGAGATCCACGTCTAAAGGATAGGTCATAACAAGTGATGAAGCAGATGCTATTTGTGCTTTAAGAAATCCCTGCTTGCTAACATTGAACCTCTGAGTTCTGTTAAAATGTACATATTTTCACTAAACTATCAGTTACTATTAAGGCCTATTAGAAGCCTTTGTGCTGCTTGGTAGAGTCTTGTTTATAAATAGCTACCTCAATCACACGGTGAACATCTGGAATAGCTGCGTTGCTACCGCTCAGGTTCTTTCTAATTGACCCGACCCTTTATCGTACCCCGGCCATGCTGGACTGCCCACGGCACTAAACTCATTAGAAGCTCTCTACCTCGATGTTGTTTATCATTAAGATATGTTTTCATACTTATAAAGCACAGGTGCAAAGTATTCCAGATGTTTCTAATGTGCATCTTTTTTTATCCTCCTACCTGGTTTATAAAGTCTGTTGTTTTTCCTTAGTGTAATTGAACAGGTTTCGTTCATCACAAATGCTTTGTTAGTGTACAAACCTCTCGTGATGGATTTTAACACACCGCACTCACAGTCTGCATGTTACACAACAGCTGTGTGCAGAGGTGTAGTGTTGTTTGCTAAAGTACCAGAGCACACCTATGATGTATGCGCCTGGTTAAATTGCGGCTGGTTTTCATAAACACTGCTTCTGTTTGCATATATTTAGTCAACTATAACTGACCACACGTTAATAAGCTGGGTAAACCACCATTTTGAGAAGATGATCCCATGCAGGCAGAGGTCATGCTCCGCTAACAGGCTGGGATACGAAAATGCAATGCATGCTTTTACCTTTTTGTTTAGCTGCCTTTTCATTTTTGTTAGTTATCCTTTAATGTGGAATTTTCTTTTTAGATTATTTAGTGCAAGAGTTGACCTTGTGAATAAATCAACCTGCCTAATATTTAACTCACTTTATTATACAACAGTTAGTTGCGACCAAATGATTTGATTGGACAAGAGGCATCCCATGAGTGCTGATATAGAGTATAACAGCACTGGAATGTTTAACTTTATGCTTCACAGGTGTTTTAATAATCGTTATCCACTGAAGAAGGGCACTACTTGGTGTGTGGAACAAGGGATTGTACACCTTACGTAGCACACTAGCTTTCTATTTTACACTATTTGGGAATCAACCCAAGAAATGATTAGTTACCTAAAGATATTTTAAAGTGGAAAAAGTGGAGACAAAAAGAGAAACTTACGAGATTTACATGTTTGTCCACCCCCTCCATGGTTTATTCTCTTCAACTTTGGGCTAAGAATTTAATAAAACTTTCAAACCCCAGTTAACTACACTGTACATAACTGTTCCACTAGTCGCGGTTAGTTAGTTTCACCAGTCGTAGAAGGATATGTGTTGGTGGAGCAAAATAACTGGTTAAATAAACAAACAATCATAATCTGTTCATAATAAATGGCATTTGTGGAACAGTTGTATAAAAAGCAATATCACACTCAATGTCATGCTGTTGTACTGAATATCAGCACGACTGTGAAATCTTCTCTACTACGACTGCATCACAGCTGTGCTAATATTCTTCACAAGGGGTCAGCACTGTGAGGGTCTGTGTGCATGTTCTCCCCGTGTTATGTGGGTTTTCTCAGGGTACTCCAGTTTCCTTCCACAGTTCAAAGACATGCATGCAACATGATTTGGTTCATTTGCGTTCCTAAATTGCCCATAGTGTGTGTGTGTGTGTGTGTGTGTGTGTGTGTGTGAGTTCGCCCTGCGATGATGATGGATTAACCGCCTGTCCAGGGTGTACCCCGCACCATGCCCTACGGCTCCAGGTCCATAGAGAGCAAGCCAATAAAAACATTTAAAATTATAAATTGTATCAAATCCCCACCCTGACGTTTAAGCGCCTGACAACGGCGCTCTTTGTGTAATTCATTAAACCCGTACTAATTAGCAAAACAAGTCTTTGCAATTAAAGATAGACACTGTTCAGGCTGAAACCATGCCAGTGCTTATTCTCAGATGGAATTGGGCTGAGACTCCTTTTTTTTTATCTCATGATGCTAATAATACTACACATGAACTTTGAAATAGGAAATGTGCTGAATGCACAGAGACCCAGGGTTCTGCCGAAATACCGGATTCCTGATGCACAGGATGTGTTGTTTTTTTTTCTTTTTCTTTTTCTTTTCAAGTGCAGCTTCAGCATCACACGTTATCAGCACAGGGAGTTGAAGGAAATGATGATTATTTTAAAGATGTTTGTTTACTAACATTATTTCAGTTCCACGAGTGATCTTTAGATTCAGATGCTGCTGACGTGCCACATAATGGTGCAGGTTTCGTTTTTGAAGGTAATGCCTTCGTTTCCCAAGCATGAACGTGCAGCTCTTGAGTTTAGTACAAATGGCAGACATCGTAACACGTCGGCTGAGAGGTGAATTTTGCACCTAGCGTTGCCGTGGTAACCAGCACACCAACCCTGTTGTGCTCTAAAAGCCGTCGGAGACATATACATGATGGAGAGGGTCTCCGCATAGCCCATCCCTGTCTAAACTGGAGGAAAACAGCCACATGGGGACATCAACCACACCGGCAAAATAGATCACAGGAATTGATTTAATAATTACGTAAGAAGAAACTTCAGTCTGCAATTTCTGCGCACAGTTCCTGTTAGAAGGGTCCCTGAAGGTGGTAGAGATAGTGGAAGATGCATCACAGTGCTGCAGCACGAGGAAGCAGGCCATCATTTTGTAAGACTTACTTCCAGATGGGGAAAAAAAAAAAGAACTGCGCATGGCACTCAACTTTTGTTTCTGCGAGTTATAATCTGCCTAGTTATACTCATCAGTCAACTCGAAGATGTTTTTTTTTAAATGACATCACACCTCTCTGTGTTCTAATTTGTGATTAAATTATACCAAAAGATTTTCAATGATTGCATTCCTTAGTAATTAGAAAGTATGGCCTATCAGCCTATCAGTTTAAATTGTTATTTAATGCTGTGGAACAACTGCGAGACGTGTTAGTTCCTGTTATCTTTTTTTTTTTTTTTACAGTATATCAGCTATAAACTGTCGCTCTTTCACCGTTCACCTTCTGCTTTTGTCTCTTTTTTTATGTCAGTAATACAAAAAGTACAGCTTGTCACATTCCTGGGAAACTGCAAAGTACAAAGTCCTTTGTTCTGGAGACATTCCAGTGACAGAAAACCTATTGACTCCTACTTGACACTGACGATGAAGAATCTGTTTTCATAAATGTAACAGTAAATAGACCTCCAATTCAGAAAGCTTCACCAAATCAACAATTATAACTTTTGCATTTAAAAAAAATATTTTTTTATTTTTATAATTTAACTTATTATTTATTTTTGTATAGTAACAGTTTGACAGCAGATAAACATAATTTTTGGTAAATTATTATTCTCTGACATGCAATGTTGCCCAACACGGAACATTTAAAATATGAAAACTTGCACGACACGTAACCACGTCATCAGCCAAGCAAACTTCCCGTGCTACACACCAGCTGTGACGAGTGGTTTAAATGTGTTTAAAGGGGCTTTGAACAATGTTTAAACCAAGAAAAGGATGTTTACACACTTTTACCGCCATTGCAGTCACTCTGGCAGTAATAATGTCTGCAATAAGTTCTGCAAAATAAGACATTATGCGATTTGGATGTTATTTGAGCACCATGTTATTAACAAAACTGGGTCAGATGCTGTAGTGTAAGCGCTGTATTGTTTCTAATATTTCTCATGATCTTCAACAATCTTTGTAATTAAAATGGAACAAAACTCCAAACAGTCAAAGCATGAGGTTGCTACATTTTTTTTTTTTAATTCAAACTCATATCGAACATATTCTTAATAATAAATTGCAGACTTAAATAAGCACAAGAAGAACTGCAGGCTGATTTATTCATTGTGACAAAGCTGTGGAAGGTAGAGTTCTAGCTTTTTGAAGAAGCTCACAAAATTCAGACTTGTATAAACCAAACAATGTTGAAAACATATTGTGGTATTTGTGCCTTTTAATACCCTTGCGACTCAAAGAAAACATGCACAATATCACCTCTCTCGGTTCGCCATACTGTACCTTTTGCTCTATTCTTCTTCATCCTTCATTTTCTACACCGCTTTATCCTGGACAGGATTGAAACGGGCCTGGAGCCTATACCGAGAAACCTCCCGGGGAAGGCTCCAGACCCAAGGCAGGGTATCACAGGGCACACACACTCATTTTTTATTTTTATTTATTTTTTTGGGAACAACAATTAACCTATTCTGCATGTCTTTGGAATGTGTGAGGAAACCAGAGTACCACCAAGCACAGGTAGAACATGCAAACTCCACACACAAGTACAGTTCTGAGGCAGGAATCGAACCCTCGACCCTGGACGTGCGGGACCATAGTGCTACCCACTTACGCCAACCTTTTGCTTTATTTGACAATAACTGTTTTTCTAAAAACTGCAAAAATGGAGTTATTTCATGTTTAAATGACTAAGTGAATCATAGAACATATAATTCCTGATGCCCTGCAAATGTATATTTAGCCTTTGTATTATTGTACTTGCACAATCTGCATGCTTCCCCCCACTAAATGTCTAAAACCTGTGATTATGTTTTTACAGAGACTAAGCCGGCATGTATCCTCGGTGGAGTGGAGTATCGCGATGGCGAGATGTTCAGGATGGATGCCTGCCATTTCTGCCGCTGCCAGGGCGGTGTGTCGGTGTGCTTCACGGCACAGTGCGGCGCCCTCCACTGCGAACGCTACTATGTACCAGAGGGAAAGTGCTGCCCCGTCTGTGAAGGTGACCACAATCACACGACTGTCAGTGCTTTAAAAGTTGCTAACATAACAAAGAACGGATCTAACGATGCATTCATGTCATGTTGGGAATATTGTAATTAGGAGGTAATGAACCAGTGAATTGGTAAATATGACTCAGATGCTCAAGTTGTCAGGGTGGTGATATCCTGCATATTTCAAGGTAAAGTAATACCGAAGCTGGGCCGAAAACCCCGACACTGCGCAGCCGCGAGTCTACACTGCCACTCACTCTGTGATCAAAGTGACCCAGCCCTACCTGTAACTACATGTTATTAGCAGCAACACAACAGCCATTTAACAGCTCTTGAACCAGTAACTCCTTAAATGAAGGGTTGCTTCTGCCTAAAAGACGGTTTCAATGGATCCGCATGCCGTTTCAGACTAAAAGCCCGCTTCCTTACTTTGAAGCAAAGACGAGCAAATTAATCCTGACGTTTTTATTTAAAAAAATTATCATGATTGGGCTTCACTTATCAATCCACAGTCATAAAATTGTAATGAACCATTTTAGCCGAAGGGCTTTTTTTTTTTTTTTTTTTTTTTGCATCTTCTATTTAATGTCGGTTTGAAATTGATTCAATTGATGATGATTATTCGAGCAGGAACGCTAATAAAAGCCTGCACCCCTGAAACAAGCTGGTAGGGCGTTTAAATGGCAGCAGGAATTTTTCTAAATTGAAATATATTAAAAACCGGATCACGAGGGAAGACCCTGTCATGTGAACTTGGCACAGGGACATGACAATGAATTCTTTGCATCATTTTTTATTCTCCCAATTAAACAAGCATCCTGGGTTGTTAATTCAGGGAACCGCTTGTTGCCTGGAAGCGTGTAATTTGGATTGTTTTTGTGTGTCTCTTGAGTAGACCTTCATCCTGTCATATGACTGCCTCATATTAGCTCCCTTACCTTCGGCTGCTGCTATTAGAATGATCCGATTATTTTTATGTGCAGATTAGTTTTGTGGTGTTTTTTTTTCAGCGCTGTGGTTAATTAAGATGAAGTCGTCATTACGTTCCACAATATTAGTCAAGGTAATTTCATAGCTTGCATGTTTTAGAGGTGAGCAACACGATGCATGTGGAAAGTAAAATCTGTGAACATGTATGGAGCGGTTCTACGTTATAAAGCATGTGGTTCGACAATTGTTTAAAATAAACCAAACTATCTTCTATCACTTAGTTCATTTATTCAAATTAGAGGTGTCATTTCGATACATCTATATTCTGTCGCCGTCGCCTGATTAATGCATGGTAATTAGCGGGTTCAATGTGATAAATAAGTTGTGGGTGATTCACAAACAACGCAAATTACTTCATATGCATAGTAGCAGGAAGAACATCTATTTGTTCTCGATAGCACTGACAGTAAAACTCGATGCACGCACATATCGCATGTTCAGTATAATACTGATTAAGGGCAGTGACTTTAATCAAGAACTGTTTAAAAGACGCTATGGATGCAAAATAAGAGTGTATGATTAGTTTCTAAGATTAGGCATGCACGAAAAGTTTTAGTCTGTGTTTAAAAACAGTGTGTGAATCTGCACTAAATGTCTAATCTTAAATCATTTTTTCCCAAAATGATCTTTATCATATGCCTTAAGAAACTTTCTGATCATTTTACGATCCTGAGGCATAGTTGTAATACTGTAAATATTATTCATGTTAGATATTTTTCACATCCGTAGCAGACTCCTGCAAATATGATACCTGCTTTTTCGGTCGTACCGAGTTGCTCGGTACTTTATATTACATTGTAAATGTTTTACAATGTCAGATTGAGCAAGACTGCAGTGATTACAAAGAGCAAAGATTAAAACACAATGAAGCACTAGAAATCAAATGAAGCACTAGAAATCAAATGGCTCAGTCCCTGTAGTAGCATGGAGACACCATATAGTTGTCTATGGCATGCACCGTGATGACCTTGAATCTATAGAACATGCAACTTAATACAGAACGCACAACTTATTGCCTTTTTGTGTTTGTTTTTTTTTTAATTTTTTTTTTTTTTACTGGAAACGCATATTTACACACCCGTGTTGGAGAGACACGGCATCAAAGGAGCACGTTGGAGGCTTGAAATCAACGTGGAAAGTGTCTGATTTTCCATCCTAAAAAGAATTCTTATGCTGCGTTATCTGGTTATGATTTCATTGGCGCTTAAATGGAGACGCGCGAATGGGATCCCGCCGATTTTAAAGGGTAAAGTCCTCTTGCTTTATCTCTCTATCTGTTTTCCTGCAGGTCCAATCTTCCCCGCTCTGAATTTCGCCGGCTGCTACGTGAACGGCCAGATCTTGGCTCATGGGGATCACTGGCGGGAGGACGACTGCACGTTCTGTCAGTGTGTGAGCGGCGAAGCTCGCTGTGTAGCCGCTGCCTGCGGCCATAACTGCCTCCACCCGGTCACGGTGCCTGGAGAATGCTGTCCTGTGTGTGAGGGTAAGGACAGGCTGTGTGTGTGTGTGTGTGTGTGTGTGTGTGTGTGTGTGTGTGTGTGTGTGTCTTGGTTCATCTCTCCCTCCCTCTTCTCCATTGTTCATTGTTCCTAATATACATGTTTGTAGGTCACCGTCTATGTTCACATACCATATGCAGGGTGTTTGCAACTACTGTAGTCCTGACCAAACATTGTTTCTCAATGTAAAGAGATTCATCTGCCAGAAAAAGCTGTGCTGGCTATTAAGACCCAACCTAATATCGAATCAGATAAAAAAAAATACACAAAACATAGACATTATCTTCACCTTGCTCGTTTCCCTCTCTGTAGTTCTGTTTATCTCTGTAATGATTAAACACCATTCGGTGCTCACACCACAGCATGTGTTTATTGCTACTGATCTGTATTAGCTACGGCACTGTAGGCCCGAAGCAGTACACATGCTTACACCGCACCGATCTTGTCTGCCTGCTAAGTGAAAGAGCTTTGCATTGTTTCGAAGCAAATTGTTAGCTTTGATCAAACAGATTCCAGTATAGATTTCCACTCAGACGTTTGGGATTGCTGTTTGAATCGAGGGTTTATATTTCGGCTCGCGCTGGAGGCAAGGCTTCAGACAGGCTCAGCATACTCGCTCACCGACGCCACAGACAGCGGCGGCTCCGTCAGATCTCCCCCCGGGCCCGGGTTTGAGCCACGGTCACAGAAGGCGCCGTCTCTCCCAGGTCAAGCTGGAGGATAGAGGTTTGATCTAAACGAGATGCGCAGCCTCGAGCTCCGGTGACTTGTTTCCACTTAATTCTCTGCACGGTCACAATCACAGTTCCTCACCATGATTTAAGAGTGTGCCAAAACTCTAATCAGTTTTTACTTAATGCAGCCACCCTCAGTTCTGAATATGAGGACAGTGATTTCTCACCTCAATCTCTCAACAGGGTAAACACACACACACACACACACACACACACACACACACACACACACATATACACACACACTATACTATTTCATAGCCCGTGAGAAGTGTCTGAAATAAAAATGCAAACGTGCGGCGCCTGAGGTTTCTGGTATCGATTCCGAAGAAAGGAAAATTACGCCCATTATGGTTTTAAAAATAAGACATTTCAGCTGAGAATATAAGTTGGGATGTATAAGGGGTCTGGTGGCGTATATATTTCACCCTCCTCCAACAGCTTCTGGGATCTGTCTCATTATAAACCCCGACCGCTACCTAAATGTCTCCGGGCAGGTGTATGTAATAGGGTTCTCGTCTGTCTGTTCTGCCGGTTTCTCCTTCCAATTACAGATCTGCACAAATTCAGTAGGCTACCATGCGGATCAATACATTATAAAAAGGGAAGAAAAAAAAAATCCTTAAAATGAATATTACACGTTGCTCATGTAATCAAGATGCAAAAGCTCCAATTAGAAATGTACCGGCCTTCTGAGAAGAACTCAGGCTGGTAGCAGGGATGGGAGAGAAGACAAGAAGGATGAATGAAAGGAGGCAGCAGCATGGCCACAGGCATCCTTTTTTATGTGCGTGGGCAGCACAGTCTCTCTCTCTCTCTCTCTCTCTCTCTCTCTCTTTCTCTCGCTCCCTCGCGCGCTTTCTCTCAAACCCCTTTTCAATTAATCTTTTATGCAGCTGTCCATCCATGAAGCAATTAGAGATGTGGGACTTACTGACTGTATGGTGCACCTTCACATACACGATATGAGCGAGCACCTCAGAAGAACACCTCAGAAATACACTACTAGAGATGCATTATAATCCCAACACCCTATCTCTCTCTCTCTCTCTCTCTCTCTCTCTCTCTCTCTTTCCCCAAACTACTGTCTGGCTCGGATCAAAGAATGTCAGGCTAGCTCTGCATCATCGCGCACAGCGAAAAGTTAGATCATCACGCTTTGCGGGCCCCGACACGGCTCCTCCGACTCCAGTCGTTCCTGCCCCGCTCAGTAATTTATTGTGAACGCACTAGCCTATATTTCACCGCGAGACAGTGTGTATTTGGGTAAATCTTGTGTGAGACTCGGCGCTAAAGACACCTGTTTATATAATGATAACCCTCGCAGCATTTAAAGACCGTATTCTTCACTCCAGGCAAAGGTCTGTGCACTCAAATGTCGAAGAAAGTCTTTCTCTCAGAAGGTGGCTTATAATGATTTCGCGGGCCGTTCGTTTTACATCACCTGTGTATCAAGTGCAGGGCCGTGCTACGCAGTGCCCTTCCGACCTTACCACTCAGGCAAATAGAGGGAGAGCCATTTATTGTGAGGAGAGGAGGTTAGAAGAAGGCTTTGTTTTGCTCTAAGCCCCTGTGCATGCCGGCCTTCCATCCGCGAGCCTATTATAGCACGAGTAAGGAATAAAGCCATGGTGCAGCGATATTCCCCCTCTCCCACCCGGGCAGATGTCTTTTAAAAATAGCCGTACCTGTTGGCAAGGACTAGAGAACTCTTTGTCCATTCCGTTTGCTCATTTCCATGAGGCATTTGTGCGAGACTCCGCCATGGGAGGAGGTGGTGAGGTCGCCACAGGCTTTTAGCAGCTCTGTACATTAGCTGGTGAGAGAGGACAATGAGGAAAATGATAGACCGGTCAAATGTCATCCACAAAGGCATTTAAAATTTCTATAAAGGTGTGTGTAGGTCTGTTTTCTCTCACAAACTCAGGCTTTTAACTTGAGTATGAAGAAACTTTATAGGCTCACACTGTGTAGGAGTGATAGGAACAATGAGTAGGAAAATAGTTTTGTTCACAATGTGCTATTTGCTAGAGTATAATGGTTATTTTACGAAATTAATCCATTAATACATTTATTGCTTATTTTTTTCAATTAATAAATTAATTGTATTATTAAAAAAGAAAAAGAAAATGCTAAACAACAAAGAATATTATTTATAAATTCCAAAGGAGATCAGTTTAATAATAAAAGATTACAAGAAACTCTTAAGTAGGCTTAATTAATTAACAGGTCACTAAATGTGATACTGTTATTCTGAAATTAGACAATCTATTTCATCCATCCATCCATCTAGGAACCTCTGTAGTCCAACTAGGGACTGTGGAAGCCATTGGTGACCGTTGTATTTATTCCCATTTTTACAACTGTGGTACGACCTCCGGGTCAACATTCACACACGCATTCACACACTACGGCAATTTGGGAATGGCACTTAGACTAATCTGCATGTCTTCGCACTGTTGGAGGAAACCGGAGAACCCAGAGGAAACCCACAACAGCTTGGAGAACGTGCAAACTCCATGCACACAGACCCCGAGGCGGGAATCGAACCCGGACCCTGGAGGTGCAAGGCGCCACCGTGCTACCAGACAATCTATTATTTCAGAAGTATATCATCAATGTTGATCATTTATCATATGTGGAACCTGAACTAACATGAGGTTGCAGCATTTGTACATTTGTATACTATAAACCAAAGGCCTCGATAATTGGAAAAAGGTTTTGCCTGCATTTTAAGCCCCGACTTGTTCAATTCTGACCATTCGAGTTCAAAATAAAGGCCAATATCCACAGGGCTTCCTTGCAAACGGAAAGATTCAAATTCCTTTTACTTGCCATATTTGTGCAAATTGAATCAATTTCTGTGTGCGAAATTGACTTTAAAGCTTCAGGGCTGAGGGTCGTAGGTTTATGCCTATGACTCTTTTTGGCATTAACTTAAAGTATGCGAACCTGAAGACAGGCGGCGACTTGATATACAGCATATAGTGCGAATACATTATCTATATGAGCTACATTAAAATTCATGTCTGGTGGGTTTGGACAAATGTTGAAAAAACAGGTTTAACTATAATGATTCGAATAGCTGTGCTACTTGAAGTGCAGTGATGTAGTGCATTATATCATAACAGACAATCTGCTAATGAAATTTATATAAGTCAGCTATTAAGTCAAAAAGGTTAGTTTTGCGCTATGGCTAATAATGTGCAGTAGGTGGAATGTACTTGAAATGTATATTTTCTGCATAAATTTTCCTGATCATTCAGCAGATAAGAAGTTTTAAACCTAAACATTGTTTTAAGGCACTTTAATGAACACTATCCAAGCTGCTTACTCCAGTTAATATGTGTTAAGTGATAGAAGAGCATGTATTTTCCCGCTGTTAAGATATTAATAAGATATTTTTAGGTGGACCAGGGAAATCCTGGTGTCAAGATGAGGCTGAGGGTTCCCTCTTTCTTATAGGATCATGGAATCCTAATTTAAATATTCTAAACAAATGATTTCGATGTTTTTTTTTTTTGTTTTTTTTTCAGATGCCCTGATAAACAAACTCGCACTGGCCATATCTCAGCATGATACAGTAATTACAGTCATAATTGAACCAGGAATCTGACTATATGCAAAACCTAAATCACCCAAAATACAACTGATTTGATATGACGGGTCGCAAATATTTTAGTATTAAGTTTGATCTGGTTTGTGAATTAGATGTTGAAGCCCTAATTTGGCATCACGTCATTATGGACATGGAATTGATGGCAGAACAAAAAAAATGCTTCATAAAGCATGTCTCAGTGGTCAGTGCAGTTTTATTCCCTGATCAGTGTGTGTTCAAGGTGACATACTCTTTTAGGCCAGGGGAGGTTCTTGTGCCAGATGCAGAGTGTGTAATTACGTAAAATGAAGTCTGTCAGACTGGGATGAACCCCTGTAAGCTCGCACCACGTTTAGTGACACTCAGCCCAGAGCTGCTGAGGGATCCACTCCTGAATTACAATTTACTAAGTACGCCTCTGATATTTATGCCTGACATTTATTCATTCATTCATTCATTTATCTTCTTCTATACCGCTTATCCTATATACAGGGTCAAGGGGAAGCCTGGATTCGATCCTAGGGCACTAGACTGGGTACAACCTAGAGAGAGGGTACACACGCACAAACACAATTGCACACTATGGACAATTTGGGAACACTTATTAGCCTCATTTGCTTGTCTTTGGCGTGTAAAAATTTCATGCATGAAGAACGTGCAAACTCCGCGAACACAGCCCCGGGGCGGGAATCGAACCCTCAGGATCCAGGAGGTGCGAGGCCACAGTGCTAACCACTACACAACAGTGCCGCCGCCTGCCATTAATGAATTCATTTATAAAAATATCTGTATGTTGTTTGATCAGGTTCGCTTGAGCTTTTTTTAGGACGGATTATTCCCTTTATTTTTTTTTATCTTATTTTTTTTAGTTCCCTTTATTTTCACACAAAGATAGATAGGCTTCAGCATGAAAAAGCTATTCAGTGTTCCAGTGATCCTCATGGTCTTGATGAAAAGCAGCTTTCTTAATGAATTAGAAGAAGAGGACTTGCCTTAGGATTGTCCATTACAAAGGGAGCTCATTTTTAATTCATAATAACTATATATTCAGACAAAATAACCTTGGGTACAGGGAGATGAAATGAGAAAAGGTGGTAGACACGGAAGAAAAAGTGAGATGGAAAGAATGAGAGAAGGCTCGCATTCAGCCTGTATCTGATCTGGCTTAATTAAATTTCTCACCCTAAAAATAATAGGCATTGATCTGCCTTCAGCTCTGCTTCTTATTCTGTGCGAGTGAGCCGTGGGAATTATCAACAAAGAACGACCTCTGACCAAAACTGAAATAGTTGCAATGCTTCAGCAGCTTCCCGGCCACAGCGGACGCATGACATAAGCCTTTTGTCATCCTGTGACATGCCACTACAAACCGCCACCCCGTTTTTTCCCCACATTTTTGCTTAAAAGTGTCCGGGTTAAAATCTTACACTAGGTGCTTATAGGAGTTTTGTCATGTAAGCTTTTTTTCTTTTCTTTTCTCTTGCAGGAAGCAAGTACGTGTCCACTAAATGATCTCAGGAATGTTGAGCTCAACTCCTGGCGATCCTCGGTTTCTTGAGTTCAGAGCATGACGTGATTTAAAGCAGGAAAGACAGCGATGGCGCTGCAGCATGTCAGAGCTGTCATAACCTAAACCGCACAGCGGTGTGCACGCCGCTGATATACAGCACACTGTGCCATATTAAAAAGCCCTGTAATCTTTTAATGGACTCCAACAAATAAATTATAAGCACTAAGAATTTCTGTTAAAATTAGACGAGAGGTCTTTCCATTTATGTTGTGTCAGTCGATGTCTGTCTCGCTCTCACTCTCTTCTTGTTCTTTCTGTTACATTTGTCTTTTGTCATGCTCTGTTTTATCTTACTGTCAGCCACTAACGGAAGCAAGGAGGTAGGGTTTTGTTTAAAATTGCTTTCAACCCCTGTGACTCACCAACCCAGTCCCGGATGAGTTTCCACATTCTCCTTCTTTTTTTTTTACCATCTCTCAAAAACAAATGCACACACACATGGAGTTACTCACTAACTCACCCGGAGTTACTCAGCCTGACTCACCTCCATCACGCCAATGTGTGTCTGAGGGGTTTTTTTTTGTTTTGTTTTTCCCTCCCAGAGCCCACCTATATCACCATGGCGCCCCCTGGCTGCACCTTGCTGGAGAACTGCACGCTGACCGAAATGGATTGTGCGTTCGGCTTCCAGCTCGACTCGCACGGATGCCGCACCTGCAGCTGCAAAACAAGTGAGCATTAAACAGAGCGTTGTCACTCTGGTCCTCATCCTCATTTCCAGAACAGGACAGCCAGCTGTCACCAAGCATTTAGCTGGAAGCTTTCCAGGCAAAATTGGATTCAAGAGACCAGTTTAGAGGAGAACACAGTACATGCTGCAGGAACAGCGCTGTGCTTAATATGCTAAAAGGGCGAGAGTGGCTATATGAGGCTGAGGCATATCAAAGGGAAAAGGAGGGTAGTGCTCTTTCAGCTGATGAAGGAGAAGTGCAAAAGCCTTTGTTTGATGTTTGATGTTCTTTAGCCACGTCGAGGGCTATCTGAGCAGATATTAAGAAGAAACCGCTAGCGGGATGACTATTCTTATTGCAGCTGTGACATTGTTTTTTAGGACAGGGATGTCAAAGGCAAACTTAGGAGACTTGATGTTATTTCTCTCTTCAGGACTCTTAAGACTTATTTAAACCAGGATCACTGCTAAGAGAGGAAGGATGACTGTGACAAGTGGGTCTAATGAGACTGTCAGTGGCAAAATGCAATTACCTCTATTAGACTTGTTGTCTTGCCAATGGGCAAAATGCTAGAGTGTTTTAGAAAGTCGTTTGTTTTCAGCGAAAGTAGAGATATTGAGATCTGGAGTTTCTCACTACACCGTCTTGCTGCTGCGATTCATTTTTTCGTAAAGTTAAAAACCTGCCTATCTGTGTGTCTGTGATTCATCCAATGAGAAAAATGATCATATCATCTCTGATGTTCTTGTCTCTAGGAGAGGAACTGTGCAGTGCTCTGATCTCAGGCTGCACCTTGAAGTGCCCGCTCGGCTTCCAGATAGACGCCAACGGTTGCGCCACGTGTCAGTGCCGGCATCGCCACAAGAAGTGCAAACCGGCGGTCTGCGCCAAGGACTGCCCCTTCGGCTTCGTGTAAGACCGTGTAGACAGTGCTTACTTCCTCCTTCCCAAACTTTCCTTTCTACATTTCTGTCTTGTCATCAACTCAGTCAGTTTATTTCTAATATTCTAATTTAGGAGGCAATCTGTTCTCCTACTTTCCTCCGATTGCCACAGCTTCATTTTCGAGCCCCTGTGTCGTTTACAGCTGCTTCCAGCGCTAGCTAATAGGCCTCCGTGTGATTTTTTTTTTTTTTCAAATTTTTCCCCCCCCCGGATGCTCAGTTTGAATTTTGACTGACTAAATGTTCGCTCGGGTGTTCGGGCAGCTTGTTGGGTCCAGGCAGCTGCAGGTACACGACTGACAGCTCATTAGGCTCGGTTGAGATCAGCGCAGGCAATTGGTCCACTTAAAGGACAGTCTGGAATAGTGGAACTGAAGGCCTAATCCCCATGACAGCGAGTTCATGCTCCACTGCAAATAAACCTAGTGTGGGTACTGTGTGAGGACACGCACCCATATCAGCTGTGGCAGGACATTTCAGAAAAGCTGGGGTTTTTCAGTATGGAGCAGTCCCACCGTTGTATTGGTTATATAACTGATGATTCTTTTGCCTTTTGCAACTTAACTATAGCTGATTAAAGATGAATTTGTCAGTATCATTTGTACGAGCAGCACAAAGAATGACTGATCGACAGAGGTAAGTTTTTGTGTTTCTTTTTGTTTCCAACCCTTGGAGCGTTATAGTTAACCTGCCTTGGTTTCTTGCATTGCTATTATACTTTTTTCTTAAGTCGTCATACAGAACACGACAGCTAAAGTGCATACCATTTCTTTATGAATCCTTATGGAAGTTATCAGAGAGAAAAGATTCCTGACCTCACATCAGCAATCTCAGATGGCAAATACCGAGCGGTTTTATTGATTCATGTCATGACATGTTTCTTTAAATGATGTATTAGCACCCACCCAAAAGCCAGAGATCGCGAAGGAGGCCGGTTACCTCTATAATCTCGCGCAGAATGAGTTCCTCGGCCGCGTCGTAAAAAAAAAAAAAAAAAAAACATGCTTCCTCTGTTCATCCGAGCGCCGTCGTCGGCACTCGGTTCGGCGTCCCTACAGGGTCACGTGAGCCGGCATGCTCACATCAAAGATTCTAATTTTAGATATCTATTTATGCTCCTTCAAAGCGATGGCGGTTGTTCGGGCCTGCACAGCGCCAGGTGTGAATAATGCATGAAGAGACGTGCAATCTACCTGTTCTCTCACAATCTATTGCTATTCCGCAGCAGGAAAATCACACCCGATAGCTCCTTATCAGCAAACCAAATGCACGTTGCATATGGCTGGTCTTCATGGCTATTATTTCTGAGATAAGAGGAAGGATGGACAACTGAACAGTACATACGCGCTGAGAGCTGTTGTGCTTCTAGCCAATAGACTGACACCCGAGAGTATCAGCTGAGGAAAAAAAAAAAAGATGCCTAGGTGAAGTGTATGTCCCTTTGGTTAGTCAATTATAATGTGCCATCTGCTGACATGCCTCACTGAAAGGTCCAACCCTTCTCCTTTTCTTTCATTCTACCTCTCTCTGTCCTGCATTAACTGATGACATTGGGCTTCATCTGCAGCACCTGGTGTGTTACGCATACACAATATGAATGCATCAGTATATACATAAGCAATGACAAAGTCTAACTTAAAGGTTATACCTAGCTTATTATAATTCATAACTTGATCTTCACACTGATATCTGTCTCAGCAACCACAACCTCTCTCTCTCTCTCTCTCTCTCTCTCTCTGTCACTCTGTCAGATTCTGCATTTCGATGTTTATATTGATGATGTGATATCAGTACATTGATAAATAACAATACACTTCATTAAAAATGGCTGGTCAGTTCAACACCCACAGACTGTAATTGCTTACAGTAAAAGTTTGCTGAATGTGAAATAATTTTTCCGAAATCAATCACTATCTTGATCATACTTATCTGCTGGTCTCCTTATTAACAAGTGTCAGTATGATACCGCTAAAAGAAAATGATTTATTTAATATTACACGACTAACCCACCCCCTATTACTAGATCATACTAAAATATATCTACTCCCTCGTGGGGAAAAAAATAGTACTACAGTATATCACTATACACTGTGTTACTGTACTGTACGATGGTACAGTATTGCACTTTTATTTTAATGACTATTTTAATCCAATTGCTTTCATATAATGGAAACAGAAAAGCGGAAAATGTCATTTAAATGTGCTAAAATGTTATGACATCAATGAGTTGTTTCTTTCCTTGTTGGTACAGACATATTCCAAGACTCAGATTGTGAAAAAGTGCCTCTGGGAGCATGAGGAATCGTTTTCACACACGAACTCGCCACCACATTGCATGCTGTAATCAAAGCTAAAGACTGTCAAATGAAGTATTCACAATAAACTTCACAAAATTCAGTCCCTAGCAAAGAAAAGAAAGGGCGGCACGGTGGCTTAGTGGTTAGGATTGCCGCCTTGCACCTTCAGGTCCTGGGTTCGATTCCCGCCCCTGCGTGCATGGAGTTTGCATGTTTGCCCTGTGCTTGGTGGGTTTCCTTCGGGTACTCAGTCCAAAGACATGCAGATTAGGTTAATTGGCGTTCCCAAATTCCCTGTAGATGGTCGTCTGATAAAGGAAATGGCAACCGACTCCAGTATCCTTGCCAAGAAAAACCCTTGAATAGCGCCTAGGAAGGCCTGGCGTGCTAATTTCATGAGGTCACGAAGAGTCGGACACGACTAAACAAGCGAAAAGACAGGATGACTCTTTATACAAAGTTTTTTTCTATATATAAATTGCCATTTTCTGCTCTTTCAGTATAATAAGGACAACAATGTCCCTCAGTATAAAAAGAACAAATATGGATTGATGTACTGTAGTGAATAAGAAAAGAGTCCAAAAATCAAGCCTATATTTAACAGTACCCCTGATACCCTTTTCACGCTTGCCTTCTTGAGGAAACTTTAGACTTGTAGTGTACATAATAACTTTCAATGTTCTCAATATTTACATAGAGAATATGACTACACATTAATATGCATACCAAGAGAGCAATATTTTTAAATATGCCAGAGTTGACCTTTCACTGAGCACTAATACAGGGGGAAAAAAATAAGACTACATATAATATATACCTCTATTACAGTATATACTGTAATATCTTTAAAATAAATAGAAGTACACACATTTGGTGGATACAATGTATAGGCCAAAGTATGTGGACACCCATGTTTTGAACATCACCTTGCAAAACAATGCTGATTGTTATAACTTCGTTTCTACTAGTGATTTGTGCACATTTGTGCAGCAACAAAACTGAAAGGGGTTGCATTGCGCCGACGGCGGAACGAGAAGTCCTGGTGTTATTCCAGTTCATCCCAAAGGTGTTCAGAGTATTTAAGCTCAGGGTTGTGTGCAAATCATTGTCCTTTGGTGTTTTTCTGTCTTGCACTGTTTTCCTGATAAATAAGAATGCACAGACTGAAATGTTCCAGTGGGAGGATACAGTGTTAGAGTAATAATTATACAGTATAAGTATAACCTATTGAACGAAGTGCAAATCTTTCCTTTTTCTTTCTCTAACAGTAAAAACAGGCATGGCTGCGATACATGCCGCTGTAAAAAATGTCCCGAACTTCCATGTGACAAGTCCTGTCCGGTGGGCTTCCAGCAGGATGAGCAGGGTTGTCTAATATGCCAGTGCAGAGGTAAGCATCTGTTTGTTTACTCTGTAGAGAATGAAACTAAGCATTAATCATTCCATTTATTTCAATTGGCACTTAAACTGCTTACACTCAAGCAGACTCACACTGTTCAGTCTTTAGCACCTGCTGTGTCACACAGTACACATGCATCGGTATACAGTATGCATTAGTAATGATAATTACTGCTTATATGATATTTTAACTCATTTAAGAATTTCTAATGTGTTTTTTTTACATTAATAAAAGTAAATATTATTAATGCTTAGTTAATAGAATGGTAATTTTTAACAATCGGATGTATACACCATTTAGAACACACACTTCCCCAAAATTGGCCACTAATTCTTTCTTTCAAAATAGTTTATTTCAAAACGTTGATAAAGAAAATATGAAGTAAAATGTGTCTAAAAACGAGTTTTAAATGAGCAGAAATAAGAAGAAAAAAGATTCATAATGACAGAAGGTGACATGTGCATTTGCACCTCCAAGGTCAAGGGTTTGAATCCCACCTTCATATCTGTTTGTTCTCCCTGTGTTTGGTGGTTTTCCTTTGGGTACTCCAGGTTTCCTCTTACAGTCCAAAGGCGGAGTAGGTTAATTGGTGTCACATGCCAAAATGCATGTAGTGTTCTGAGTGTGTGTGCTTGTGCCCTATGATGGATAGGCTCCAAGCCCCTGCGACCCTGTACAGGATTAGCGGTATAGATAATGAGAATGAGTGAGTAAGGGTGTTTTTTTTTCTTTTCTTCTTAATCCGATAACACAGATTATAAAAGAACCTTGTTATGTCCAAATCATGTTATTCTGAGAACAGCAGTGCCTCACGTACTGAGATGTCATCTCTGTACACCTTTGATTGGTAAGACTGCAGCAGACTGAGCTGTTGCTGAATGAATTCTACATTAGTGGTCGAGCAGACATCAGAGCAATATTCGACCCACTCACGCGCACACACACATACGGGGAGAGACCTCCCTATTTTTTGTTTACGAACCCACCTGTTGCTTATAAAGAGCTTCTTTCTTTCCCCCAGCCTCTGTACTGTCTTGCATGTCTTGTGATGTGCCCCAAATAATACCTTGCTGCATGAGAAATATTCAAGAGCAGCCCCAGCTGCAATCTGATTAACAAGAAACATAGAATTATTATTTTTTTAATCCAGTTTTCTTTCAAATTAAAAAAAGATTTCACCTCCACCTCATATCTCAGTGGTAGGATTTTAATCAAAGTGAGTTCTCTCAGTAGTAATGATTTGGGCTCAGTTGGCCGTTGCTGCTGATTTCATGAAAAGTGTAGCTTCTGGCAGATAGAGTGAGGTTAGAGCGAGTGCAAGGGAACTGGGGACCGGAGTGTAAGACACTGCGCACTGAATTGTAGCCCACAGCCACGAGAGTGGGTAGGAAAGGCACCTCGCTGATTAGATAGGGTGGCACGAAATTAAATATAAATACTTCTGACAGAAAAATGTGTGTGTGTTTTTTCTTTTACAATTTGAAGGACTTTTTGCGATCTTCACGAACTGCTTTTACCGTGACCAGGTTGCACTGTAACTCCAAGAATTTTCGATTATGCTCCCTCCTGAAATCAGCTACACATCCGAATCACACTAATGAGTGACTCTTTAAATGTCCCTTAGGGGTTTAGCAGGTTTTTTTTTTGTGTGTGTGTCTCCTTCTAGACCACGGTTCTTCTCCTCTTGGGCCCTCCAATAAGCTAGGCTCATGTCTCTCTATGGACGGTCGGAGACACGAGAACGGTCAAAGCTGGCACGACGGCTGCAGGGAGTGCTACTGCCATGATGGTAGAGAGATGTGCGCCCTGATCTCCTGCCCTGTGCCCAACTGTGACAACCCAAGCATACGCGCCAGCCAGTGCTGTCCTTCCTGCCCAGGTTTAAACAACATTTACTCTCTTTATATTACATTGATACAGTACTGTATGTCCTTATGTGTATACTATTTTACTGCTGTAGCATGTCTCATGAGTGAGATCTGTTTTGTGCTAGTAATTATCATCTTTCAATGGTCTAATTGTTTAAAAAAGGGACCAAAAAAAAAAAGAAGAATTGACCCACAGCCTACTGAGTGGCACAATGGAGTGTGATTTGCAATCAGCTTGAGTGTTAATGTTTCAACAATCAATTATGGGTAATTTGTTCAGGTATTACATGCTTTTTACAACAAAACAGACAGTTGTTGACATAATAAGTCAATAATGTACATAAGTTGACATACTGTACCGCAAATGTATCATCCATAACATTAAAACTATTAAAGTTAAAACCATCCCCTTCCTAACTGTGTTTGACTGATGTTTAATTAGTTCCCAAATTGCCAGTAGGGTGTGTCCAGGGTGTGCTCCGCCTCGTGCCCTAAGGCTCCTGGGATAGGCTCCAGGCCCCCTATGACCCTGAATACAGGATAAAGCAGTGTAGAAGATGAGTGAGTGAGTGGATAAGACAGGCTGGCCTTTGGTTCCCGCAGACATGGCTGAGCCATGGGTGTCCATGATCCTATCACTAGTTTACTGGTGTATAGTTGCTGATTAATTTTTATCCATTCACCGGGCTTTGGTGGTATGGATTTTATGGCTGATCAGTATATATACTGTCAAACATGATATATGTATATCATGTTTGACAGTTTTGGCCTGATAAGCTACATGGCATTACAGATGTTTTTGCTATGCATTACAATCTTTATATACTGGTCTTAGGCAGTTCTCCAGTCTGGTGGAGACTAAGCTGAAAAGTCTTTCTGTAAAACAGACAAACACGCACAATAGCACGAACCTGGCACTATTAATGACTTTTTCCCATAGGTATTGGATTACATTCAGCTGTAAGCCTGTACAATAGATGACATTGGTGGTGTTTGTAGTTATATCACACAAATCTACTCATAAATCTAAGTGCAGTATTCTACTATACTGTGTCATATTTTTTTCAGTTACTTATTCACATTGCCTGTAGATATTTTCCATTTCAACAAGTATTTTGGTCTGTGACTGGGTGTCCGGAAAAACAACAAAAAAAAAATCCTGTGAAATGTGCTTAAATATATTGTGTCTTGTCTAGATGAGTCTGGCTCTCACAGGCCGGAGCTGAGCGAGGCGTCTGTGTGTCTCGCCCCGGGTGGAGAGTACTTTGTGGAAGGAGAGACGTGGAACATTGACTCATGTACGCAGTGCACCTGCCACAGCGGCCGCGTGCTATGCGAGACCGAGGTGTGTCCTCCCCTGCTCTGCCAGAGCCCAGTCAGGACACAGGACTCCTGCTGCCCACACTGTCCAGGTGAGATTTCCCACAATCCCTGCTCTGTTTTATTATTAAAGCTGGCAGGGTTTTATATCAGTTTAGAGCCTCATGTATTTTTAAGAGGACCGAAATAAATATTGATACCACCTTGTACAGGGTCATCATACTTCCTCAACCATTCAAAGGCTTGATAGAACAAACACAAAAATGCATTTTCGTTTGGTCAAACAGCAGCATTTTTTATTTAGGTGGCTTATTTATAGCTGCAGTATTGTCCCACATGATCTGAAGAAACGTTTGTGAAAAAGATCAGTGGCTATGATGCATAAGCGAAGTACTTACGAGCACTAAGCGGAGGACGCGGTACACGGCAGGCTTACAGATGTTTCAGCACGATGCAGTGATAATACAGCAGCCTGCTTAAGAGAATCTGGAAAACGCACAAACAGATTAATTTCATCCAGTCTGGCCACTCTGTTCAACATCGTTTCCTGTGTCGAGATAAGCCGGTGCTCTCCGGCTGGAACAGGAGTATACGGATCCGCAGGAAGGTTGATGCGCTCTCTGAGGGTTCATGAATATTGATTGGCTTGAATCAGACACACGGAGGCAGGTGGAGCATGAGCGACATGAGGGGACTGGATGATAAAGGGCCGTTACTTTGTTTGGGAAGCATGTTCACAATCACTCGTGTGTGAACTGTTACATGTTCTTCTTTAGTGTTTAGTACACACAAGTTGAGAGACGAAATCAGGCTTGGAATAATCAGCATGCCAGCACGGGTTGCCTTTAGGGATACACTGTTAATCTTGTGTTTCTTATCAGGAGGGAACTAATTAGCTGATGTTATGCCTTTTTTTGTGACTGATGGGTTAAATCGTATTCCGTTTGTTTTTCTAATAGTTTTATTTATTTATCTTTTTGGATTGTAATCTAAAGTATTAATAGTCTATTACAGTAAGTATGTAAGTCTTATTTCTATTAACGGACGCAAATGAATACAGCATTTTCATGCACAATGTGGAAGAGAAGGCTTTTTGTTTTTTTCAAGAACGCGCAAATAATTTTTTGTTTTTAATATAGCTGAGTAATTATGATAAATATTCATAAACTCTCTTTTGAAAACAATTGGGATTATCATTTCAGCCGTTATCATTTGTCACATTTGTAGATCAAACTATAATTTAGCAAAGCACGTTTCCGTGTGGAAAAAGTAAAAAGCTTGTAATGTGTTGGTCATTACATGAACGTTTGTCTTTGTTGTGATACACACACAAAAAAACAATTCTCAGCCCTCAACTGATGCTGTTTTTCCTCTCTGTGTCCTGGTGGTTTTCCTAATTACTCGCTGTAATCCGGTAAATGATCTTTCATAATCATAAGATATAAAAAAAAAAAAGATAGGAAAAGTGTTTCTTTACCGAGAGATAAGCTCTGTATCTACAAAGTGGCTGCAAAGGCTGATACAACATGCTTATCAGTAAACAGAGGCTCCTGGAATGAGCACATTTATAGGCTTTCTAAAGGTCACTCAATATGTGTATCATTCTGGCTATGGCCCAGTGGCTGATCTCCATATAATTGTGTCATATTTCATATTTGTATAAAACCAAGTTATTTTGATTTATGCTTTACGCAGGACGAATAATTATCCTATAGGTCACTGATTTGTGCTTTTATAAACAACATGCTTTTACTACATCATCTATGTTATCGTTTTTCAGACGAGCCGTTTACTCCGCTGGCCCCCAGCAACAACAGCATGCCCAGCTACTGCCGCAATGAGGAAGGGGACATCTTCCTGGCAGCCGAGTCCTGGAAGCCCAACGTTTGCTCCAGCTGTGTGTGTGTGGATGGAGTCATCAGCTGTTTCTCAGAGTCCTGCCCTCCGGTCAACTGTGCCCGGCCTGTCCTGCGCAAGGGCCAGTGCTGCCCCTATTGCCTAGGTACTAATCAAATATCTTACACCAGACTGTTTTCCATGACTGTTTGTGAGTACACTGTCCAGCTATAGCACTAATAGAGCTGTAGCCGCTTTGCTGTGAAGTCGGTTGGCTTCAGGCCTAACCTCTGTTTCCTGCTGGTAGATGCCACACCGAGAGCTGTGTGCCACTTCAACGGGAAAACATACGTGGATGAGGAGCGCTGGGACATTGACAGCTGCACACATTGCTACTGCTTGCAAGGACAGACTCTGTGCTCTACAGTCAGTTGCCCTGCCCTTCCCTGCCACCAGCCAATCACGGTGGAGGGCAGCTGCTGCCCCTTGTGCCCAGGTCAGCTACCTCATATTAAAAGCGTTGATATCTGAGACCAGCACGGACCATCATATGCACTTTACAGACATGGGTGGTTAAGGTTTTTGATATTCACAAGTAGGTCGTAGGTTCACTTCCAACACTGTTAGAATGGGCCTTTATATCCTAGTCATCTTAGAATTGCCATGTTATGGCCATGTGGAGTTGGGATATACTGTATGCAAAAGTAATTTGGGAATAAATCAAGTAATGAATTAAAAGAGTACAGTATTTGAGCCACATTGCTGTCTTTCTGCTTATCTGGTGCGAAGTTTGCTGTGTACTACAGTATTGTATTGTCACTACAGTGACAAAATGTGATGCTTAGCGTTTAATTTTGATTTGCTGGAGCTTATAAACCGAAGGCATACAGGCATTTAGCTATCATCTTGTATTTTTTGCCCTTTATCATGGCCAGACATAGACTATTTTTTTTTTTTTTACAGAACAAGGACAGCCGAAGGATGTGAGATTGAGCAACTCCGATTCTGAGACTCTCACAAACTTTTTCCAATCCAGTGACAATATCTCATGCCATTGTTCTCAGGATGATGAAAAGTTTGTCTCCCATTCAGACTGATAAAAACTGGTGCATGTCTGAGGCTGAGACTGAGCCATGTCTGACTTTGTGCCCTGTAGCTGCAATCATTTATTTGTCATTCAGACAACTCTCAGTCTTTCTCACGGTCTCTCTCCGTCTCTCCTTAAGAAGTGTTTACTCTAATTGAGACAGGCTTTAGTGAATGTGGACTTCTTTTGGTGAATAATTTAAAAGCATTGCGAATACAGCCAGACTGGGTCACTGAAACGCAGCTTTTAATATCTCTGTGACCTTGCTGTCACGCTGGTTTAGAAACTCCAAATCCACTTTAAGCCGTTTCATAAAAAGCATTCGCGGCATTGCGATTCCCTCTGTTGCTTTCTGATAGTCCATCTGACATGGAACGTTTACTTCACTGATACTGCATTATCACCTTTTATCGCAACATGTGCAAATGTGGTTCATTTTTATGCAAAAAGGTTATGTAGCACAAAATTCGAGTTCAGTCCATTCAGTTACAGTACATAATCGCGATGCTTTTGTTTGGCAAACTGTTTATTACCATACTGACTACGGAAATGTTTAAAATTTTTTCATTTTTAATTTATACCTCTATGCATTTAAGGTGGTAAAATGTTGCAGTTCCTTTATAATCCTATAGGTGGTTCTCTAAAATATTCACACATTAGTTCAGCATTCAGAATTGCAATACAAATCGAATCGGCCCCAAGGTATCGTGATCATATCAGGTCGTATCGAGCGATCCCTTATGATTCCCATCAATACACAGAATGCATAAAACTGGAAATATGCAGTACCAATGTGCATTTGTGTTACAGAGACCGTTCCCACTAACGTACCCATTGAGAAGACAGACCAGCATGGAGACAGATTAAAACATCGACCTGCTTGGCCTACGCACAGCGAGAACGACATCATGCCCCAGTTTAGAGGTGAAGGTTCATATCAATACATATTTTTACCCTCATTATGAAGGATCTGTCTTTACACATTCATACATTTTTGGCAGTCAGATAACTACTACGTTTGGCAACCGTTGGAGAGTTGGAGATAGTTTTTCATTATTTATTTATTACACTGTGTGCTTTTATACTTTAAGTGATGCAAATGTCAACGCTGTTCACAGTTTGAGCAAAATAGCTCCGTTTGCAAGACGATGGTGGATTGTAAATCACATGCATTAGAAATGCATGAGATATTGTTTGCATTATTCGAAGAACCTCCCTAAGCAAAAGGTACCAGACTATTAAAGATGAATGTATGTTGAAGTGTGCTTTATCTGACTGCAGTTTGCAATGAGGCCATACATGTATAGAATTCTAATTTTCAGCATGAAAGCAACATCAATGTAAAATTAAATACATTACGTTTTTAGTCACCAAAAAACTTAAAATATGGCCAATAAGCATCATCGCACTCACAAAGAGCCCTGATCTGAACCATACACCTTTAGGATGAATTAAAACTCTCAGAAGAGTAGAGCCTGCTGTAGCAGTGAAGGGGGGGACCAGGTCCATATTAATGTAACACTTTTGGCCTCCACTGTACAGTACATTCATTTTAAACATAAATTGGTTTGATGAATTGTGTTTAGCATTATGTGTCCTAATTGCGATGTGCTTGCAGCAGGTGACTTTGGCAGCCTGCAGATGCCGTCTTTGGATGGGAAACCCCCGATGCCCAGTGAGGACGCCAGCCTTCACTGGGCCTGGGTAGCCTTGCCTGTACTCATGATGGTGCTCACTATCACCACCCTGCTGCTGGTCAACCAGAGGAAGCAGTGGATGCATATGCCTTGCTACCACACACCCTCTAAGGTAGGAGTATGAAAATTAAATACTATTCGTATCCCTGATTCTCGAAAGACTGCTCAGCATTTGATCATAATATTTAATATGCATAGAAAAAAAAGAGTTCCTGGCATGGTTCACATGCATAACCCAGGAGGTGGCAGGACTCGGAAAATGAGTAATGCACGGCAGAGTACTACTTTGTGCTACTGAGAAGATGCATGTACAAGTCAAAGTGTGTTACGTTTTATCAATATTAAATTAAATGTTTTCTTCACAAAAGTCAATAGGTTGTAGAGTTGGATTTCTTACTCTAGTTGTTGGACATGATTATTATCTCAACAGCCTAGTCAATCTGCCTATCTGCTGGGCAACAGTGAATGAAAAACTCATATGTCTGCTTGTCCTGGGTACTTAAAGAGTGATTTGTCTGTCTCCGAGACATATAGCGCATCTCTAGGCAGATCTATTCGTTATTACCTCGTATAGGGAGGGGCCTGTGAGCTGTTTGCCCACAAAATGCCCTCCAGAGTCCAGGCTCGATTCCTGTCTCTGTGTGCATGGAGTTTGCATGTTCTCCCCATGCTTGGTGGCTTTCCTCTGGGGTTTCCTCCCACAGTCCAAAGACATGTAGGTTAGGTTGATTGGCGTTCCCAAATTGCCTGTAGTGTGTGAGTCAGTGTATGTGTGTGTGTGCCCAGCGATGGATTGGCACCCTGTCCAGGGTGTAGCCTGCCTTGTGCCCTAAGCCACCTGGGATAGGCTCCAGACCCCTGTGACCCTGAATACAGGATAAAGCGGTATAGAAGATGAGTGAGTGAGTGAGTCATAAAGTTGTTAAACAGCACAAATGGCAAAATATCATTTCATTTTTTTGGATACATCACTTCGACTTGATGATGAATGCTTTTTTTTGTCACATGCTTAACAGCACAGTGAAATTCTCTTCTTTTTTTTTTATCCCATTTTTGGGTCAGAGTGCAGGGTTAGCAAAGATACGGCACAGCAGAGAGGGTTTAGGGCAGGGCTTTTCAACTCCAGTCTTATAGCGGCAGAGTGCTGGGACTTGAAACCCAAACCCCCGGACATCCTCCCCCAGCCCTCTTGTTTGAGCAATGTAAATGTTCAATTTAGTATCGGTGATCTGTTCTCATTCAAATTGCGTGACCATGTACCAGATATGTATTCAGTTTAGGACCACATATTACAGTGACCCGGATCTAGTGGTCTAGCGCAGTGGTAAAGTGCTCGCCCTATCATCCGGAGATCGCTGGTTCGATTCCCGGGTGATGCTGAAACGCGTGATAGTCTTCAGCCCTCCCGACTGAGTGGCAGTAGTAGCCCTAATGTGGGAGCTCCCTTGTGACGGGGAGGAATTGGACACGACTAAATTAGGGAGAAAATCGGGGGCGGGGGAACCATACTCCTAATTTGATTTTAATTTAAAAAACTTCAGTTCACAATGCATCATGAACTTGTTTCTCTACAATTTCAGTTTCATTTTCACTGCTGTACTCCACATCACAGGTACACAGCTTACACAGTCAGTTCAGTACATCCGATGTCCCATGGAATTACTGATACTTCCATTTCAGAAATCCGAATTGAAGATAGTGGATATAAACAGACTTAGTGCACGCAACATCTTCTCGCACACAAAGCATGTATCTCATGTCTAGCTCACATATATCTCATACACAAAGTGATTGCATGTCAGTTGAGTGTTAATGGTGATGTTGAGTGGTAGCATTATCACACTGTTTCATTTTCTGTTTCAACGTGTTAGCGTAAAGTGGATCATGGCTTCCAATTGCAATAGTGCCAGTGCTAGTGATAGTTCAAAGCTTCTATAGGAAGAATATATAGCGATGTTTAAAAAAAGTTCCACCTCATGTGCCAGAATGAGTAAACGTCCGAAATGGTATTTATCGAGGTGTGCATGTAACTGTTTAGAAAATACTTCTAAGCAAGTCTTTTTTCTGTATTTGTAAGAAAACTCACAGTTTTGTTTCTGTTTGTGTTCCTGGTACAGCCCACATGTCTGAATAACCAGCTTGTGTACGTCGACTGCCAGAAAGGGACGAAGGTTCAGGTGGACAGCTCTCAGCGCATGCTGCGTATCGCTGACCCCGACTCACGCTACAGTGGCTATTACAGCATGCAGAAACACAACAACCTGGAGGCGGACAACTTCTACCAGACTGCGTGAGCGAGAGCATCCTGCGATGAGTGAGAGAGATTTAGCGAGAGAGAGAGAGACAGAGACTGGGATCAGCCGCCAAACCTAGAGAGCACATTATCAAAGAACTATTATTAAAAAAGCTAGTATCATGGCTAAGAAAATCCAGTGATGGACAGCGCAACCAAGCAGACAAAAAAAAAAAAAAGAGAGAACAGAGTTGAGACCCTGAAAAAAACACAATAATCATAATACCCGCATTAATCGAACACCACTCCAAAATGCACGCAAGACGACCAAAGGTCTCATCAGGACGTGATCACGTTGCCAATTCAGTCACTGCAGGAGTGTATTTATTTGAATGGGAAGTGCTGAGTGCATTTCCTGGGATATTGTTGTGTATGTTATAATGAGAATGTGTGTGTGTGTGTGTGTGTGTGTGTGTCTGTGTTTGGAGGGTATTGAGCTCAAACATACATATTTGGGATTAGGGCAGACTGGGGTGTTTTCAAAAGTGATATTTTTTGTGCATTCCTGTTTTTTTTTACACAGAAAAAAAAGCTATTTGAAAAGTTTTTGAAGAAAAAGAAAGAAAGAGAGAGAGAGAGAGACATTCAAATCAAGTGCTTGGTGTGAATGTTTAACCAAAGCTTCTCTAGGAGGGATGAGTCTCCATGGTAGAGAAGATACTGGACTATGTGGAAAAAACATGAGAAGAGAAAGAGAAGGATGAGGTGATAAAGGCTTGAGAGAGAGCAGACCTGCTAAGACATTTCCCACTTATTGTAGTGACAGGGCTCAACTCTTTTAGCCCCTTTAAAAGAAGAATGGAGGACAACTGAGAAGGAAGCTCAGTGGAAATTAGATGTTCCTGCTTAGGTGTCGGTCTCTCTGCTTACAGTTATAAGCTTTAGTTTTGTTTTTTTTCACATTACGTTTTCGTTTTTTGATTCATTTGATTTGATTCTATGACAGAGCAAATAGACGCTTTCTCACACTCCCAGCAACGATATACTTTGTGAGAAAGGGAGAATAAAGGGTTGTTACATGGGATAAATATAAGAGGTAGTTATACTGGTTTGATGAGTCTGTGCTACAAGTGCTGCTTTTTTTGCTTTGATTCTGTAGACCTTGTTTTTTTCGATGGGTTGAGCAGTAGTATCAATCGCATCTCTGGGAAACACGCAAGGAAACAAAATCAAACAACATTGAAAGGACTTTTACTAACGGACTTTTGTTTAAGGCCAAAAAAAAAAAAAAAAAAAGGCTCTTTAATCAATTACCCTTTTTTTCCTGCAAATTACGAAACAGCTTCCTAGTCTGGAAGCTTTAAAATGCTGTCAAAGCACCTTTTGTTAATCCTTGCTTGAAAGAAAGAAACTCTGCTTCCAAATTGGCTTCAGAATCCTACACACCTTATAGGAACGTTTTATGTACATATTAACGCTATGATGAATAGACATCAGATATTGTGAGTATATATGTGTGTGTATGTTTGTGTCTGCATGTATGTACGTGTGTGCTCACAAACGCACATGCATGCGCACATTGACTCTGCTTCACCTGTAAAGTTCTCTGTTTCATTTTTTCTTCTTGAATGTATTTATGACTGAGTTTTAAAAAAAAAAGAGAGATTTCTGTCTACAGGAATCTTAACACGACAGGCATTCCACTGCCTAGCTTGTATGATAGTAAATCGAAAGACGGACCCACAGAGAAGAAAAGGCAGAAAGAAAAAGACAAACATCTCATTCTATTCGTTTCCTGTTTTGTCATTTTGTTTTCCACTGGCTTTTCTGACTTCCTTCCTCTGTTTTGTTTCACGTAGTGTTTCGTTTCATTTCGTTTCGTTTTGAATGGAGTGGTCCCGAGCTGACCCAATTCCATAATGTTTGAAACAATCCCTCGTTGACTTGGCCACCTTAAATGATGTCTATGAGTAAATGCAGGACTGCCAGAGTGTACTTGCCTACTTGCTAAGGTGCTAATAGTGATCAGTATTGTCAGCAACATCTGGTAAAGGTGTTTGGTGCCATGTGTATGAGTGCCATACATAACATACATGGACCCAACCCATTTCTTTGTGGCGTGTGGCAGGTAACCAGAACCCCTGAGGTAACCCACCAAGCATGGGGAAAACAGGCATGCAAGATTAGGTTATTTGGTGTTTTCAAATTAACTGTAGTATGTGAGTGAGTAAATGCAATGGACTGGCACACTGTCCAAGGTGTACCCTGCCTCATGCCCTGAATCCTGTGGGATAGGCTTCAGGCCCTCTTCGACCCTGTACAGGATCACCAGGATAGAGAATGAATGCGAGAGTGAACCCAACGCAGTTACTGAAAGCAATTCTGACCAACAGTGCATGCAGTTGAGTGACTGATCTGGTCATAATGAAGGCTGAAAACTGGACAACGATATATATCTGGATCTGCTTGTTTTAGGGGGTTCAACAGACAAGCATTTTGCCCGTTTCTGTTTTTGCTGCAACAACACAGCAAATGAAACTGTCATTCTTAATGTATCAGTAGTTGTGTCTGTTGTTCATTTTTTTGTAAAAGGAGAAAAATGGTCGGCTGTATTCACCTACACTATGAACTCCAAGTAATGCTCTTGGTTTGATTTCACAGTAAAGCTTTGTTCACATACTTTGGGTAATGGTCATTCCAATCCTCAAGGCCTGGCAGAACAAACTGTCATGGTATGACAATCATGAAATGCTAAAAATTCCACCACTAGAATTACCATCACCCATGTTCTTCAGATAAGAATGAAAAAGATAACAATTGTGACATAGCAGGGCTTTTTTGCATACTCAACTGGGGTCACAGTCACAAGGTGCCGAGTTTGCTATTGGTACATGGCAAGTAACCAAGCACATGGAAATGCACCACTAGTTCAGAAAGAACTATCTCTGGCAGTCTGGAGTGTATGGAAGTAGAACATTATGGTTGATCAGCAGTGTTTAAATAGGCTGTTATGGTAGTCAGATAATCAGTCTATACATGACAACGTGTATAATAACAGCGGCAACTGTTATCCACTCTTACTTGGCAAGCTATTATGCCTATACACAGTTTGGAGGAAAGTGGCCATGTAAATCGCTTAAACAGCACATTGCTCCATGTCAAGGCTAAGTGCATTTTAATTAAAAGATATACTTCTTGTTATACCCTCCAACCCTTGTGCTACAAGTGAGCACTCATATACCACTCCAGATTCAAGTCAACAAGGGTGCGTTGAAAACAGTTTTGGACTGCAGGTCATGTCTTTATGCTCCTTTCTTGCTCTCTATTGATCACACAGTGTAAGCTGTTGGTTTACGGCTCCATTGTTTTCTCGGTCGCAGGCCCCTGCAGGCATCAGAACTACTGGAACCTTGGCACACAAGTTGAATTCCAAACAAGACCCCTGGTTAGGCACTAGACAGGGTGCAAAGCCAATGGTTCATAACCAATGCAGTTACAGGGTGAAACAGGATTGAACCATGAGCTGTTGAAAATAGGGGCAGGAGCAGGACTGTAGGCTAGTTCTTGTTGGTTGTGTCAAAACTATCTTGTCTTATAATGTTTGTAGAACTATACTTTTGGCACTTTTGTATAGTTTAATGAGTAACCTCTGTTTTTTTTTTCTTTTTCTTTTTTTTTAACATATGCTTTTCATGGAAAAAGTTGAAAAGTAGCCCTTTTGTGTTCTTAAAACCTTGCGGGACCCTTTATAGTGCAGTGATGCGCAATGAGTATAAATACATCAGTCAAAACCACTAGCAGCAGAAGAAATGAACATGAATTATTTTGTTACAGTGGCCCCTATTATATATCAGGCAGAGACTTAATAGTCTGTTTTCTAATTTGATGTGTTGGAAGCAGGAAAAATGGGCAAGCAAGACCTCTGAGCAAGTAAGGCCTGAGTAACTCTGACACGGGCCAAATTTACATGGCTAGATGACTGGGTCTTCAAAATGGCAGATCTTGCAGAGTGTCCCTTGTATTAGTACGTACCAGAATTGGTCAAAGGAAGGACAACTTGTGAACCAGCAACAGAGCCAAGAGTCAGATTGATGCAACCTGATTTTTAGGTGGTGATTTGGCCTTTAAATCTTCCAGAATTCATCTTAAATCCCATCTGTGGGATATAGTGGACAAACATGTCAGATCCATGGAGGCCACATCTCTCATCTTACGTTTATGCCCCAGATACCACAGCTCACCTTCAGAGGTACAAGTCAGAGCTGTTTTGGTGTTACCAGGGGGCGCGACACAATACTGGGCAGGTGGATTTTATGTTATGGCTGTTATACACCAGAGGGTGCCACAGGGGAAATTGACACTTTTTAGGAAAATGTCTTCAAAAATTTTGCATATATTCTTAAAATTCATATTGCATTTAGAATGGCAGCGCAATTACTGTACAGTATATGCACAGCACCAGATATGTTCTAAGAGATCATCTTGATTTGGAGTGACGACTTTGTACAAAGAAATGACAATCATTTAAAGGATGTTTTGTACATACTGTAAGTGTACATTTTGTTAAAATGTGTTAATTTCCCTTATGTTTGAATACTGTATTATACACACTAGCTCTCAGTTTTTATGGAAGCATGTGATCATATTTGTAGAGGTAGCATGATGGGGCACTTAGATGGGAAACGAGTGTGGGGGAAAAATGGGAATATTTCCTTTTTATCTTTAGAGAGTAAGTAAGCACTGTAAACCTGCTTCCCTCTGGTGAAGTCACAAAGCCTCTCTTCACTGTGTAAACACCGCAGCTTATTAAACATTCTGGCTCACGGTCACGGCAAGTGAAGAGACTCGAGATAAACGAGCAGTGGAACAGAGTGATGTAAACAATTGTTTTGTAGAAAAAGCTCGATATGCAGCTTAATTTTAAGTTCAAACTTAACACTGCCTGTTACAAAGCAAAAATTTGAATTAAGTGCTCCTGGACAACAGGTTGTGGCTGCACCCAGGGTTAAATGTTGAGTTTTGGATGTGGCGTTATCTAATTACTGAGGGAGAAGCATTATTACTCTTCCAACAGCTCTGCATGTTCAAAGGGTCTCGCAGGATCTTTTATTTTTATGTATTTTTTTCAGTGCATCCTCCAAGTATTGTTGTAAATACTTGAGTATCACTCGCCAAAACAAAATTAAAATAAAATAAAAAAAAGACAAAAAAGCTTGGAAAGCGGTTAAAATGAAAAGATTTAATTTATTGTTTTAAATGCCTTAGTAATTTATTAACAAGCAGAACAATTGAGCATATAGGAATTTGAATCGAACGACACAGCTGAAATCGTGCGACAGTTTTGGTGTTGTCTTGGTCTCTCAAAGGATTTAAGAATGGTTAGATTTGATGATACAGGGCACACTTTATCCTCAACTGTTAGGCTGTTTTTCCCCTCCTCCCTATTTTATTTCCTCTCCTGGAATACTGCTCTTTCCGATTTGGAACAGCAGGCAGGCCCGGTCCTGTGTTCCAGTAAGTAAGCTGAATACATTTGGAGACATTTCTCTCCTGATATCTTCCTTTCTGCTCAGTCTGTCCACAGAAAACACACACAGAGACTTTTTTTTAACTTTGTATACTACTGGTGTTGTATGCTCATGTAAAAAAAAAAAAACAACAAAAAAAAAAGTAAGAATTGTCAATCTTGGTAATGATGATATTGCAGATTTCTGAAGAGGGTAGATGAAGATTTGACTCAGAATTCCCGTAGCACAGCAGATCTTTTCAATTTCTTGTATTATTTTGTTTGTTTCTTCGCAGCACAATAAATAATTTTTAAATAGTTGATGCCTTTTGTGCTGATTTGGGAAAACAGGTGTTCTTGTCATACTGGTGTCATTGTTGCTTGCATATTTATTCTTTTCTTGATGTATTGTTGCTCACAGCAGTTCAAGGTCCCATAATCAAAATTACAGAAAAAAGCACTTTTGTTTTGTCAGCTGGGTTACAATGAATAATGCAACAAAAAAAAAAAGAAGTTTTCTTGCTATCGTGACATTGCATTCAATTCTTTAGTTCTACTTTAGCTCTAACGTTATCAAAAATAGTGGTTTCTTTCTTGAAGAAAACACATCTGACATCATCTTAATAAACGCTTTGTCACCATGTTGTTTTATTGACACCTACGGTGAGGTACAACGCTAACTAGACTAAAGCTGAAACACCAAACCTTCCCTAACCACTAAATCAAGGCCATTGATTGGTGTGTGGAACAAAAGATTGTATACCCTAGTGCACTATTTTACGCCTGAAACGTTAAATCAGCTGATTTTTGTACGTTAAATCAGCTGAAAAGTGTAATAAGTGGAAACATAAAGAAAAACGTAAAAGAGATTTACAGGACTGTCCACCACCTCTATGGTTTATTTTCTTCACCTACACAAATTTTTGTAAAAATTTAAAGCTACTTTCACTCCAATTAATTATACTGTCTGTCGCCAGCTCTGCCAGTTGTGGAAGGATATGTGTTGGTAGAGCAAAATAAGTGGCTAAAACAATAAAACAACTCATAATCTGTTGATAATCAGTGGTGATTTGTCAAACTGTTTTATAAAAGCCATATCGCACTCGAAATTGTGCTGTTGGGGCCTCCGAGTGGCGCAGTGGTAAAGCGCTCGCCCTATCATCGCCGGTTCGATCCCCGGGTGATGCTGTTAACCTCTCACAGCCGGAGGCACAGAGAGAGCTGATTGGCCGAGCTCTCTCAGGGGGGAGGAATGAGAGGTACTCAGTGCTCCCACATTAATGACGGCTC
>JAOVVA010000002.1:12027253-12042339 GCA_028565275.1 Leiocassis micropogon | reverse complement strand
TCATTGCAATAATGAGACTGGTTAAATTGGGATAAAGAAAAATCTTATTATAACAGACGATCAGAGGAGGTGTAGATCTTTTATAGTAAGGGATATCCAACAGATGAACTTCTCCAATTAATGAAATAATATAAAAATATTTTAAAATATTCATAGTTTTACAGAAGGTGGTACGGTGGCTTACTGGCTAACACTGTCGCCTTGCACCTCCAGGGTCAAGGGTTTGTTTCTGTGCATGTAATTTGCATGTTCTCCCCATGCATGGTGGGCTTCCACCAGGTACTTTGGTTTCCTCCCACAGTCAAACGTAATGCAGATTATGTTAATTGGCATTCCCAAATTGCCCGTAGTATGTTAATGAGCATGTGTGTTTGTGTGCCCTGCAATAGATTGACACCCCGTCCAAGGTGTACCCCGCCTTGTGCCCTAAGTCTCCTGCGATAGGCTCCAGGCCCCCCAAAGGATAAAGCGGTATAGACAATGGGTGAGTGGTTAAGTGAGTTGTACAGAAATGGGTGAAAACATGTTTCTACATCCCCTTAGTAGGTAATAAAAACTTCAAGAAACAAACTGCACAGGAAACCTACTGACAGAATGATCATAAAAAAGTGATAGACAAACCACCTGATGATGATGATCACGGGTGTTCAACATAACTGACAAAATAAGCAGTTCTAGCTCATTAATCTAAACAGGAAAGAGAAAAGGCAGCAGTTTCACATGACAACGTCAATCACATATCAGATTGTAATCATATCAGATTTTTTTATACCTCACATGAGATATGTTTGTCTGTTTCCAAACTAATAAAAAATGATGAATGTTTTAATCACAGTCAAAATTTTTGACACAACTTTGAAAATGCTTTAATATTAATATTACAAAATTAGGCTTTTTTTTTGCGATAAGAAACTGTGAATACAAGCAAAATGATGCTACTGTCTACTACTGTAACTCAAAACCAAAGAGTAAAAGTCTTAACCAGTAGTGACGTCATCAAGGTTCATTTTTATTTTTGTGGTTGGGAACGTCAAAGCCTTGTTTGAAGCAACTATATAATCTCCATGGCGACTAGAACACAGCCTTGAAATACCGTAATGTTAACCCAACATTCACTTTCTTTCTTTTCATTTTTTTTGAAACACAACCTTATTCAGAAAAATATATATAATAATTGTTAAATGCTAGAGTAAGATATATGTTTTCTTTTAAGTGTGACCTCAACAGCAAACTCACAAAAAAATCATTCACTTGATTCAATCAGAAAGTATTACCGTATGCTTGACTCCCAAATTACAGAAAAGCAACAGATGTGACCAGAGCCCATATGCACTGACCTAATTTAAAATTTGTCAACTTGGAGTACATAAAGTAACAATCAGTGGAGTCAGCGTTGCTTGGGGTGTTCACACCACTCGGTTTGAACTTCCTCTGATGAAAAACGTAGGAAATGATGCAACAAGACATACTTCCATTTTAAGCAGCAAGTCAATTTCCAATACAAGTCACCTTGCTCGATACGTCTTATTGTCCCCTTAGTGTTTCAATTTCACTCATGAGGCGTTCTTCAAGAGGAGACATTATAATAAAGTGCTTAATATAAGTGTTTGTCTACCATCTGGAACAACAATAATAATCCCTAGAGATAACTTGTAACTTAATAAAACAGGACCACACTGTGTCCAAATGAAAACTGCAACATTAGGTCAAAGCAAAGCAACTGCAAGATATTTTATAATCCAGGCATTGCTTAAAGCTACGGGAAGGAAAGAAATATTCTGCCTAATGGTTCTCGTATAGATTCATAGCACCTTTTATAACTCGATTGTTAAAATTATACCCTTTAAAAATGTAGTTTCTGGTTCAAGCAGAAACATTAGCTTGTACGGTGGACTGATGTGCTTACTTCTTTTTAGAATAAATACTTAAAATATCTGCTGATAAAACAATCTTTACATTAGAAAAATCATCTACTGTAGAAATAGGCTTAATTATTGTTTTATCATAATCTGATGTTTTATTGCACTCTTTCACTCACTCGTTCGACCCCCTGGACAGGATTTGTTTTATTACAATAAAAAATATTAGATTGAGTTCACTTATTTTACACCAATCACCGTACGCAGTGAGCAAACAGCAAGAACTGAGACCCACACCAAAATTGTGCAAATGTAAACCTAGAAATAGTGCCAGTGGTTAACATTTCCTGACAAGCCTGACAAAAATAAAAGTTTACAGGGACCTGAACCAGGCCAACTTACAGCAAAGAAGAGTTAAGGTTTAATTAATCCTAAATGTTTGGAACCAGTAATTATAAAGTATACACATTGGAAAAGGACGAAAAAAGAGTTCTTGTTATTCCTGAGTCTAATACAAAAAGACATTATGTTCAGGATATGGCATGAGCCGCCTGGGAAATTTGTATATTTGTATAATTGTAGCTTGTATGTAGACGGGGTTAACTCGATGTAATTGCCTAACATTTAGAAATTGCTCATTACGAACTATCGATTCATTCACTGTTTCATGAGAAATGGTGCCACATGCCAAGATCTATTGGGTTACAAATACAAGCTTGTGTCTGGAAAGCAAAACAAGCTGCACTGCATTTGTGTTATGCATTTGAAAGCATCCTAAAAATATGAACTCGGTCCCTCCTGTTATCGATAATGATCGATTGCATATAGCCTGGTGTCTGTTGCTTCTCTTCCTGTGCTCACATACAATGCATTCACAACTCAAATAATCCCTGTCTTAAATCTGACAGCATTAAACCTGTATTATCTTGTTAGAAGAATCATTTAAATATGCAATTACATCTGGTCTACCATTATTGTTTGACTTATTATGATTTCTTACAGTACATTTATTTTATTTATACATTTCAAATAAATGTATTTCATTACATTTATTTATTTAATAGTTAATCAATCAGAAAGTAATTTAGAGTTAGTTTAGTATAAAAGAAGATTCCTTTTACCCCGGGTTATCCAACACAGCTTCCTTAGCAAAATAGGCCTGCATTTCAAAAAACACTTGCCATCTAACCACTTGCAAAGTACAGTTCAGCTTTGAGCTCACGTTAAGCTTGTGCAGAGTGAGATTACTTAATAGTAGGTGAGGCTTGATTCTGAGGAGTGCTTTTTTTTTCTTAAAGGCATTTCAATGTTTTACCTTTTCCTCTTTTTCATTATGTGAATAACATCCTGATGTATTTATCCAGTACTCCTCCAACAAAAGCACTCACACTGCGCGAAAGGGTTGCATGACATTCTATTTGGCAGAAAACAATTATCTGACAAATAAATAAAAAATGCTTGTAGTGAAAACACTAAACTTGGGAGTCAGTTGATGATGATAACTGTTTATACCAACAGTAGCTTTATTAATGCTTTAAAAACATAAGAGTTAGAATGTGAACACAAGTTGCATACATTTTATTACAGATAGATTATAGACCTATTTTATATGGCGCTCAATAAGAAAAGTTTTGACAACCCAGATATTTATCTAAAACAAAATTGATATGAAGAGACCAGATTCAGTGAAGACAGGTGGCAAGTCCCTGCTTGTCAGAGGATCTGATTTAAAGCTTATTCAAACGTGATCCATCTGTGTTAGAGTGGAATGTCTGACTACACACAGCGGTATCCTGTCAATCGTGGGTCGCTAAATTATTTGAAGTACCTGCAATAATTAGTAGAAATATTCACGTTTTACTTATGTATCATAGACAAGTTTGAACAATATGTTAAGGAACATATGAATAATTTAACTACAAAGCTTAGATTGCTACTGTATATGGAAATTATGAAGTTTCATTTTAAAGTATTCTTACATCAAAGACTGTAAAGTGTGGTACTAAAGTCTGTTATGTAAAGACATTTGCAAATGGTGGATTCAAGAAATAGTAATTTCTAATTATGATTTCAATAGTTCTACCATTTCATTTTCTACCACATCAAAACTACATCGGAACTGCTTAAGAACACCATCAGTTGCCATGAAGTGGTGTACTTGGTCTGTTACAATGTTTAGGTATAGGTATTTGTTACAGTATGCCAGGATCTTTTCCCAGCTGAATGCCAGCTGTATGCCAGCTTCCCTTTTCCCCATAGCACATACTGCTGCAATCTCTCCCAACACACACCTGGCTGATGTAAAAGAAAATGTGATTCATTCAACCTGGCCACCTTCTTCCTTTGCTCCATGGTCCAGTTATAATGCTTATTACAGGTGCCCATTATACTGTAGGTGCGATAAAACGAGGAACACTGTGTTCTGAGATCTTTCTATCTGTCTTCTACCATTAATTTTTTTCACCATTTTGTGATACTATAGCTCTTCTTTCTCGATTACAGTTAAGCCATCACAGTCTGACACTTCTCAAAGTTGCTCAAATGCATACACCTGCCCGTTTTTCTTGTTTTCAGCACATCAACTTTAGGAACTGACAGTCAAGAACTTTACTACCTTTGTGTAAACAACATTGAAATAGTGTCAACCTCATGCAGTGTTTTTTTCTGTAACTTTAAAAAGTAAAACTTGGATGGATGGATGGATGGATAGATACTTTATTGGTTCCAAAGGAAAATCCAGATATGCAGCAGCCATAGAGACAGTAACACAAAAGACACAGGTTGTAGAATTGCAGACTGTACATCTTACATATGGTCTGTACACACAGGGTAATGTGAGAACTGACCCGAAATTACTAGTGTAATGAAGAAAAAGAAAAAAAAAGGCTAATTGCAGTTTAGTCATGGTGTGCAATTTTGTATGTGGCAAGTGACAACAGTGCAAACTGTATTAATTGTGCAAAAACCTAAATAGTTGTGCAAGGAGCAGCATGAAAGTGACAATGAAATTTAGTCTCTGTGTAAATCTCAAAGTATGCCATAGCTGGAGTAACTGAGCAGATCCAGATGCTAACAGATGGGATTTATGCATCTAGCACTGTGATGTACAGTAAATAGCATTCTAGCCTAGCATAGACCTCCTCCCCGTGCACAGTTCTCATGATGTTGTAGTGAGGTGTTGAACAGCCGAATGGCTCTGGGAACAAAGGATCTCCTAAGTCTGTCCATTGAGCAGCTTTGTGAGAAAAGTCTTTCACTGAACACACATTTTTCTGGTTGTTGAAAACTGTGTGAAGTGGGTGGTCGGTGTTCGCCATGATGGACAGCATTTTGCTACAGTAAGTGTTCTTTTCTCCACCACTTCCTCGAGAGAGTCCAGCTCCTGACCAATCACTGAACCAGCTCTCCTGACAACTTTATCCAATCGTGTGGCATCCCTGTTTTTAAGACTACCTCCCCAGCACACCACCACATAGAAAAGCACACTGGCGATGACTGATAAAACATCATCAGGAGCTTTTTACAGATGTTGAAAGATCCTAGTCGCCTGAGGAAAAACAGCCGACTTTGACCTTTCTTGTACAGATAGTCAGTGTTCACTGACCAATCCAGTCCACTGACCAGTCCAGTACAGTGTCATCCAGCTGTAGCTCCATATATCTGCATAACCTGACCCTCTCAACATCTACTCCCTCGATGTAGACAGGTAGCAGGGGAGACCCAGGCCGACAAAAGTCAATAACCATCTCTTTGGTCTTAATGATGTTTAGTTGTAGCTGGTTTAGATTGCACCATGACACCAAGTCCTTGACCAGGCTTCTGTATTTGCCTTCCTGTCAATCTCTAAGACACCCCACAATGGCAGTGTCATCTAAAAACTTCTGCATGTGGCGTGACTCCGAGTTGTATGTGAAGTCTGAGGTGTATAGAGTGAACAGGACAGTGAAAAGGCCAAGCATAGTCCCCTGTGGTGCTCCTCTACTCCTGGAAAGGTTTTCTGAGATACAGTCCCTCATCCTGACATACTGTGGCCTTCTGGTGAGGTAGTCTGTAATCCAGATCACTAGATATGAATCCACCTGCATGTCAGGGAGCTTGTTTCTCAATAAGAGGGGCTGTATTATGTTGAAAGCTCTAGAGAAATCAAAAAACATAATCCTCACAGCTCCTTTCCCCTTATCGAGGTGGGAGAGGGTCTGATGGAACAGATAGAGGATGGCGTCGTCAACACCCACCTTCTGCCTGTAGGCGAACTGCACGGGATCAAGTGCATGACTAACCTGAGGTATGAGGAGATGAAGAATTAGCCGTTCGAACGTCTTCATGATGTGAGATGTCACCACAGGCCTGTAATCATTAACATCTTTTGGGCCATTTTGCTTCTGAGCTGGGATGGGGTGAAGTCTCCTCAGTTGTCTGGGGGGGGCTCCTTGTGACAATAGTTGAGGGGGAAGGGAGGGGATAACAGGACAGCCAGTCGTTGGTGAAGTAGTGGGGCAGTCAAACCTGTTAAAAAACTGTAAAGAAAAGTGTTCTACATTCATTGCTTATAGCTCAGGATAATCAAAAATCCAGCATCTCAAAATATTAGAATGTTTAATTTCAAATTTGAGTAAATTATTATTCATAATGTGTTTATACTGTGTATCTTTCTGTCTAGTTCAGTACATGCATGGGGAAGAATGCTGCAGACCATCACTGACACCCTCCACAAGATGCTGTATTGAGACAAGTTCTTGAAAAGTTAACTTGAAAGAAAAAAATGTGTGTGATAGGAAAAGGTGCTTAAGCAACAGAAATGACTGCAGACTTAAGAAGATTGCCAAGCAAAGCCGATTCAAGAACTTGAGAGTAGAAGTGAAGGTGTAGAGTGAGGCTGGAGTCAGTGCATCAAGAGACATCTTCAGGAAATGGGCTACAGTACAACTATTCCGTAGTATCAAGCCTCTCCTGAACCAGAGACAATGTCAGAAGTGTCTTACCTGGGCTAAGGAGAAAAAGAGCTGAACCACTGCTAAGGGGTCCAAAGTACTCTTTTCACATGAGTAGATTTTGCATTTCATTTGGAAATAATTCACCCTGACTCTAATCCAAGCTCCCAGAGTCTGGAGGAAGAGTGGAGTGGCTCAGAAGTTGCTAGAAGTCCAGTGTGAAGTTTCCACAGTTGGTGATATTTGCATTGAGCACTTCATGCTTTTGTCTGCTGACAAGACTTTATAGAGATGTCAATTTTCTTTTTAACCAGGCCTTAGCATCTGCACATAGTGCCAAAACTACCACTAACTGGTTTGCAAACCCAGATATTACTGTACTTGATTGTCCAGGCAACTGACATGACCTGAACCTTTTTACATAATAGGAAGATTAGAAACAACTAGCCTGCAGGCTCCTATCCTATAAGGCAACCTGGTTTCCAGTAATGCCCCAGCATTGAAGCCCCAACCAAGCACTGGGTGTATAGTTGAACATAATTTTTCAGAATTATTTTGTATTGTTTTTGAAATGGGTCTTAAAATATTTCAATTTACAGGCAATGAATGTAGAACTTATGACAACTTTACTTTATAAATTAAATTTTTTTTTTGATATTATATATAATATATTTAAATTTTTTGAGATGTACTGTATAAGTATAAAAAATATACCATGTAATCACAAATATGAACAATATACCATACAGTTAAAGACAGAATACAATTAACAATATCCTGTGGTGTTTATAAGCACGAGGACTTTACTTTAGTAAGCTTTAGGGTACCTTTCTTTAGAATCTGAGTGGCAGCTTTTGATTAAGCTTGACTCTCCTGACCCGCCACTGCTGAGATATCGACAGGCTAGGAAAGTTCCTCTTTAACTGTAACCATCAGGAACCTGAAGATGGAGGTTCTTCAGCTTCTCCACTGATGTAGTTTCTGTGTTGATGCATCACCTGTCTGTGGTTTAAAAGTTATAGCTCATGAGTGAAGATATTTTTGGTTTGAAATGCGAATGTCAGTTAAAAATTAAAAGGAAGAAGGAACTGTGAGCTAGCCAGCTATTTGACATGCTACAGTATAAAGCAAGTGTGGCTTCTTTGAGTCCTGTTTCTGCTAGCGTGCAAAAATCCTAATATTTGGGCAATGTGTGTACAACAGGTCAGTTACTCTATTACTTTCAAAACTTTATAAAGCGTATGAAAGCAATATAGTTTTCCTAATAGTGTGGTTATAATAAACGTTAGGACAGATAAGTGATTACCTACATATGTAATTTATTATAACAGAAGTTTTGCTAATGCTATATTGCTTAATTAAAAAAATACCTATTCCCATAAAGCCCTCATTCACAAGCCAAAATTCTGTTGAAGTATTAATGACCTCTTTTGAGTGATCATTAAATTATTATTTTTTTTTAGAGTTGATTTTTGACAAATAGAAGATTTTGCTGCAGAAATTGCACCACCAGTCTGATTTCAACGATGCCATGATATATTTACCAATGTGGCAAATTAAACATTAGGTACCAGAGTTCTGTCTGAGATATTTAGTCTGATCAACTTGGGGAATTGTATTCTTTTTACCCTTGGTTATTTATTAGGGTTACATTGCTATCTTTCAGAATAACTACATCTCTTTTTTTTTCCCCCCCACTGAAAATGTGTGGCTTATCGACATGCAAGTGGAAATTATGTGGTTGGTCTGAAATGCCTGATGTAAAAACCTCAAACAAAAATAAGTTGAGATTGCCAAAGTCTGTAAGCATGAGCAGTTTTTTCTTTTTCTCACAACTAGTAGTGTAGCCATTCTTTTATGTCAGTCTTTCACAGTGTAAAAAAAAATTAAAAAAAAAAAAAAAATTCCCCATGAACTACTACACTATAAGTATATTGGTTTAGAAAAACAATGCTCCTACTGTAGATCCAGTTGAACAGAAATAGCATCACCTAAGAAGAATAATAATAAGATAATTATTAAAATAAGGTGACGGAATCTTTAAAGTTAATATGGAAACTCTTAATATGGGAGAACCTTCTGTACCAGTCACTGCTAGTGTTTGGCAGGCGAGTGCTTAGCTGATTTCATGGGAAGGGTGGGAGTTCTCACTTCATTTAATAATAAATCATAACCAAATAAAATTCAACCAAGCATTTCCCCTTTAGAATGTTTGCTAGGTTTTATAAGGCATGTGAAGAGTCAAAAGTTATTAACAAAGGCATATACTTTAATTCATATACACGTGATTATATCTCCAAGAGGTCTAGAATAATTAAAAATGCATTTGAAATGTAAACATTTGCAAGCACACACTAAAAATATGTACTGATCCCTCATCAAACAGTCAGCATATTAAACATTAAAACTGTAAAATAAAAATAATCTTTGAACATATACAAACTGTATTAAAAAAAAAAAAAAAAAACATGGAACTCCATAGACTTAATTGACTGGCATGGTTTGTCCCTTTACCAACTAATTTCTCCCTCGAAATCTAAATGGCACCCGTTATTGACAGTCCCTGAGAATTACATCAATAAAACTGATACAAAAGCATTAAAAACAGCAGCAGCAAATTCATGCATATGGTCTAGACAAGGTATTAGTGAAGTATACAGCACTTCCATTTATCACAAAAGATGGAACGAAGACAAAAATGCACAGACGTACAGCAACATGCTTTGACAAATGATCTTTCTGGTTCAAAAGAAAAGCTTATTAACAAAACAAAACAAAAAAAAAAATCACAAATTAGACAGTTCCACCTTGCTTTGCTGGAGCAGTTTGACCACAGCGGTGCCTGTGCCATTGTCAATAGTTGTTGCTGCCTCACCAGAGTCCGTGTTGTAGCTGCTCTTGCATTTGGAACAGCAGCAGAGAACATGTACACATGCCTCTGCAGCTTGCTGGATGCTGTGCTGTACACTTTCGCTGACAAAGCAATAGAGTGCTGGGTCAGCTACGCAATTCAAAGTAGTGAGCAGGAGTGAGAAGTGATAATAGTTAAAAATCTTTTCAATGAAAGGACAATCGTCCTCCAGACACGTCCGCACTAGCAGAAAGATGTGGTACGGCGAAAAGCACACCAGGAAGATGAGGATAGTGATGGTGACTAGATTTTTTATGCGTTTTTTTTGACCAGTCTGTGTCCCTGTACTCTTGCCAACAGCCCGTAGGACCCAAAAGTACGAGACAGACAGAATTACTAATGGAAACAGGAAGCCTACATAAAAACGGTAGTAATTTATGGAACGCTCCCAATCCTTCATTGGATAGTGCTCGAAGCACACCGAGTGGTTAGTCGTGTCGGAGCTCAGCTCCTTGTGCTGGAAAAAGACGATGCCAACTGCCAGCTCCTTGATCCACACTATGGCGCTGACCAGAGCTGCTGCTTTCATGGTGCGGAGTGAGGAGAAGCGAAGGGGATAGACCACAGCCAGATAACGGTCTATTGAAATACAGCACAAGAAGCCGATGCTGATGTAGATGTTGTCATACAACAGAAAGCCACACACTTTGCAGGCTAGCTCACTGTACATCCAGTTATCCCCGTAAAAGAAGTACTGCAGCCAAAAAGGCAGAGAGGCCAGGTACAGAAGGTCAGAAACAGTCAGGTTAAGCAGGTAGATCCCGAGCTCATTACGAGCCCTCAGCTGCAGCCAAGCATGGTAGAGAGCATAGGCATTGGTAGGAAGTCCCACTAGTAAGACCAGGATGTAGGTGCCAGAAAAAAGGTTCTGGTGAATTTTGTGGTCGATGGTGCAGTTGATCCGGTCATCAGACATGTTCATCTTTCGAGGAAACATTTCTCAGAAGCCCAGCTTTAAGCTCTAACGTTCGTGCTCATAGATCCTTCCATTGGATCTAGAAGAGGCAATAAAAAAAAGTTTTTTTCAGTTTGAAATGGCTAAAATACTCTGTTATTGCATTAATGGCATAGACAAAGTACAAATATGCTGTAAATGTGAGACACTTTTTATGAAGTCCTCAGACTTTAAATAACTTTTGGTATTTTAGCAATTTTTCCATATCCAAATTGACCTACAGAAGTGCTTTGTAGTCTCTGTGAAAAACACATCCACACTTCACTAGGTCAGGGGCAAAGAGCATCATAAGCCATAAAAACCCGGTAGGGAGGTTTGTACAGTATTACAAAATTAATCAAGACTTTTTTGTACTGTATTGCAGCACATTATGCAATTTGTACATTTAATTATGCATTTTACACCCATTTGTAGTGTGGTTGTGGGAATTTTTTTGAGTGTGCTCAGTGATGCTGAGTGATGGGGAGAGTTCTGATTAATCGCAAAACTATATAGTTTAACGCTCCCCATGCCCCCCGTGCCCAGCCCTCAGTAGTGTGCATGTGGTTGGCCAAAAAAAAAAAAAAAAAAAAATTTATATATATATATAATTAAAAATAAGCTGACCAGCTTTAATGTAATTAGTGATACTTTAGGCTAAAGCCCACATACATGTCTGCCTGTCTTTCTGTACATCAAAACCCGTTGCCTACATAACTTATTAATACAAAGAAATATATATGATGGCCTATTGCCATCTCAGGGAGTTTTTCCTTGCCACTGTCGCCGTAACCCTTGGCTTGCTCATCAGAGACATTTCATTCATTATTCATTCATTCATCTCATTATTATCTAGACACATTTTTCTCACTCATACACACTTCCAAAAATGTTCTTTAAAAAAAAAAAAAAAAAATTCTTTTATTTTTGTGAAGCTGCTTTGAGACAATGACCGTTGTTAAAAGCGCTATATAAATAAAATTGAATTGAATTGAATTTTATATTTTTTTTAAGGTTGAGTATCTTATTATCGCTTTTCCTCAACATTTTGATTTTATTTATGGTTTAATCTCAGGCAGTTGATTTAAGACATACAGTACTGTATGCGCAATACGCATACGCAAAACTTGCAGTTCATAATTTGTCACAAAACTGCTCATACCTTCCCTTCTATTTAATATTTATTTAATCTATGGCACAAGGTTCAGTTTTCATAGTGTACGACCCATTTTTTGGGAGTAAGCCATGATAATTTGCGTTGTAATGTCGTTGTCATATTAAGGATTTCACCGTAGGTGTATTATGGTAGTTTTTGTGTTGTCTGCATACTCTGTGTTCTTGTCACCCATAAAACAGAAGACCAGAAATCATCTTCTTACCTCTCTCAGACCTCTGGTCTTGTTTTATGGTCAGATGAAACAAAAATGTAATTGTTTGGCCACAATGATGTAGCCTTTATTTGGCGTAAAAAAGGAGAAGCCTTCAACCCTAAGAACACCATCTCAAAGTGACAAACATGGTGGTGGGAACCTAATGTTTTGGGGGTGTTTTTCAGCCGCTGAACCTGGGAACCTAATCACAGTAAACGGCACCATGAAAAAGGAGCAATACATCAACATTCTCAACAATAACATCAGGCAGACTGCAGAGAAACTTGGCCTTGGGCACCAGTGGACATTTCAGCAAGACAACGACCCAAACCTCACAGCAAAAGTGGTGAAGAAATGGTTAGCAGACAAAAACATTAATGTTTTGCAGTGGCCCAGCCAGAGTCCTGACTTAAATCCAATTAAGAATCTGTGGAGGGAGCTAAAGATTAGGGTGATGGTAAGGAGACCCTCCAACCTGGAAGAGTTGGGGATCATCGCTAAAGATGAATGGGCAAAAATACCAGTGGAGACGTGTAAAAAGCTGGTCAGCAATTATAGGAAGCGTTTGATTGCTGTAATAGCCAATAAAGGCTTTTCTATAGATTATTGAGAAGGATATGAATAATTTTGCACATGCCACTTTTTGTTCATGCGTAAATAAAAGATTACACATATACAAATAAAAATGCTATAAAGTTGGCATTTCTGTATATTGAAGATATTTACAAAAAAATCGGGGACGCAAGATGGTTTTTGGAAATTTTGTCTGTCTGTCTGTGCACACATCACAAAACTTTAGGAGGTTTCACAGGTGTATTTGGCAAAGCTTGAGGTAACAGACTTTGTTTCATCGCAATCGGGAAGAAATGATGTGCTTAATTTGAAATTTAAATGGAAAATGCCCTCAAATCATTAAAATAAAATAAAACTAAATCGATCTTGGAAAAAGCATTCCATGAATCTCAAAATTCAACAAATAGTGCTGAACATGTTTAATATGCACTTATGAGTGTGCAATTGAAATCTACTTAATAAACGTGATCTCACACCTTCATTCCACACACTTTACGGTGACACATAATTTTAGTTTAATTCCGAAAAAACAGGTGGCACTGTATATTTTTTAAAAAATGCACTTATAAGTTTTAATTAAAAGTTCCATGCAAACAAAGTTGCCGGCACAACAAGTGTGTGTCGGAGGTCAGATGACTCAGACAAGCTGCTGGAATCAACCTTTCTTATTGTGTCTGTAATGTAATGAACGTTTGCAAATGGTAACAAGTCATTTCCAACCACAGTGGGAGATAACAAAATCTTACCTTACTGTCTCTTTTGTTAACTCAGACTGAACTGTGCAAACACATTAACATTGATGGAAAGTAAACTTTAAAACAGACAAACTGCATCTGTTCACAAACTTCATCAAATAAAAATTGTTATGATCTACAAATTATTCTTTTAAAAAAAGAAAAAGAAAAAAAACGCAGTCCTAGGAGTGTGAAACCTTTCAAGCTGTCAAGACAGAAAATTTATAATTGACAGCTAAGCACTTCAGCTGATCCTCTCTCTCTCTCTTCACGATCACACACGCACTACTACACAGCAAAATCCCCAGTGCTGAACAGTGTGGAATAAACACCTTTTCCATTCAACTTTAATTCTGAAAAAGTATTAAATCAACACTGGGGATATTACTGTCCAGAAGATTATATCTGAGAATTGTTTTTGCAAATATTCTCCATGAGCCAACATTTTGATTTTACACTTATTACACTTATCACTTTTACACCTTCTACCACAAGAGTGCATCCTTCCTTCTGTAACCTGTTCCAAGTTCCGAGCAACCACACTATTTTTTGAGGCCTTTATGTAAACAACAGAAATAGTAGATTGTTTTAACCACCAGTGAACAATGAATTTAAATAGAACCATGCCTGAAATACACTTTGCTCACACATAACCTCCCTTACCAAAACATGCCAATTTCACACACGTTGAATGATGGAAATATCAATGAAAATTCTGATAACATCCCTGCTGCTCAGGCAGGATATTCGAATGTCAAACTGGATATATAATTGATGTCTTAAACAAGACATGTAATTGTGTCTTTTGTGGTTCATTGTCATCCATCCTTAACTTTGGACTTTGGCACAGGACAGTAGAATGTAGATGGCTGTACTGGCCATACGGCATAAGGGCATGGCCGGGACAGTGACAAACCAACATTCCAGACACTGCAGAACCACAAGAAAACGGGCATGCCTTGAGGTTTCTCTGAAGAGACTCTAAAGGAATAGTTACACTTCAGCCACCAATTCATCAAAACTTGCCCACTACGCTCATAGAAAGTGGGCATTTATGGCATTTGGCGGACGCCCTTATCCAGAGCAACTTAATTATATATTTTTTTCTCTCATTACACACCAGAGCAGTTGAGAGTTAAGGGCTTGGTCAAGGGAGCAGCAGTGGTAATCTTGGGGCTGGTGGGGTTTTTGAACATAAGACCTTCCAGTCAGCAGTCCAATGCCTTAACCACTGAGCTTCCCCTGCCTGTCATTTCTACAAGGTGCTCCAAGTAGGAATTTTCCCCCTTAGATGAAATTTGATATTCTTCTTTTCATATCAGAAACTAGTAACAGAAGATTGAATACAACTAGACTTAAAACCACAACTTCTTTCTTTAGAGGTATCGGAGGTCAGCAGTCTATGAAGGGAGGAAATCGTCTTTGCATGCAACATTGATTAACCTGATATTTGTTCAACATACTTGGATTCAAGTGTTGCAAAGGCAAAGGCTGTCGATTTAAGCATTTGATGTAATTTCTATATTTAAATACATTTTTGTCTACAGATACATCCTATATACGGAGATAATTTGTAGATCATCCAATAAGTACACACACGTGTATATATATATATATATATATATATACATACATATACATACATATACATATATATATATATATATATACACATATATATATATATATATATATATATATATACACACACACACACACACACACACACACACACACATATATACATATATACATACATACATACACACATATG
>JAOVVA010000002.1:12014638-12027153 GCA_028565275.1 Leiocassis micropogon | reverse complement strand
CAGCCCTAATATATACGCACACATATATACATGTATATACACATATATACATATACATATATATATATATATATATATATATATATACACACACACACACACACACACACACACACAGTATAAACACTTTTTTTGCATTATATTGAGCATTCAAGTGTACTTTGTTACGAAGATGCATGGCTGGTTCACGTTTGGTTTTTTTTGGTAAAAGAAGGCGAGTCTTCCTGGACTTCGATCCAAGAGTAGTGTAATTTTTTTTTTATGAAGTACATTATGTTGATTTGTTCATTTAACATTTATAAATAATCCAAATTATTCTAGTTAATAAAGAAACCTCACATTCTTGTTCTTGTCACCCATAACGTCCATCAGAACGCACTTGCCTTCGAATTAGAGTACAAACAGGTTGCGTTCTATTTTGAGAACCATTAACTATATATTGTAAAAGACAATATTTCATGTACTAGAAATGTATATACATTTGCTTACCTTGCTGTGGTATCCTGTCTGTACCTTCTTCTCGACCGAGGCTTCTGGTGGCGTTAAGGAGATTAGTAATGAGCATCTACTACTCAAGTCAATCAACTAAGAGGAAACGCTTTAAGATTGCGCAGATGTACACACACTCATACATACATTAGTGGAACGATCAGGTCAGAGCCGCGTGGTCCCTCCAGGAGGCGGTAAAAAAAAATGACACCAAGAGAGGGGCAGCTCACCGGTATAACGGAGACTGCAGTAACTGATTCCGATGGTGAGGATAGAGAGCAGAGTGTGTGTGTGTGTGTGTGTGTGCGCGCGCGCGCGCGCGCCTCGTCCTCCTCCTACGCAGGTTCACGTACAGTTGAGGTTCTTCAGAAGGATTAAATACAACCGAATCCAATGTATTAAAATAGAAAAGTTTTTCCACATATAAGCCAGTCGTACATCTTCATGACTACCTCTTGATAAGCTCAACACCGCATATCTTCATAACTACCACTTGAAGGCTTTTCCTGAAAATAAAAGTGCCTTGAGTCAGCTTGTTACACCTCTTACACATGTTTGAATATGTGAGAGAGAGAGAGAAGTAGTCCGTAGAGAAGTTAGTAGCTTCCGGTCTTCATCACGTCGCGTCAGGAAAAGAGGCAGTTCATTTACCAAGACTTTGTTACAAAATAAGGAAGGAAGGAAGGGATGGAGTGGGGTCTCAACGGTTTTTGGACATCAGCTTCTTTAATACAAACTAAGAGAATCTATCATGTTACATTCTCAGACACCTCAAAACCACGGTTTCCTGTTAAGTGTCTTTAAGACAGCCTAGTGGTAGTGTGTGAAAATTCACTATACAGCCAAAAGTCTGTGGACACCCAACATCACATTTGTAACATGTTCCTTCCCAGTTGTCCCAAAATCTGCCTGGAATGTCTTTGTAGGCAGTTTGTATGCAGTCCATTTTTCATCACTGGAATCAAGAACAACAACGAAGATGTTAGAGCTAGCTTAGCGGTTAAGCCACTGGACTACTGATTGGAAGCTCCCAAGTTGCCATGGTTGAGCCCTTAAACCTCAACTGCTCAAATGTAAATTGAGATAAAGTGTAGGTGGCTCTAGATAACAGTGTCTTCCACAAGCCATAAATGTAAATTTCTGGATGACGATGCCTCAGTGCACAAAGTCAGCTCCTTTGAGGATATGTATTGCCATTTTTGGAATGAAAGAACTCCAGAGTCCTGACCTTAACCCTACTGAACAGCACTGAGATTAATTAAAATGTTTCGACTGCACCCCAGACCTCTTCAAACAACATCAACACCAGCGCTCACTATGCACTTGTGGCTAAGCAAGCAAATCCCACAGCCACATCCCAAACCCTAGTGGAAACACTTCCCATTAAAAATAAATTTCAAATCTGATGTCCAATAAGCACATATGGGTGTAATTGCGAGGTGCCCACAAATTTTTTACACAATATTTATATAGTGTAAATACTTTTCTAATTTCTGTTACCCTGCTGGGTTTTAATGTACAAAATATGAATTACACTTATCTGAAAACAATAGCAGGGTCACAATACAATTACTGCTCAGGAACTGAAAGCAATTATACAGTTTACAATTTGAGAATGAAGTCTTAACATGTACTAAAACTAAGTAACCTCAAATCTCACACACTTAGTTTGTGGTAAACTGTCCACTGCCAAAAAAAAAACTACGGTTATCAAGAATGAACAATTATTTTCATGTCAAGAATTTTCAACTCTACAGAAAGACATTATAAGGAAAAAGTTTAACGCTGTATAATGTTTTAAAACAGTGAACTGAGAAAAAAAAAATCGGAACACCTACCGAGATACCTACTGTCTACTAAAAACATAACCCATAAATGAAACATTAACATTAGGTTGTGTTCGCTCAGTTTTAAAACATTAAGCAATGTTAAGCTTTTCCAGAAAAAAGATTAAAGAATTATAAAATTATTCAGAAAATATCATAGCTCATAGTAACTAATGTGAAAAATTCAGATGTACTTCATTTATTGTCAAGTAGTAACAAAGTGGTTCATCGTAATAAGCTGCTTCGGTAAAGAGATATACAATCTAATTTACAAGTAAGAAATGTACATTAGAAATTGTGTAGTAATGCTTATATAATCAACATACTATTACATAAAGCAACTTTCACCTACCAGTAAACAGTACATTTTTTATTTCATGCACAAATATCTTTAGAAGTGCTGAGGTATATCTTATCTTTTTCACATTACTTACTGTAGTCTTTATTAGATCTGTCATATCAGTAAGTTGATTTTCAGTGGTGGGGAACACATTGAAATTTTTTACTGACCTCACATGTTTGGAGTGCATTTGCAAATGTAAATAGCGAGCACCCTAAAGGAGCCCTGTAACAAGTTTAGAATATGCATAGAAATGACAAACTGCATGTTAGAACCATCGAAATGTCAGTTTGTAGTCTCAACTGTATAGGTGGTTGCTAACATTGTATACCATAATTAAAACGACTGCTATTATATTAACTGTTGAGACCACAGCAGAAATACTATGACAATGGTGCTTGAGGCAAATGGTTGTATAATGTTAACAGAGGGTCATAAGATCTCCTTACTTTTTGCCTATAGTGCAAACCTAAACAAAAAACAGTTACTATACATCTCATATCTCATCTGCATTTCATTAAGTACCAAATGTCAAATTAAATGTCAATGGTAAATTAAACTATTCACATGATTATCCCCTAAATATGACTTTTTAACCAAATACAGAGGGCCAGCTTGTCAAAGTAAATATTCAGCCTCAAGACTCTTACAGGAAGAAATTCTAGTTTCAATGGCTCATATGCAAAAAACATGTCTACCAAAGCTTGTGTTACTTCCCCATTTTAATGCATGTTCTCTCAGTTTAAATCATACAGTCACATGCAATCCAGCAACTACACAATCAATCTGATCTTGGGGTGAAAAAAAACAAAACAAAAAAACAGTCGCTGATTTATTTATTTAGGGAGTCAATAAATAGCACTACAGATATAAAAGTGTAAAACTTATCAAATACTAAAACTCATTCAAGCAAAAGACTGCTCATTGTTAGTATTTCTCATGATTAATCTCCTGCAGTAAACTAGGGAATGTGTCCAGTGTTAAGACTCAAGTTAAAGCTCCACTGGTCCTGCTCGCATAGTGCTCTTAAAATGGTATTTACATATGTATATATATATATATATTTTTTTTTTAAAAAGGTTTTAAAATTCTGTTACATTAATACGTCAGAAAGATGAGCAATTTTGTAGAAATGCACTTTAGATCTTGAGATCAAAAAAGCCTCTAATGTAAAAAAAAAACAAAACCTGACACTCTGAGTCAAAATGTGTCACTTCAGTGTAGAAAGTCCTGCTCTCTGCATTAATCTTCTCATCCAACTTCATCTTCACCGCTGTTTTTATGTTTTCACTCTTTCCTATTCATTCCAAGGTTTCTGATGTTTTTTTCTTCTTTTTGTATCCCTCGCATGACCAGAGAGGTGGGGACCCACGGCAGCAGAACGGTTTCAGGCACTGGCTAGTCAATACAGTGTCAGAGAGAGAAACTGTTTCCAGTAACTTATCCCGTTGAGACTGTCTGAATGATGGACTTCATTGCTTTCACCCCACCTCCTAAAGATGGATACTGTAAGCACTCTGTGATTATCCAGGGAGCGGTCCTTCACACCAAGACCAATGTTTGAGTTTTGCATTCAGAATAGAACTAGGACCTGCCAGGCATGCTGTCCGCAGAAAGCTGGAGAAAATCTCTGGTGTGCGATAGCGGAAGGGCAAACCTCCCCAAATCATGTTAAACCCCGAACACAAACAAAATTGCGTGCATGCTTTGTGTGTTCAGTAAACGTCTCCCTCATTACACTCATCGAAACAAAGTCATTTCTTAAGTTCACACAGGGAAAATGAGTCAAGTACTTTGTTGGAAGCAGGTACTTGTACACATTGTTTAGTCAGTAATAGTGTGGGTTCCGCACTATTTCACACAGAACTTTCCTTCTTTGTTAGATATCCTCCATGTTGCTCTTAGCTTTCAACACCACCTTCAATTATTATATGATAACCACTAGGGATTCCAAACCCTCTTATCAACTGTTTGAACTTCGTGGCTTATTCAATCGGCTCAACTGGCTGCTTGTTTTGGGTCAGGATGCTAACCATATCCTAATTGGTCAAATTTACTGGACAAAGCAAATATTCTGTAGCTACTGTATATGGGAACAAATCAAAGAAAGGGTTAACTGCTTTGCACTCCACACATATTTATTTAAGTATTGACAATAAAGGTCTGATGAATTGTCAAATGTTTAGAGATTCTTTTACCAGACTATGTACAAGACTTACACAATGGAATGTTGAGAACTGAGACACAAAAAATGAGGGCCTTATTCTTTGATGGTTTAATGGGTCTATAAATCCATTTAACTTTGCAACATTATTCTTCAAAAGTCAAAATCCTTTGCTGTCCCAAATGATGTTTATCAAAAACACTGTGAATGTGATATAACAGAGCAAATACTCAGAGGGTTGGACTTTGGGTTACACACAGCCGTATTCGTACCAAACAGTCTGCTGGTCATTGTTGGGGTCTGGTGAGGCTGGTGTGCTCATTGGCCTCTCTTCTACACAACAGCCTGTGCCAGAACTGTCCGATTTCTTCAGGGAGGAGGAAGGTGACTCACTCTGCATGGTTTCCCTGTGTTCTTCCCCCTCCTTTTGTCTCAGGGCAGAGACAGCACGCACTGGTGTCACCAATGCCACCTCACCCCGGGGATAGAGTGAAGTGGTCGAGTGCATGGTTCCTGAGCGGCCACTACTCACACTGTATCCTCGGTCTGACTGCAAAGCAGTGCAAGAGGAAGTAAGCGGTGGGTCTTCTCTGGGAGGAGCTACAGTGTGGCGCCGGGGGTCTATTGAAAGATGACCAGAGCTCACGGTAAGCCTGGCTGAAAGTGGACGCTCCCTTCTCGTCATCCCCTCGGAATGAACAGGGCTACCCGCCTCTGGCCGGTATTTGTCCGGGCCATTTGATTGGAGGAGGTCGGCTGAGGCCAGGCTGAAAGTGCGGTTCAGGCTGTTGCTGCCTGTGGTTCCTCTGCGAGGCCCTGAGTGCTGCAAGTGCATTGACCTCCCCTCTGACCCGCTAGTGCCTCGGTTAGGAAGTGTCTGGGAGTGGGAAATGGGCATGGACCCTTCTGTGAGTCGTATGCTTGGTTTAACACTGTGCCCAGGTTTGGAAGATCGCCCATCTGGTACGGATGCTGTTGCTTTGATGGTGGGTGTGACGTAACTCGTGGGTGTTTTAGCGCCATCTCTCGTGGGTGGTGTTGGCCTGCCCACTTTGGTAAAATAATCAGTCATTAAGTCCTCCCGACTTCCTGTGTGCACCTAAGAGAAACAAATACAAATATTTAAACAGAAGTCATCACACAGCTCCACACCACACTGTGCTTGATTACAATAAACCTAGGACCACATATTCATTGCCCATACTATGCTTCAGTGCACAAACATAAATAGGTAGCACCGATACGTAGGCAGCTTGTTAAATATTTCATTATGACTGACCCACTGTGGGAGAGAGAAGGGAAAACAAGCGAAAGAAAAGAACTAGACAGAGCAACATAAGGACTGATGCGGTTTGAGACAGAAGCAATAGGAAAGTTTGCTCTAAACCACATAACAACTGGTGCCATAGTGATGCTGGACTGCATCGTCTGTGTACTGTAAACACATTTCTTTCAGCACCAAATAATGCAAGCTTAATGATCATCCATTACAAAATGCTACTGCAGTTTGAGCCTGAGGATCACTGCTCCAAACCTGAAATGTCAGGTGAGATCAATCTATGAAGCCATAAACAGGAGGCCCTATTGATCTTGGTTCAACTTGTTACTTAACTATTCTGAAATTTTTTGTCTAAGCCCAAGTCTAATTATTTAATTTCTTAAAATTATCCAGGGTAGATGAAATACATACACCCACGTTTTGTGAGTCAATCATTTGTTTAAAAAAAATTATGTAATGCATGATTAATTAGCAGGAAGGACAGAGATTAATGGGTTAGACAGACGGACAATGTTATTATTTTCCTGTATATACTTTTTACTGCCTTGAGTCAACACTAATCTGGGTTTATTTTTGTGTTCATAGATGGCTGCAGGAACAGCATTATTTATGATTTTATGACCTTGGGCCGTAACCGCCAGAGCATCTCCAGTGCATATTGCGTGTTAAAATGAACTTTAATTTGAAACAAGCCATGACAACAAGGTACTCTTGCTCAAAGTTTCTGGTTTTGTCTCAGGGTAATTGGCTTCTGGGAGGATATACAGTACTGTACTCTACTTAACTTGTATTCAAATGGTTATGAAAAAGAGATCACTCCTGACTTTAAGCTTGATTTGTTTGGTTGCTCTAATGCAACCAATGCATTACCATACCATGTGCAGTCATCTCTCATGTTTGAAATGACGGTGGCTAAAAGAATAATTTTGAGAGAGAGTGGAAGTCATCACTTTCTTCCTCTTTTCAGAGATGGCTGACAAAATGCTTTCTTCTTTGCATCTTGAAAAAATACGGTACATCAAAATACGGTACATCAAAATTTTCTTTTGGACAGCAGTTTGATCACCCCAGCTCTGCTCTGCTCTGCTCTGGGCCTGATTATAAAGGCAATATTTTTATGTTTTGTAGCAGGTAATAGTTTTATTTTGGCACATTTTTTGCACTTTTGCTGCATGATTTACATGTTGTCTGGTTTTACTGGGGGTGAGCAGGTGTTCTTGCTGCTTTTTGTTGTTTGGGGGGTGGGTTGAGGTGATTTACGGTGTATTTTTGAGAATAAATAAAAATTCATTAAAAAAAAAAAAGTAAAGTATTATAAATAAATTAAACAAGCCATAAACTGCAGTCAACGCAGCTTACAGGCAACAAAATACTAACAACAGGTGTCTGCCTGGCAGCCAATGTTAGCCTTTGATGAAATTTTAAAAGGTGTCACTTTACCGTACATGCATCATGTGTCATACAGTAGGTTTAGAACTGTAAGGATTATCCGTCTTGCATTTTGTAAAAAAAATATGAACAAGTTCGTGATAGAGACAGTGTACCAGTGAAAGCAAAGTAAAAATAAACTTAACAAGCCAGAAATTTTTACATTTTAAAAGGCTATTCTGCTGTGCATTTATTCTCTAGTGTAGGCTTACAGTAGGAGGTGAAAGGGTATTGCTCTCCTCCAGAAACTGCTCCAAAGTGACCATCTCACTGCCAGGGGAGCCAGGGCGTGGACAGGTGCTTCGTGGAGTAGACCGTGATTGAGGCGTGGCTTCATAGGAAAGGGTGGAGCTACGAGGCAGCAGAGAAGACTGGCTAATAGTGGAGCTCTCGTGGCTCAGACCAACCACATCGTCACTGGAGAGACTGGCAGACCGTCTCTGCAAGCGCTCCAGGGAATCTGAATGAATAAAAATTATATAATTAATCAAAAACACAAAAAGGAAGGAACAGGGAGTGAATGAGCTATTTGAGGTTTGACCATTTTTGTAAATAGGTAGGACACTGTCTCAGGATTATATATTCTCACCATCAAATGAGGGAAATGTGGAGTTTAATTATGTAGTGCATTATTATTATTATTATTATTATTATGTAAGAATCTGAACAAATGCAGTGAACATATTTAAAACTTTTATTTAAATAAAAAATAAAAAAAGTATAACATTATAATTTATAAGGGGCATTCAAGTCAAACCGGGACTTTTGATTGTGCAATATAACAGAACGCAGTTACATTATCTTTATTTCTCCATATAATCTCCTCCTACACTAATGCACTTATCTCAGCATTTCACTAGTGCTTGGATACCATCACGGTAGAAAGTTCTCAGTATGCCGGAGCCCTGAACGGACTGCCTGCTTCACGGTTGAAACACTGGCCTCCAAGGAACTCCTTTAAATAGCCCAAACATGTGGAAATGGCCCAGAGCAAGGTCAGGACAGTAGGGGGGGGGGTGTGGCAATAACTCCCAGCCAAGTTTCTGTTATGTGCACGTGGTGTTTGTAAATGAGACAGATGTGCCTTTTCCGCAAGTTGGCAGCAAATTCAAGGATCAGACGTTGCACTTACTGAATGTTCATGAAAATGACTGCAGTGGGGTGAAATCATAATCAGAAACGTACTGTATGACCTTCTTTAAAACGGTTGCGGAATTCAATTGTTTTAATCCAGCCAAGAGTCTCGTCATCATACTGTGTTTACTCGTGTGAACATCATTCACACTTCCTGGTTTAACAGGAAAACCCGTCATACTCAAGTTTCTTCATAGTTAGAAATGAACTAGAACATTTTCCTGCAGGGGACATGGGCTGGGGCGCGCGCACCCGTTTCCGGCAGTTCTCTCAAAAAGCCCACATGCATACCGCACCAAAAAATAACCTCATGACAACTGTTAGTTTCCATTTAGGAAATATGTGGTTGGCTTGTTATTACTAAAAACGGTTTGTGCCATTTCTTTTCTCCCAAACATAACTTGTTCAGATTCGTTTGCAGGGTCCCTTATTTGGCTTATGGAACCTCAGTAATTGCATAGTTAAAATAGATTGAACTGGGACAACAGGTTATAAAAATATCATCAGTGGGAGAAACGGAGCAGAACACTACTGAGAAATTGGTATTAACATGATTCCTGAACATGCTACAGTCATTCATAGCCTGGAATCCAAGAGAGCAAAATTGTTTGTGCTTTCTGAGAAGAAGGAATGGTATGATCTCTTCCCTGTCAATCAAAGAGACCGTTAGAAGTCCATGTAGGTTCTATTTGTGTCAGCCAAGAATAAAAAACTAATATCTTGATGTGTACTAAGGCACATAGATGGTGGAGTCAGAGTTTGGCACCAACAGCGTGACCCGACTTGTCTCTACTGTCCAGGCTGGTGGATGGCACACTTTGGGTCTGTTAATACCATAATTGACCATAATTAACCCATCACCAATCATGGCTACTTTGACCACAATAAAGTGCTATGTTACAAAGCAAAAGTTTCCAGCTTGAAAACCAGTCTCAAACTGGTTTCATAAAAAATGACGATGGTTCTGAATCCAATAGAGAATGGAGCAGAAAGGGAAATCTAAAGCATTAAAGTGCTTTGACCAGATAAGATGATAAAATCTTTGACCAGAAACATTGACCAGAATCTTTTTTTTTGGGGGGTGTATTTTTCCCTGATTTAGTCATAGGCGATTGCCATATTAAAGCAGCAGCTACCAAACAAGATGTCAAGTGCCTCCTCCGGAACGTTTGAGACCAGTCGACTGCATCCTTTTAAACTGCTGCTCACGTAACGTTAGAAAGAGGTGTAACAAACTATGAAGAATGAGCTGTCTGCCGCCTTCTGCTTGCATGAGCTTAAAAATGCCCATGATTTGCTTATATCACTATGATTGATGCGAGAGTGCAACTACGCCACATTGCTTTTCCTGAGAGCACAGCAAAGCTGCTCCCTAGATGGTAGCTGTAGCATCCCCTCGGGGCTTAAACATCTGATATTCAGTTCTGCCACTCGGAAGTAACATTAACCAAAATTTAAGAGGAAGGTTTCCAACGTCTTGTGGAATGCAGCAAAGAAAGGCCCAACCCACTACTGGCAAAGTGTTCCTAATATACTGTAGCGCTCCATGAAAGTACATTGTAGAGCATCTTCGTGTTAAAGCTCAACAATAAACATGGGAGAAAAAAAAAAATTATAATGCATTGCATGCAACCAAATAGCAATTCAGAGTTCATGTTCAATATAATAAATAGCAGAATACATTTTAAGCAACAGGTTAAAGATGAGCAAAGTATCCTCTTCTGCTCCACATTAGCGTATCATCAACACTGATCATACATCTTCCTTTGCTCACAATGCATAAACACTGAGAGGGGTCATAAATTTATTCAAGCTCCTGCCAGGTCTTGATAATCACACACCTTTTGAGTTGACTGGAGAGCTGCTGCTGGAGGTGTTCCTACTGTAATCCCCAGATCTGGGCCTGAGTCCTATGCAAACAAAAGAAGAGGAATTTATCAGGGACAGGAAACTGCAAACCCATTTGTTCACGCACAATTAAACAAATACCAGAGGAGTGCAGCAGACTGAGCATCACGCTCAAAACTATCGATCTGAGCTGTTCTTGTACCTGCGTTTCCATGGCCACCGCTCCCAAAGCCGGCATCGAGGGAGTGCATACGCAGGTCCTCGTCAGAGATTAATCCTGGACAGCACAGCACAGCGAGTGTAAATAAACTGAATGACTTGTTTTCTACCAAGACATTTTCCTTCAGAATCAGTATTTCAATTAATTACTCCCAAAGGACATATTCTGAATGAATGTCTCTAAAAAAGGGAAAAAACATTCATTCATGAGAAACTGGACAATTCTACTGACGTCAAGCTCAGTTTCACTTCTTATATGATTTGTTTCATCATTCTCACTTGCATCATCACATACGCACGGAAACTGATGTTGCTTTTTTCCCACCTAAAATACCATAATAATCCTATTATACAATATAAAGATTTCTATGGAAAAATGTGTTTTCTTTACTGTAGGTTTGGCATATTGACATTTAAAAAGGATAAGGTACAATGATGGCTTACGCTGCAGACTAAAGCTACTGCTGTGTAATGCTGGGTACTGAGCTGCTACCAAGAACGTGAATCTTATCAGGATCAGTAAATCAATGAGCATGTCACACACACATTGCAACACATCATCACGCCTATAACAACACTCAGAGGCACAGCTCCCATGTGCGTGTACGAGGTGGATTTTTAGGGTCTTTATTCTAGTGTGTCTCACATAGTAGGTCTTAAAATGTCTCGGTTATCGAAATGCCGTTTCTATTTGATCACTGCTGATGTTATCAGTGGTGTCAGGTCACACATGCAAACAAGGTGCAGAAGAATGACGCATTCAATGAAACACTTGTACGTGCATGGAATACATTTAAAAGGAAACGGTTTCAAGAAGAGCAGACAACAGACGTCATCTTCTTGTCACTTAAGGACTCCAAATGTTACAAAACTGCCTCCCGCAAACTGGTCGCCCAGTTGTCCTGAGATCGCGAGTTCGATTCCCGTGTGATGCTGCAGCTTTCTGCAGCAGATTGTGCTCTCTCGGGATAGAAGGACTGGCATACTCGCACCCTTACATCAATCATAGTGACATATTAGCCAATTATGGACGTCTGTGAGCTCATGCAAGCTGAGGGAGCAGATAGCGTATTTGTGACACCATTCAAAAGGCCGTGTGAGCAGCAGCCGGCTGGCATAACATGTCTAGGAGGAAGAAAGGACTTCAACCTTCTCTCATGGGAGAATGCCCTAAAAAGTGACTGGCAGAAATCGGCTATGACTCAATTAGGGAGAAAATCTCCACCATATCCCCATATCAACCGGTATTACTGAGGATAAGCATAGAGCTTTTAGCTGGGATTTTAGCAGGGAATGCTGCCTGATTATTTATTAAATTTTACATTACTGTAACAGGTGCAGTGCTGGTGACTTAAATATGGACTTTTCTGTAAGGTGAGATATTGTTCGAATTTAGGTTTGGCCTAGGCCTTGAGATCATATGCTGGCTAAAGCAAAAGCTGACATAAAATTTATACCACTCATTCATTCATTTTTTTTAACAGACAACTTCTGTAAAAGTTCTGAAAAATAAGTTTGGTTTTTATGTTTATTATTGCATTATTGTATGTTTTTATTTTATGCAAAACTGCTTTGAGTGGAAAAATGGCAACATACTGAAACATAAAACAAAACAATTTTTTTTTTTTTTTTTAAGAGTTGAAATAGACAATTATAGTCAAACCACATTATGGTAAATAGGTTTTTATATGGTATAGAATATTATACACACACAGTTGTGTTCAAAATTATTCAACCCCCACTGAAATTGAGTGTTTTGGCCAGTTTGACATTGATTTTGATCATTTC
>JAOVVA010000002.1:11998682-12011034 GCA_028565275.1 Leiocassis micropogon | reverse complement strand
TATATAAAATAATGTGTTATTTAAAAAAAAATAGGACTGGATGGATTTTATTTGTTGCAAAGCATGGAATAGATTATTAATAGGAATGAATGGTCCTTACAAATACTGAGGGTCTGATAAGTGCGTGAATATTATAATCATACTGTATTATAGATACTGGCAAAGGCAAGGCAAGGCACAGCTTATGGCAAAGCAGATATACCACATAAATAATAGTTCACACTGAGGGAACTTAACAACATGCCACTGCTCATCCTGGACGCTATAAGCAGACCCTTCCTCTGATTAACTGTTCCCATCTCACACAACGCATTCAATCAGACTAATATCGACTGGACTCATTAACACTGAGGCCACCGATTTCTGTGATGGCTGTCACATGGCATCTAATTGATCTTACTCACCCTTGGCTAGTATTGATCCGTTCAAACACACACGCATGGTGGCGCACACACATTATTAATGGAGCGAGAGCAAAGCCAAGTGCATTCGGGATCTCCGTTTCAACACGGTGCTACTTACTGATACTCAGAACGTCTTGGCCTGGCACCAGCAGTCCCAACAAGAGCACTCATGCAGAGTTCAGCCTCTGTGCGTGCGTGCGTGTGTGTGTGGTGTGTGTGTGTGTGTGTGTCGTATTTATTTTGATTTCCAGTATATGCGTAGTGTCCGAACTATGATTCCTTGTGTTCAACAACGTTCGCTTATTAGTGTATAAATATAAATGTTGCCAATATAGGAAAATTATGAATTCCATAAATAAGTGAATTTAATTAAATAAATAAGAAAAACCCGTTATGGACAGTAAAAGAGGAAAACGACAAATTGTCTGATTGTATTAAAAATATGGTCAGTATTTAAACACACTGATGATGGTGACGTGATGAAATAAAAATGATAATTGTTCTAAAAATTGCCGATGTGTGAGAGAGGCTCGGGAGGTGAGGGAGGCATGATGACGTCGGTGGAGGCCCAGAATCTGAGGCGTTTCCCTAGAGAAGTCCGGGTTGGTGACGTCCGTGGAACCCGAATTTTATCCTGGCTCTTACTCCGCAGGAAAAGGAACCGCTTAGGTGCTGCTGTGTGTATGTGTGTGTGAGGGGTTAATGTACACACATGAAAACAGAGAGGGAGAAAGAGATCAGTAGAAGAAAAGGAGTCAGAAAGTCGTAACTACGTGTAACGGCCGACACCCTTTAAAGAAATGAAAATTAAAAGATTAGACAAACGGCATGCAAGACTATAAACAGGTTCATTTGAAGACGATTTTAAAGATAGAGACATGCTGAATGATGCTAAAGATTAATGATTAAAGAAGTAGCAGAGGTCTGAAGTGATGTAAATGCTACACACACTTGTTGTATAAGATGGTTACACTCATGGTGAATATTTCACTTTTTACACTCTTTATGTAAACGATCTGTTCAAGAAACTGAGCAGGATATACGCACCTTTGTTGTTTGATGCTACGGATAATTTCGGAGAGGAGTGGACATGGTTCTCGTCCACAGAGATGCTACTTGGTGAGTCCAGGTTGAGGCAATTCTGGCGAGGAGGCAGTGGAGGTGGAAGAAGTGTTGGGCTGTTGGCGGAACAGTCAAGATTGTAGGGGATCTCTGGCAAAGGGATGTCTGGGGCACTTAGAACACGCTCGCGAGAGCTGCCTTGCCGTTCACGCTGTCCCTCCTTCTTGGGTTTCATGAATTTGGCTATTGCTTTAGCTCCCACCCAGTGGCTCTTCCTGTGATCAACACATTTATAAAGCAGCACATCAGTGTTTTGTTAGCATGAGGTAACCTTTATGAAGTAGCCAAAACTTTAGCCTGGGTAACATTTTGTTATAGCATAAATAGTCAGGTTAGCTCACTTTTTCGGAGTCGGATCATAGAACTTGTACTGATCCATGATCTTCTCTTCTAGTTTCTCCTTCTGCCTCCGTAAGGAATTTAGCTTATCACTGCAGCACACGGAGAGACGGGCTAAAACTGATGTACCGCACAAAATAATGAGACTCAACACCAACTACTGCAGTGCACACTTACATGTACTGTTTCTGCTCCTCATGGTACATCTCCTTGCTCTCCATGGACCGTTCCAGCAGTGTCTGGTTCTGCTGGCTCAGCATCTGGATCTGGCTTAGCAGGTGGTGGTTCTCCTCTTCCAGATTCCCCTTTAGCCGAGTCAACAGCTGCACAAACAGAAAGAGCTTCATGTTCTGCCACTACTTACGCACACTCTGCGTTCACAACCCCACATGAATACGCCAAGCTAAATCAGTGAACATAAATCGTATGGTCTGCACCAAAAAAAGTTCTTGCCTAGAACGTCATCTGCTCCATCTAACGAAACAAGCTGCTGTGCTATCAGTTGAGGGTTGTGGCTTTTGTATGTGGACTAGAAAGGCTCTTGGTGAGTGGAAGTCACTCCCGCTCACCTCACAGTGGTTGTCCAGTTTGGTCATGGAGATGTCCAGGCCCTGGTGCTGATCTTTGAGTTGGTCAAAGCGTGCCTGCCAGCGGTTCAGTTCCAGCTGTGACTCATTCAGAGATGTCTTAAGCTCCTTGCTCTGAAGCTGCAGCCCATCATACTCTTGACGCAAATGTGTATGTTTTTGCGACAGTCTGCAAACACAAAACCAGCCCTTAGACCTCAGACCAACATGCAAAAAAAGGTAAAAGTGTTCACATAACAGATTAAACTCTCCCACTAGCTAGCAACAAGGAGATTTTGCTGTGATTTCAGTTATAACACCTCAATCCTATGATGTATGCGGTCTAACAATTTCAGTTCCCCTCCAACAAGTGTGGCAGCTCATTCCCATTTACTGTCCTGTACTTTAAAAGGTGCATTTAATTCAAAGCCAGACTTTTTACTGTGTAGATTAACAGAACATCGGTATAAGAGTAAAACTTCCTTTTATTTCTCTATATAATCTCCTGCTACACGAATGCCTTTATCATAGCGTTTTACTAGTGTTTGGATACCAAACACTATTATTTTTTTGGAAAGATTTTTCCATATGCCGAAGCCAAGTTTGGACTGCCTGCATGCATCATATGTCTGAAACGCTGGCCTCCCAGGAATTCCTTTTATGGCTTTTTAAATGTGGAAACGGTTTGAAGTGAGGTCAGGACTGTACAAGTAATGTGTATAGGGAAGGTGCCAAGTCCTGCTGGAAAATGAAACCAGCATCTTTATAAAGATGGTCGGTAGAGGAAGCATGAAGTGCTCTCAAACTTTCTGGTAAATGGCTGTGCTGACTTTCGATCTGATAAAACACAGTGGACCAACACCAGCAGGTGACATGGCTCCCCAAGTCATCACTGACTGTGCAAACTTTAAAATGGACCTCAAGCAACTTGGATTGTCCATCAAACTTTTGAAATGCAAAATTTACCTAAATCTAAAAAGACAACTTTGGTCCACTAAGCAACAGTACAGTCCTTTTTGACCTTAGCCCAGGTAACATGTTGATGTTGTCTCTTGTTCAGAGTGTTGCTTGACACAAGGAACGCAAAAGTTGTAGCCCATGTCCTGGATACGTCGGTGTGTGGTGGCTCTTATAGCAGTGACTCCAGCTACAGTCCACTACTTGTGAATCGCCGCAAAAACCTTCATTTCACAATCCTCTCAAGGCTGTGGGCATCACTGTTGCTTGTGCACCTTTTTCTACCACATTTTTTCCTTCCGTTCAACTTTCCATTTACTGTATGTGCTTAGATACAGCACTCTGAACAGCCAGCTTCTTTAGCAATGCCCTTTTGTGTCTAAACCTCTATGTGTAAGGTGGCAATGATCGTCTTCTGGACAACTGACAAGTTAGCTGATTAGAGTAACACCATGAGTCTACAAATAATGACTTTTTTCCCACATTATTCTCATTTTCTGAGATATTGAATTTTGGGTTTTCAGTAGCTGCTAATATAATAATAATAATAATAATAAACATTTGAAACATATCTTTGTGTAATGAATCTATATAATACACAGCGTTCACCTTTTGTATTTAAATTACTGAAATAAATCTTTTCAATGATATTCTGATTTATTGAGATGCACCTGTATGTATATAAATTCAACTAATAAGATGTAGGACAGAAACAGCTTTTTTAACGCATAATGTCTATCCTGATTAAAACAAGGAAGCAGATAGAAAATAGTTGTCAAAGTTTAAATTTCTGTTTATTCAAACATATGTGTAGAATGTTGAAGCTCTTTAAACGTATTTGTTTGATTACTCTTATGCTATACTGTATCACTAGCTAGCTATACAACAGCATAGCAACACAAACAGAAGTTAGGGGTGGAAAAACAACTAATGCTAATGGTCCGCTATAACAAAGTTTCACCAGCAGAGGGCAGCATCATCTGTCTAATAAAGCACGAGCATAATGTTTCTGCTTGTGTCGCTCTAGCATGTGAGATTATTTGTAAAGACTGACCTGTCCATCTCCTCTTTTAGGCTGTGGTTTTCTCCCATAATCTGTGTGTTCTTATGAATCTGCTCCTCCAAACTCTGCCTCTCTTTCTGCAGAGATGCCTCCAGGTCCTCCACAGCATCCTTCTGTTTGAGAAGCAGTGCATACCTGCACAAACGCACATGACCAACAATTCAACATGGACAACATGCTTACTGACCATATTACACAAGAATACATTTATACGAGGCACATGACTCTACAGCACACCAATGCGTGCTTTGAATATAGGGGGTTGAACAATCCATGAAAAATTGAGTATGTCTGCCATGTGGTGTATAGGATAAGAAATGGCATCCCATCAGGCCTTTAAAGCTTCTAGACAGCTGGTATTACAGATGATTGGCTATGTGACAGCCGTCAGCTTTAACTTGAAGCGCTAGGCCTCCAGAGACACACTACTGAATTATTCATGAGAACTTTGAGTGTGTGTGTGTGTGTCTCTTTTTAAGTCTGACTAAACACTGGTCTGCTTTTCACAGCAAGCCTTCAAACATTAGAGACTTTCCATGGATAACAGTGGAAAAAGCAACACGGCAGGCTGATGTCTACAGACTCGTTAATAGAGGAACATGGAAGAGTTTCCACACGGCTTCATTTCAGCCCCAACAGAGTCAGCTGGTCATCAGGCAGCTACATTTCATTGCAATGTTCCATAACAATGGTACAGAATTATGATAGTATACTACATAGCCATAAAAAAGTAGCCATGTTTAAAAGGGTCATATTATTGGCCTGCAATGGCTTCAGTTTGCTAGGAAGCACAAATATTGGACATTGGAGCTATGGAAAAAGGTCAAATGGCCTGCTGAGTCCAGCCTGGTGGATCAGGGTAAGAAGCGAGGCACATGAAGCGATGCACCCATCCTGCACTTTGCACTGTACAAGGCTCTGGAGATGGTGTTAGGATCTGGTTGCTTCAGTTGGTCAGGTCCAGGTGCAGCAAAGTAGAAGGCAGCTGACGACCTGAACGTACTGAATAACCAGGGTATCACATTCATGGAGTTATTCTTTCCTGATGGCACCGTCCCCTTCCAGAACTCAAACTTTGAAAGAGTGGTTCTGGAAGCATGAGAAATCGCTTTTTAAATATGAACAGGCCATCACTGGCCAGGCAATGTATTACTTCTATATTTACTACTACTCAGATACAGTTCTTTGGCTATTGCATGGAGACTGGGTTGAAATGGGCTGGTTTGAGTATTTCAGAAATTGCTGAAATGTGCACATCTGTCTATAGGGCTTACACAGAAGGACAAGAAAAACCCAAAACATTCAAAAACTGGTCATTCTGTGGGTGGAAAATGTTAATGAGAGAGGAAAGAGGAGAATGGCTAGACTGGTTTGAGCTTGCAGAAGGGGTAAGGTTTCACTCATTACTGTGGTAAGCAAAAAAAAGCATCTGGAAATAAACAAACCCCTTTATCATCAAGGTGGGTGGGCTACAACAGCATGTGTAGATAAACGTTTTGCACATGTCCTTATTCATAATGGACAGAAAAAGGTAGATCGATAGTGAATTATCAGGTAGGTGTTTGTATGCATGCATGTATGGACAGACAGACAGATAATTAATGGCGTCTACAGGGACTGGTCATATAACCCCCCCAACACATTCGAATGGGACTGACTTGCTCTCCAGACTGCGGTGTTCCTGCTCCAGCACTCTCTGGCTACTCTTTAAGGCAGTGTGCTGGGTGATGAGCTGCTCGTATTCGGCTGCCTGCCTCTCGTGGACGCTGAGCAGGCGCTCGTGATCCTGAGCGATGCCGTCACGTCTGGCTCGCGCCTCCTCATGTTGCTTCTGCAGAACCTCTGCCTCTGACTCTAGCGTCTGCAGCTGAGCCTGTAGGGCCGCGTACTGAGCAGTCAGAGATGAATTCTGGGATTTCAGTGTGGAGTTCTCTACCTGAACACACAAAAAAGTTTGTTTTGAGGGGGCAGGCCATTACTTTTAACATTACCATTAAGTATGATATACGTGTTAGTACATGATTACCTCTAAAATTAATTGCACGCGTGTAATTACCTAGATATGAACGAGTTCCATTCCGAGAGCCTGTTCGTGAGTCAGATTTTTTTTCTTACTGAAAATCCAAGGTACTAGGATACTAACACAATTGCCTTTACACAGTATAAAATTATTCCATGGGCTGTTCTTGTTCCTTAGAATCATGCCAATATTTGAACGTTTCATGTTAAAAGAATGTACAATATCTGCCATCTTTTAACCTACAGTAGATTATCATTAATAATGAAATCTTTAATTTGTCTACATTTTCTAATGAAATATTTGTCTCTGTTCCCATTTTTACTATAGAAGCAATACATAAGCTTATGCAAGAACCCAATGACACATTTTGCAGATTAAGGTGAAAATAACTCACTAAATCTTGATCCATAAGAACACTGTAAATCATTTCATTGGCACAAAGGAAAGCAGTCACCCTATAATCTGAAACATCTGATGTCACACCATTCATAAACAGTCTAAACTAAAGGTATAAAATTGGCTATGTTCTCAGCGAGGGAGGGGCGGCATTCTCTCTCCCTCATCAACACTAGTCAGTCATTGTCCCTGTGAGCTTGCATGCAGAAGGATGTACTGTGCATAGCACTTTTCATATAGATTGTGTTTCACCACCATCCCGCCTGTACAGACCTCCAGTCTGAAAACATGGGCTGGCTTTTCCTAGGATAAAGCACTAAAGATTACCGTCTGATTTATTTCAAGCAGCTCTATTCCTTACATGTTTTAAAATAAAAGCATTTAATAAACGTTGAATTATTTAAATGTTATGTCTCATACAAAGCCATAATCGCTCCAAACACATAAACCCAAAAACAGAAGCAGCAATATTCTCACAAGCGATTTATATTTTGCTAAAAGCTGTGCAAAATTTTTAAGGAATTCCTAAATCTAAGACAGAATTTATACAAGATTATATCGCCATCACTCCAGACATTGTAGCACAAAAACTTGGTCAGCACTGTTACACTGATCACAACAGACTTGTGATCGACGCTGTAGCGTTGGCTTTAGTACCTGTAGTTTGGCGGTATCTTTGTGAAGTGCAGTGTTCTGCTCCTGCAGTGTTGTGGCCTGTTTTTGCAGAGCCAAGGTCTGAGCATTCAGCTGTGTGTTCTGGGAGTCCAGCTGCTTCAAGTGCTCTTTCAATAGGTGCTTCTCAGTCTGTAGGGATGCATTCTGGGAAACAGACGAGCACTGACGTCATCAAACTTTGTCAGGAACAAACAGTGTGAGACTCTGAAATCAAGAAGACCAATAAGACGAAAATGATGACATACACTCTTTTCCACGTCGATCAGACGATCTTTGAGTTTAAGCAGCTCAGTTGTGATCTCCCTCTGCTCCGTCTCCCATTTCTCTTGGCTGGTTCCAGACCTGCCCTGCTCCGCAGCCTTCTGGGAAATCTCAGAGTGGGCAGCCTCCTCCTCCTGTCTCTGCCTCAAGGCCTCCAGTGTCTTCTTCACCTGGTGAGGACGAGCCATCGTGTAACATGAGAGGAGATGAATAAAGAGAATGACAAACGTCTCTATGCATTAATGTGTTGCATGAGTAGGTACTGTTTTCTTACCGATGTGAGCTCGCTGCGTAGCTGCTGGTTCAAGCTGCTGCTCTCCTCTAGGCGTGACTCCAGGCCTTGAATCTTTTCCTCCTTCAGTTTCAGGGAATTCTTCAGAGCTGACTCAATCTTTGTCTCCAGGATCCTGTATTTACTAAAAGGCCAGTGAGGGATTTGAGTGAGAAGACCAAGTACCACGTACTGTACAGTACATGTCTGTAAGCAGACTGAAATTATCGGTCACTTTCGTTCTATAATTAATGACACATCTGCTCAACCGATTACTACAACACTAAAGAAGCCATAACAGAGCAATGTAACAGCACTCACAAGCAATGCATGCACACGCACGCATTACGAAAAGCTGATGGAATGTGAACGAAAGTGGTAAATGTATTTAGGGGATTAAATTTCAGTGAGTACTACGGAATTGTTGAGAAATGTCACTGTCCAGGCTTGTTAATCCATTCTGATCACACTTTCCAAAACAGCAACGAAAAACACAGAAGGAAAAGTGAGATCGCAAGACAGTCAAATGTAGAGAAAGACAAACAGAGATAAATAAAAGCAAGAGGGAGAGAAAGAGAGAAACATAATCCAGCATAAAGAGGAAACTCCTCCCCCCAAGACAACTCTCCAGGGTACATTCCAAACAAAATTAATAAAAGAGCGGTATGGTTTGCAGTGTGGATGGAACGACTTTCACATGAGAAATGTTACAAACACTCTTCTGGACACATCACTCCAGCTAGAACTGACATGCATGTAGATTATGCAACCAATGAAAGAATGGATCAAACTAAAATTGACAGAGAGATAATGTTCTAGCGTCAGCTATGTTAGTCCACAGTTAACTCCACTACTTCAACTCACCCACTCCATCTGGTAGAAGCATTCGTAAAATAAATTAAGACACGCTATGATGCAGCTCATTTACATATAACACTCTGAAACTTTAAGTAAACGTAAACACATTTGGTTAAGCCCTTTCAGCAAAATCAGTGTAAATAAGCACATGAGTGTCTGAAAAAAATGAGTCAGTGTATGAAAAAATGATCATGATAGTAAAAAATTTAAATTAAAAACTAATGTAGAGAAACACTATACATATATGCAACAGTAATACTGCAGACAAAGCTGAAATCTGCTGACTCTGGAACACGGTTGCGGAACGGTTTAATTATATTTAAAATAAATTATAGGTGACATGACATTTAGGCCATTTTCAAACTTGGACTTAATTATCTGCACCAGTGTTCTTTTGACATGAACGAAGGAATATAATTTTCAGGTTCATTAGTTTCCCAGACTATACCCTGGTTCATTTTTAATAAACATCTAAATATTTGCACCAAAGGAATCAGGTCTCAAAAAAAGTCTAAGTGTGGATATGCTCTAGGTCAGCACTGTTCAAATCCAGTCATGTGGGGCCAACTGGGCAGCATAGTTCAGTGATTTCTCAGCACAAAAACAGCTTTGTTCAATTAATCTGTTAATTGCCAGGTTTAGGGGTGTGTGTACTGTAAGTGATTGACGGGATCATTGATTATAGTCACCGAACAGTCAATTTCCTGTGCCTTTCTAGGCTTCGATTATGAAAAATGGCGATCGATTTAAATCGTTTGAAATTCCCCAAACATGCCATGTTGCTTGTTATTTCTGCGCGCACAGGCAACTGCTGTGTAGCAGAGACCTGCATAAAGTCGGAGCTACGTGCATGCCAAAATGTTGATAACTGTGCATGCTCACAACACGGTTGTGTAAAATACTGGACGATGTTTCTCAAGGTGACTTGTTACAGTATATACATTTTCCTAGAAAAAAAGGCTGCTCCTGGATATTTAGATACTTTGGTTTTAGGAAAAATGCGACAAGCAAACGACCAACGAAAAAAAACCCTTGACATGCAGAGCGTGATATGCAAAATCTGTCACTAGGAGTATGCGTACAATCGTAAATACTATTTGCCCTACAATGAGAACGTACTTCTGCTTTGAAAGCCTTGTAGCCTTTGTAAAGGTAATGTATTCGGTAAGAGATGCTTATGCGAGTAATACTAGGTGATTCATGTCTGTACTGTAATGTACTCTAGGTTTAATAATACTGAATGTTGGTGGGATTTATTTTTATAAACACAGCAAGTGCAAGAAGCATTGCACTCTGAAGTTAAACTGATTATTAACCGATCATCATTTGGTTTACTCAACCCAATGATCAATTATGGTTTGTTTACTGACTCCCATCAATAGTTTAAGTGTCCTGGACACTGGGCCTCCAGGATTAAAACAGCCCTGCCCAAGGTACAGCAGTCGTGTGCACACTCACTTGTCCTCGCAGCTGTGCTCTTCCTGCAGCAGTCTCTCTCGGTTCAGGCCGATCTTCTCTAGCTCATGACTGAGTTTCTCCAACTCATTACACTGCTGTTGTACCCTCAACTTCTCATTCACCAGCTCCTATGACAGTCACAAAGCACAGAGTTAACACAGTTTACTAAAAGGTTTGTGTTAAAAAGTTGTTTTTACAACATGTAGTACCTCTCGGAGCGTAGCCAAGGTCTTCTTGTCAATTGTGACCTGTTTCTGCAGTTCTTTGTTCTCTTTCTCCAGATCCTTGACCCTACTGGCAACCTCCTGGAGCCGTGCAAGCTCCCTGTTCATGGCCGTTCCCTCTTTCTCCATATTGCTCAGTTTAAGTGCGCTCTCCTCAAGTGCAGATTCCCTCACATCTACTTGTTGCCTCAGCCTACGTGCCTCCCTCTCCAGCTGCTTTCTCTCTTTCTCGACTTGGCTCAGCTCCTGCTCTACTTTCCGCCGCTCCTTCTCTGCATCCTCAGAGCGCCTCGCCACTTTCCGCAGCTCCTCCAGCTCATGCCTCAGTTCCTCGCTCTGGGTCTCGACATCATGCAGTTCATTCTTGAGATCCTGGATTTTGGTGCTGCTACTTTCTAGGCTCTGTTGGAGCCGGTGGTTCTCTTTGTCAAGACTGCTGCAGTTGATCTCCAGTCTTTCGGTACGCTTGACCTGAGAACGAAGTTCAGCTACAGTGCCCCTAAGCTCCACGTTCTCATTTTCTAGCTTCCTGTGCTCCTTTTCTAGCAAGGCCAGACGTATATTGTTACCCTGTAACTCTTCTGCATCCTTCTTCAGCTTCCAGTTTTCCTGCTCCATGGTGTTGCTCTTGCACTGCAAGGCTTCAAGCTGCTCTTCAGCCATTTTGAGGGAGGTCAGCTCATCCTGGAGTTGCTTCTGACTACACTCCAAGCGCTCTACCTTCGTCTGCAATTCCTTGGCACATTCGTGCTCACACTCCAACTGCTTGGTGATCTGCTGTTTCTCATGCTCAAGCTGCACCAGCTGACTTCCCGTGTCTGAAATCTTCTGGTGGAGGATACGATTCTCAGATTCCACCTCGCGTACACGTGCCTCGCTGTCCTCCTGGGCACGTTTACGCAGGGTGTTCACGGTCTGGGTCAGATGTTCTTTCTCTCGCTCCAGATCTGAGATCTGATACATATACACTTGCTATTAGTGCACAGAATAGCTGAAGTTAATTCAGCAATCTTTATTACAATAAGTGCCAAAAAACTGTACCTGTTTACCCTTTTCAGCCTTCTGGGTTTCGTGATCTTTCTCCATTTTCTCCTTTTCCTTGATGAGCTCTTCTCCAAAACTCTCCATGTCCTTTATTGTCTGCTTCTCCTGGTCCAGTTGAGACTGCAGTCTTTCAAGCTAAGAATAAATCAGATATTGTATATATAATTTATTTTTTTATTTACCAAAAAAAACCTCACAAATCATAAAGAATAAGTATGAATCAGGTTACATGAAGTGTACCTTTTTGCTGAGGCCCTGGTTTTCCCTCTCCAGCTCCACAGTGTGTATCTGAGTTTCTTCGTGCTTGAGCGAGGCCTCACGCAAGTTCTGGATGGTGCTCTGCAGGCTCTGGTTTTCTTTCTCCAGCTTCAGAAGCCGACTGGATGCTGACTCGTTCATCTCAACTACAAATGACTTGCATACTGCACATGGAGAGAGAGGAGGCCAACAAGACATTTAGCAATGAGGTTCTCAGGACTCTCTTTAGTTTTGCATAACAAATTGAAATGGATGAAATCGTGTTGTTGAGATCTACAGTGCATCCAGAAAGTATTCACAGCGCATCACCTTTTCCACATTTTATGTTACAGCCTTATTCCAAAATGGATTAAATACATTTTTTTCCCCTCAGAATTCTACACACAACACCCCATAATGACAACGTGAAAAAAGTTTACTTGAGGTTTTTGCAAAT
>JAOVVA010000002.1:11952924-11968860 GCA_028565275.1 Leiocassis micropogon | reverse complement strand
GATCTGTAAAGTTATTTGGATTTTTACAACATTATTGTTGAAATACACAGTCCTGAAAAAGGGACGTTTCTTTTTTTTACTGAGTATATATTAGTCACAGTCACTGTTACACACAGAGTGTAAAACTAAACTCTATTAATTTACCGATCAGGTCAGTGAATGATTCAGTCATACAACTCGATCACTTGCTCATCGCTCTTCCTCACGGCATTCCATCGTCCCTCACGTGATGTGTAACAAGCAGGTAGACCCAAACAGACTAGTCAGTTTACCTGATGGAGTTGGTGTTGTATGCCATTATTTTTATGCCAAAAACCTGCGTGTAAAACTCAGATTTTATTTTTCGCTCAATCCAGCACACACACACGCGTGCTCAAATTGCATTTCCACTCTCTCCTGCGCGTACTCAATATCACAACACTGTGCTCGCTCAATTCCAGCCACTTAGAGCCTATAGGTGGGAAAATACGAAGAGAGACCAAAAGCTGCATACGACTGTCCTGCCTCATAAATTTTTGCATTAAGAACAGAAATTTGCCTCGCCATATGAAGGATTTTAGGCATGCGAGCAAACGAACAGAGCCGAATTGAGCACCAGCTAAGTTGCATGTATGTCTGGGAGCCGTTTAAAACTTATTTGCATCGGTGGAAAGTTAAGCAAAGCAAGTTTACATATTTTTGTGGGTTTTTTGCATTTTGGGCAAGATTTAGTGAAGAAATAGCCCAAGAATGCCATCAAGAACGGTAGCAAGAAGAAAAGGGAGTCGTTTTCATTTTTAAGCAGCTGGCGTCAAAAGAAAATCATAAATTAAGGTTAAGTGAGGTTTCATGCAAATTTATTTCATTTACATGTCTAAATAATTTGATTGATTTTATATGCAAAAATATGATTATAGCGTTGGAAATTGTAATATCAGTATTTTTTTTGTGGCTGGAACGGATTATCTGCATTTATATAATTTCCTGTGGGAAAATGCATTTCACAATGTAAAATTTCCCCTTAAGAACTCGCCTCCGGAACAAAATAAATTCATATGCTGTCATATGCTGACTATGCATATTACTGCTAGTCTTGCAAGGCAAAACACTTGGAGAAAGCTTTAGAGTCTGGTACTTTGAACCTCTAAATTCACAGAAGTTAATAGAAATACTTTTGCCGAGGCCTCCGAGTGGCGCAGTGGTAAAGTGATCGCTCCATCATCTGGAGATCGCTGGTTCGATCCCCGGGTGATGCCGTTACCTCTCACAGCCGGAGGCCTAGAGAGAGCTGATTGGCCGAGCTCTCTCAGGGGGGAGGGATGAGAGGTACTAGTGCTCCCACATTAATCACGGCTCTACAGACAATCAGGGGCGTCTTTGGGCTTGCGCAGGCGGAGGGAGCGGATAGCGCTGTCCCCCAAGTGTGTTACTCCACCCCTAACGGTGCGTGAGCGAGCAGTTCGAAAAGATGCGGTCAGCTGGCGTCACGCGGTTCGGAGGAAACACGTGATAGTCTTCGGCCCTCTCGGCTGAATGGTTGTAGTAGCCTTAATGTGGGAGCCCCCTAGTGACGGGGAGGAATTGGCCACGACTAAAATTAGGGGAGAAAATCGGGAAAAAAAAAAAAAAAAATACTTTTGCCAACGGGAACTAATGGTCATAGACAGTTTTAAATAAGCAATCACATAGAATACATATGTATAATTAACTAACTCATTTAAAAGGATAGTCCAATAGATCATGGTAATAAAGATCAAAGGAAGGTAATGTCATGCAGGCCAGGTGCTCATACAAACATGCACGCACATGCGTGCACACACATAAAGCTATAAAAAATTTAAGATTCAAAAGCACCACTAGAGCTACAGAGAGACCCGTCGATCTGTCATACTTCTAAAAGAAATATATACACTGATCAGCCATAACAATAACATTGATTATCAATTATATACCAGTTATCTGGTGACAGGATCAGCCGCACCCAAGGCTAACCCATGTCCAGTCTGATCCCACAGAAAAGCCAATGCAGAACAAATCGCCAAAAATGCCTTGGAAAAATCTATTCCGATCCACAGAAGCCACACACCGCAAGCCACAGTACCGGAAGCATCCACCTCCAATGTCCTGAAGGAAGTCATCACAGCACACCCCCAGAGGTCTTGTAGAGTCATGAGGGGCCAGATCTGCCCAAGTGGTACAAAGGGTACCTACACGAGCTTGGGCATAATGGTCATGCTGTTGAGAAATACAGTATTATTTGCACTTTGCTGCATGTACGGTGGTTCTTTTCACTTAAACTGATGCCAGAAAAGGGAGAATGAATATCAGGTAGTTTGCAGTCATTGTTGTCACTAAACTTTTAATCCTATTGTATTTAACCTGTACCATATCATAAACTCCATATCATGTCTCGAATCATATCAAGAACAAAAACCTACTATCACATCCCTATTAGACATCATACTGTGTAAAGAGAGGATTACACAAACTGAGGAGCCCTTTAGGGTGCTGGAGGAAACCCAAGTTTTGTACAACTGTAGCTCTTTCAAAATGAGTCCTCTTTCAGAACGAAACACATAAAATGGTTGTTGTTTATCTTCCTCCAAAATAAATTTGATAGCAAACACTGCAATTTTACAAATCCCTGGTAAAAAGCAACAAAAATGCTGATTCAACTATCAGTCTCAACATCATTTTTCTGCTTAAGTTATTTATACTTTATCAGATACACTTCCTGTATGACTAAACACATACACTAACTTTCTGATGCTCAGTCATCGCAAAACCTACAGTATCACGGAGTTTAACAGCTGAATCAGGGCAAATTACAGATCAAAGCTGTGTTTTCGGTTTATAGACTAAAGCAGAATGATATAATGTGCAAAAAAAACGAAAAAAAAAAAAAATCATCAGTTTAAGCTCAAATTCAGAAAATCCCCGAAAAATGCTCTTTAAGACATAACCAACATGGATTATGCAATTCATAGCTATTTGGATAGATTGCATTGGTATTCAGTTAACAGCTGTTGATGTGAGTCACACAGCTGTTATAATGCATTCTAGGGCTGAGCAGAATAGATACAGAATTTTCATGGGACAAATCTTTGTTGAGCTTCCTGTACCACAATATAATATACTTACACACAGAAGTGATTAAAAACTGCCAATTTATTGTGTGCGCGTGCGCGCACGCACGCACGCACGCGATTACGAGCATAATTCGTTCCAGAAGTGGGCTCATATTCCAAAACAAAGCAAATTTCTCTCATAAGAAATAATGGAAACTTAAACTATTCTTTCCACAGCCCAAAAAAATAATTACATTAAAAATAATTAATACAAAATATAAAGTAAAAATACAACAAATTAACCTGCACTTTAACTTAAAAAAAAAGTAAAAATAAATCCTGACAGATAAGTGTTTCCGTTCATGCACGCAGGCGCTGTGTGTGTGTGTGTGTGTGTGTGTGTGTGTTTGCGCATGTGTGCAAAGCTCAAGTAAGAGGAGACTCTTACTTTCAGACCCTCCTGTCTCCCCCTTCTCATCTTACACAGTAAACCTTTCTCCTCTCTTATTTGAATTTCACACAAACACACACATACATTAACGGAAAGACTGTTTTGTCGGAAAAATTAGCAAGGAACATTGCTAATGACACTCAAGTGAGCGCATAATAATGGAATCACTGCTGTAAAGTAAAACGGACAAACAAATGAACCTGCACTTCACCTTTGAAAAAAATCGCAACAGAGCAGTGTTTCAGTGTAGAGCAGAGAGAGAGAGTGTGTGTGTGGTTTGCAGGGGGAGGGGGGGTTCGGTTCTAAAGGCAAAAAAGGGGGTCAAGGGGGCAAGGTGTACCTAATGAAGTGGACAGTGAGTGCAATTCAGCACAAGCAATCTTCAGATCTTCTAACTTGTAACAAGAAATCAGGGATTTTTTACCTTCAAGCATAATTTGAAAAAATATGAGACTACACACCACATGAGTGTAGAGAGTGGAGAGCTAAAATGGGATCAGCCCGACCAGCCTAGGGAAACTGACTCTAATCTAAAGTGAGAGCTAATGAATTATAGGAGTTAAGCATTTCCGTTAACAACTTTCTGGATTTCCTTAAAATAACATGTCAGTGGACCTAGGAACTATTTATCAAACTACACCAACCTTTCACCCTCTGGCGAGAGACAGTCTATGGGGTTGTAATTAACATGAGCTAAAACAACACATCTGTTCCTGATCAGGAGTGTGCTGACCCGTACACGTTTCTGCTTTGAAGCCCATCCTCGCCCACATCTCAAGAACCACACTGAACATGTTTCATGTGCTGCCGGCCCCTGTTTAGACTGCCATAATGAAACCGTAGTCTGGTGACGGGGTTTCAAAAGCATGTCGGCGAACTAGCTCACATTCAGGGAAATAGTTATGGTGCTTATTTTTGTGCATATCCACACCGACTGCCTTAGGCGTACTGGCTACACACAAGTGCTGTGCTAGAACAGGTTTAAGTGCTTGCTGTAGGGTGTATTTACCACAAGTTAAGCATGTGCGCGCGCACACATACGTATACACACACACACACCTCTGTTCCTTATTATGAAAGCCCACACAGTAGGCATGAAATGAAAAGTGCTTACACTAGAGCTGGCTGTTGTAACCGGACAGCATGAGCCTGCACTTTGTTGCTTTAATTATTTATTTTTTTTATTTATTTATAGTTTTCCTCCTTTCCGGACCTGTGAGTCACTCAAAAACCAGCATGATCTATATTAAAATGTGACTGAAGCGAGATAAATCAAGTTTCTTCTGTACATTGTTGCAATCCAATGAACAAACAATAAGCAAGTTGGCGCAGCAGTTCATACACTAGTGATATTTGGACTGCTTTCATGCAGAATCAAATAATATACATTGTTAATTAATTACTGAAAGTTGTTATAATTATCAGTTATTTTGTTTCTGATTTATGTTGATCATGTTTTTACTAGACATCCACTGATTGCAATTTTCTTGGCCAATACACAGCACACACACTTCCACATACTATGGGCAATTTGGAAATGCATGTCTCTGGATTGTGGGAGGAAACCAGAGTATGTGGGGGAACCCCACCAACCACAGGGAGCACATGCAAACTCCACACACACACATCCGTGGACGAGGTGGACAGAGCTTTTGTATAAATAAAATCTAACTGAAAGTAAAATTCAACAGCGATGTGAAGGCAATCTACAAGCGTGCTTGCTACAAGATAAGCACTTCTTGAACTACTGCAGATGCACCATTGGGGGGTGGAAATGAATCGCAGAAGCGCATGATTGGCTAGTGCTACTTCGATTGACACGGCAGTGCATCCCTTCCCCCAGAGAGATCCTGTCTACTTATGGCCGTGGCAGGATTAAAACTAGTGATCTCTGAATGATAGAGCAAATATGGTTCTGTTGCTACAGCCGAAAGCGTGTGAAAAATCATCTTAGAACCGGTTCTATTGATCACCAGTCATGGCTGATCAATCTGAAAACCATCCTATTCTGATCATCAGTTCTTTCGTTTATTGCTACTGCTTTTGGAAAATGCACATATTCAGAGTGAATAAGGCTACGTTCATAACGCAGGTAAAATTACTATCTGATGTTTTTTTTGTTCTTTTGCTCATGTGTGATTCAGATCTGCGTTTTTAATTGTGTGGACACCACAAATCACATTAAAACATTTTATCACCGACCCTAAATCAGATATATTTCTGATAAGAACAGCCAGACTGGAATCCAACATACTGTAATATTCATCCTAATTTCACAGTAGGAAAGAGGGTGGTGGGGAATAAAGTTAACAAACCTCATAAAACAAAAAAAAATTTGGGTGATGTTGCTAAACAAAATTAGAGAGTGCCAATTGCAACTTGTTTGAGAGATCTCAGAGGAAATGAAGGTATAGCAGAATCTGGCTACGGTGGCAATGGAAAGATAGAAGCTTAGAAGCAAATGTAAAGAAATAATAAAAAAATTTTAAAAAGTCAGCAGACTCCAAGGATCACATGACGATTGGCTCCTTTGAATAGGGGGATCTGTTTAGACTAATGTCAGATATCAAAAGGGAAATTGAAAATTCAAGAAGAAAACGTTTTTTTTGGTCAATAAAATCAGATATGCTTCACTTTGGCCTGTAATCTTAACCAAGCCTTACAGAAGCACTTTGCATTTTCCGTTAAGAACACATCCTCATCGTTACTGTAAATAGGTCAGGTGTTATCAAGTTAAAACAGATAGAGGAGTTAGTATGATTTAGTAATGTTAACAAAAGCAGTTTGTCTAAATGCAGTTAGGTTAAAAAAAAAAAAAACCTTGTGCTTTGGGTGAGGTCAGGATGGGTTTGAAAATCTGTGATTAGAGGTCTAGGACCGACGTCTACATTTATATATGCTTCTGGGAAGCCCGTTTTAGAAGGAGTGAATTGTGTGCTACCAATTCTGTCCAACACAGTGAGCACAGAAAAATAAGAGACACCCTCCCTAAAATTTAAGACAGTAGGAAGCCGGAGACAGAGAATGGCTACTAAAGACTAAACAGCATTTTAAGTAATTATATACTGGTATGTTTTAAGCATGTGATATGTTTTGTATTAAATATCAGGACTTTTTACAAGATACTCTATAGAGATGAATCCTATAAGGGACAAATTAATCATAAAGCGAGACGTTAGGTTTAAGAAACACCTATTGCAACTTTTAAGCACCTCTGAGAAAAAACCAAAACACTGCTAAAATCCGCCTTTATAACCACAAAATTATAGCCACATCTTTAAAAAGTGTATGGATGCAGGATGAAACTGGAGGATTTGTGCTGAAGATAGTCTTTCTTCCTAACCCCCACCCTGTCCCTGATTCTAATTCATATCATTAAGAGAATACAGTACCAAGTGAAACCGTCAAAAACTCAGACCACCCTCTGATAAAATAACTTATCATCTGAACTAAATATATTAGCAAATAAACCAAACTAACAGCAGGAATAATAATGTACTTGCACATTCTTCACTGCAAGAAGATTTACAATGCTTATTTATTTAAAACCCATCAGTATCTCAGAAGTGAAAAGTGCCACTCAACCCTACTGCCACGTGACAACCTCCAACCAAGCAGCAGTTAGAACATCCGTGGTACACTTTCAGCAGACTATTCATAGCGAGCAGGAAATCGTATGCTGCTGCGCACGAATGTCGCACCACAGCGATCCTACCTGGTAGTAGTTTCTGATGTGTCTGATAACTGTGCTGAGGTTCTGCATTCTGAGGTTGACATCACTGTTCACTTGTTTGTTCACTCGGTGGTTGGTAGGACTTGGGTCTCTGTTGGGGAATAAATAAGAGCTGAACAGTCAAAGTCTTTTAAAAAGTTCATAGAAAACATTTCTGCAACTAAACATGCTAAAGAGCATTCAGGTAAGCAAGGATGCAAATACAGTAAGCATACTGTACAACTTCACCCCAACACATACGTACTATATACACATTTGTAATATATACCGTACATGCACAGTTTAAAACCCCAGAGAGTTGCTCGACTTCCACGACACAGAGTGTGAAATAAAGCCCCCTGTGCGTCAGACATGACCCCTTCCTTGAGCGTGACCTCAGAAGCGTTGTGCTTTTAACTAGCCAAACTGAACAAGCTGTGAATCAACAACTTAAAAATGCATGTGCACCATGGTGAACTTGTCTCCAACGCACAAAAATCTGGGAGGGATGGGATGGAAAAAAACAGCTCGCTTATCCAATTCCTACATTTCTGGTAAGCTTCAGGTATTTCTGTTAATTTATAAAGTGAAAAGTGTACCAAGAGTACATGCACACAGATACACACACTATAGGCCAAACAGCTTTTTTTGTTTCATTATATGCTTCCAAAAGCCTAAATTAATCGCATACATCCATTATTTAGTTTCACTCGTCGTGCCTTTTGTAACAGCACTGTTTACTCACCTGATCATTAAAAACCTAACACGCATATTCAAACAATGCCTGTTTTGCTGTATTAAAAAAAATGTACTGCATCAAAACAATACCATATCGTATTGAATTAGAATGTTGTGTATCGTTACACCCCTGCACACAGTTTGCATATTAATGCTAAACAGAAAGTGAACGGAGATATAGTCATCAGACGAGCATCATCAGCAGGCTGACTCTGGCACACACAAGTCGAGCTCGCACACAAACCTTATTTGTCCCAGCCTCATTTACATTGCCTTTGTGTGGACGGCATGCAAATTCTGCCAGCTTGGCAGACTATTACTACTTGCCCGTCTTAAAAAAAAATAAAAAGTTAAAAAAAAGGAATGACCGTTCTTCAACCCTGCTGTCCCCTTTAATGTTTTGTAGTGTTTGGGTCAGGACAACTGCTGTGCGATTACCTTTAGAGCCGGAGTTAAAGGAAATGACAGAAGAACTTGTTTGGTGAATAATCTGGTGAAAGGATAAGGTGCACTGAGAGGGCACGCTCAGGACATGTTGGTGTTAGGGTAAATTACATTGCCCCACCCTGTGTTGATCGGTGTGTATTGGGAAGAAGACATGGTATAGACGTATTAATACATAGAGAGAGAGAAAGAGAGAGATGCGAAACCTGATATGCAAGTACAAAAACCTACGAGATCAAAAAAGAAATGATGCACTGAGAGAAAAGCTGTTCATTTACAGCATGATGGTGTCTAACAAAATACCGGACTGCTAAGCTGTCCACATTCCACTGGATCTTAAAATGACTACGAAGAACATTTCAACATTAAAATGAAAAAGAAATACAACACTAACACACATGGAGATCTTCGTGAACAGTCAAACTAGCTAGAGTGAAGAAAAAGAAATTCTCTCTTAACTTCTACCTTTTTTTCCGCACACACGAAAAAAAAGCCCATTTTCACTGTGCTTCCTCAAAACCACAAAGCTTTTCAACCTGGCTGTCTATATACGTAATAGTCTACAGCGTGCATCCCATAATAAGACCGGACGAAGTAAGACACGCGTCTGATTTCTACAACACGTGACATGATATTTTGAATGGGACAGTCAGACTGTCAGAGTGACGCTCATGAATAACACAAGCACATGGCATTCCTCGATCTGAATTTCCTCACCGCCAACAACCCCCCCCCCCCCCATTATGAGCAAAATATTTTCTTTTTCTGGGATGCCGTAGTCATGTTCATTAATAATAAAGAGGATTGGACAGCTTGATGGAAAAGGGGTTAAAGGACACGCTGAGGGAGGGGGATGGGTTGTGAGGGTCACACAGGGACGCTTCGGTTAGCACAGCTGGGAAAAGCAAAAAAAAAAAAAAAAGACAAAGCAAAAAACACTGAGTGAGGGCGCAGCAAAAACAAAATGAATAGCAGCTTCATTACTGTAATCACATTCTTAATAAAATATAAAGATTTGACACTGATGTTGTTGATCATTTCTTTGTGTTTTTAACTATTGTCATTCTATCTGATTAGAATGCCTCAATTCACCCTAGGACTTTCTACATGGCAGAATTGGCACTTTTTGTGCCAAAATGCATTTTCAGGAAAGCCAGGCATTCAAGAGGGGGGGCGTACGAGAGTGAAGTGCAGTTTTATATTTCAACAACCGGTATAGCATTGCACATCACACTGCCTAGCAAAGATCTTCTACACTAATCATCTACAAAAAAATTTAATGCTTTCTGAACAGGAAGCAGGGAAGTCACCTGCAATCCTCTGAGGTTACAGCAGAGCAAAGTGAAACTTCTTATGAGTCATTTTCAGTTGCAGAGAAAAAGGCGGCAAATGAAAGCTCAACACGGTTTCGATGACCCAACATGCCCTTCAGCATCTCTCACATCTTACATCTATACTATAGCCATTAACCGTTTAAGCAGCTCCCGGACACGAAACATTGTAGAGATCCAGTAGTTATACACTGATTGAGAGTGATGAAGCACAAAGTCAGAAAGGATGTCACTCCATGGTCTAATATCAGGCACCAAGAGATAGGATGTGGTTGTAGAAATAACAAGCCACATGACAGCTGCGAGATTAAAATACACACACACACAAACACACACACACAAACATTTGTAAGTACTGCTGTTAGGGCCACTCACATGTGGGTCATGATTTTATGAAGGAAGACCCCGTCCACTAACTCCATGAACATGGAGAGCTTGTCCTCGGAGTTGGAAGCTAGCGGGCCGAAGGTCTTCACCTGTAAAGAGAGCAGAACTTACAGTAACTATGGCTCCATTTACAGGGTGGAAGCATGAGCACAAACACTATATGACCTACTGCTGTCAAGCAACACCTTCAAACAGAGCAGCGTTTTCAGTTTCGCACCAAGATCGAATAATAATAATGCAGTTCGCTGCTGTGCAAGACGGTAACATATCGCACGGAAACATATAGGCTGGAGGCTGGAGGGGAGAAAGTCGGAGGAGAGGCAGCCAAACAGGATGCAGTGGCACAGTGAAGGGGTTGTGGGAAGTTTCGCAGGTTTCATCAAACTATTTCGGCAAGCCTGACCACCTCCCTATGAACACAGAGACGCCAGGCTATATGCTATATAGCTCTATGGAGTCAGGTCATAAGGGTGGGCTCAAGCTTTGTTTTTTATAGACAATTAAGACTTTTCCTCTCTGCATTGGCACATGCCAAAATGCACTATTAATATGCATATTTGGATATAATTTGACCATCCGTTCCTTTTTAGAGTAAAAGATAAGCTACTTGCACTTTTATAGGTAATAGATCCATGCCATATGTACAAAAGATAGACTGAAGGAATGGTCTAGTACACTTTTTCTTAGTGTGTTACAAAAACACACTAATCTATTATTATTATCTTATTTCTTTTCTTCATCATAAGGTAAATTTAATGATTTTTGTTAAGTAGCTTAAAATTAAGCACACAGTTTAAACTACAGAAAGTATTGTCTATTGTATTATTGCTAAATAATAGTACTTGGTATAATGCTACGTAGCTTTCGCGCTGTTTACAGAGCCTCTAACAGCAAGGCAGCAATAAATACAGTTTATTCCCATAATAATTGTGGTCTTTGTTCAGACAACAGCTTTTTTTTGTTTTGTGTTTGCCAGACAACCTGAAGTTTTGTTGAAGACACAAACAACCTATAGTTTGCTTTGTTTGTTTTTGTAACCATGTACAGTTAAATGAAATCTGTTGAACTCGTGAATGAAATCTGCCTTTAGGGTTACTAATGCAATGTGTTTTAACAGCTTAAAAATGTTATAGTATAGAAAATGCATTCAGCATTTGGAAAAGGTCTTAAAACCCTTTCATGTACTGGTTACACATTTGCAACAAAGTAGATTAGAAAAATGTGTGAACTACATGATATAAAGTACATTTCGATTAAACACAAAGTGTACTTTTTTAGTAATGGGAATTGGCAAGAAGTATAACAGCATGCTACTGCTGCAATACGAAAAAAAATACATTAATAATTTAACTTTACTTTCATTAATCACTGTCAAATATAAGCCATATACTTTAAGTGTTCTTAGTATATTTGAAGTTGTTCTAATGCAGCACATAAAAGTACAATTAATACATTTAAAATAGTGCTTATCATCATCTCAATCTCATCCTCTATACTGCTTATCCTGCATTTAGGGTCAAGGGGGGCCAGGAGACTTGGGACGCAAAAAGGGGTACAATCCATAACAGGGCGCACACACACAGACCACAGACAATTTAGAGACACCAATTAAGCTCATCTGCATGTCTTTGGACTGTGGGAGAAAACCAGGGTATCCGGAGGAAACCCACCAAGCACAGGGAGAACATATGCAAACTGTACGCTCTCCGACATGATTCGTATACTTGAACTTTGTAACAAATAATTTTGCACAAAATCTATTTGTTGTTATAAAAAAAAAATTTTAAATCAGAATTTTAGGTGGCACAGTGGTATAGTGGCGCCCCAGAGTCGAGGGTTCAAGTGCCGCCTAAAATTCAGATTTTTTTTTATTTAATAACAACAAATACACTTTGTGCAAAATTAGTTGTTACAAAGTTACATACGAATCATTGGTCTTCTGGCTGCAAACACAGTTAAATATGCTTTGGCATACAAGGATTTAACACACTTAGCATAGTAGAATTTAAACAATATATAGAAACAAACAATAACAGTGAAGTGGCAAAGACTCAGGAAGGTATTGGTGTTAAACAGGTGATATTTTAACCATCCATTACTTTCATCTGCAGTGCAATAGATTCCTCCTTAATGATGATTTTACACGATTCTCTCAGGAATATATGATCAGACATGTAAAGGTGAAATTTCACCATGTTATAAGTCACCCTGGTGTTGCACATGTGAAATGAAGGAAACATAAATATCATGTGATCACATGTGAAAAAGAAACACCCAGGTGAGGAAATAAACTAAACATGTAGGTGGAAAACTCACGTAAAAAAAAACATCATCATACACACGTGAAATATATGAATCAGGGCATATTTTTAAAACACTGGTGTAAAGTCATTGTTCATGTGGTAGAGGTAGGATAGTCAAAAAAAAAAAAGTAACAATGACAGAATGCGTTACTAAAAGTATAAGCTGTAAAAGAGCACGATATCGTTTTGTCTAAACAGAGACGTTTATTGGGCCTGGTGTCTGGTCTCGCATTACCTAGTTGATGTTTTATCTGCATTTATATTATAACGCAATGCAAACTCAAAGGTCGATTTTAAAATACACACCCACACACACACAGAGAGAGACAGAAGCAGCAGCAGGTGCCGTGTCCTCCATCATGTCCCACACTCTCGCTCTTCACTCACTTACCCAAACCACCAGCGGAGACTCCATGAAGTTCGCCATCAGCTCAGACACAGTTACATCCATTTTGAGAAACAGCAATAACTTCCAATGTTTATTTATTTATTTAAATTAAGCGTTTATATATCTCAGTTCACTATCACATTTCCCAAACTCCACACCGCTGTCCAGCCCAGGACAAAGCCGTGGTGTCCTAAACGTGTCCAAAGTTTACATTCACGAGAAACGTTTACATCCTTTACGCGCCAGAAAGTTGCAAAAGAAACACGTGAAGCGCAGAAATTAAAAGAAAAAAAAAAAAACCCGAGGTATTTCCAGGAACAGGAAAGCGGCGTCGTTAACGTTAGAATGTTGCTTGATAAACATTCACGGCACCATTTCCTCCTGAGACATGATCAATGAGCGAGGGGTCCTGAACAAAGTGAATCCTACAACAGAGCCCAACAAATAATAAACACAAACTTAAAGAAAGAAACAAATAGCAAAAAAATATATCCCGTGTGTCTAGGTCTTAATCCGGCTTCCAAAACGCGAGATCTTTTATAGCATGATAAAGAATAAAGTTCTGGCCTGGAATGGTGTAAACGTATAAAGTTCACCTCCTACCCACACGCTTCACTTGCGTTACTTTGTTGCCGAGCATTCAACCTGTGCTAAGCATGAACACAGGGGCACAACGACATCCCAAAGAGCCAATCAGAAACACGTCACCGCCTCCGGATAAAAAAATATATAACCAATCAACGACAGTCAGGAGGCGGGGTTAACTCAAAAATGACGTAACTAACAAGCCAAACGGCAGGTTTACTCAAGCGGTTTTTAGCTCAATAGCACCATCTGCTACACTATATACTTTCTTTTGATTGTGTGAAGCTGCGCTATACAAATATAAATTTAATTAAATTGAATTATATGGACAAAAGTATTCGGCCAAACTTGCAGTGGCATTGTATCCAACTACATATACTTCAATATGAAGTTGTTCCGCCTTTTGCAGCTATAAAAGTTTCCAATTTTCTTGGAAGGCTGTCCACAAGATTTTGAAGTGTTTCTGTGGGAATTCGTCCCCATTCATTTTGTAGAGCATGTATGAGGTCACACACTGATGTTGGATGAGAAGGCCTGGCTCAAAATCTCTGTTCCAGTTAATCCCAAAGATGCTTGATGGGGATGAGGTCAGGGCTCTCTGCCTGCCAATCATGTTGGATTGGCACCCCTCGTGCCCTAAATCTCCTGGGATAGGCTCCAGGCCCCTGTGACCCTAAACAGGATAAAGCGGATAAGACAATGAGACTAAATTGTGCCCTCCTTGTGGCTGGGCTGGAATACCTTTTGTACCTTTAGTGCTTGTCTCTTACCTAATGTGATGTGCGTACAGTTACAATTATGTAACTTACTTTTTTTTTTTTCAAGGTATACTCATTGTTTGCATTTCCATGGTAGGGATATATGTTACAAGGTACACAAGATACAGTTATGGATAAGGTCTATAAGATAGGTAAGGATGTTATGCCAGCAACAAGGAACTATACTTTATTTATCTTTTCCCTGACAGAGGGTACAGTAATTTAAAGGAAATTATCAGTGAATTAAACAGTTAATAAGATACTGTTTTGCACACTGTCTTCTAACAGTCCAATAATTATATAGCTTATGATATTATTGAAAGTTGCTTTAGTTTAGTTTTAAATTATTTGCTGCCACTGTGATAACTCTGCCCTGCACATTTTTAGTGTTCTTCCTACTCTAACACACCCATATCAACTCTAAATGGGTCGATTCATTATGCTGATTAGTTGAATCGAATCATACCATGTCTACATTCTGTGTGAGTGGAGTTTGTATGTTTTCCCTTGGTGGGTTTCCCCTGATTAGTGAGTTTCCTCTTGGTTTTTCAGTGTGTCCAACATTCTTGCATGTGTAACGTAGGCAGGTTGGTGGTTCCGAAAATGCCTGTAGTGGATGACTGGTGACATGGTGTGGGAATGTGTGTGCATGTTGTGGAATGCAAGGGGTTGGCACCTCATTAAAAATCTTTTGCCCTTAGCTTCCTGGGATAGGCTCCAGGCCCAGCACAATCCTACACCAGGTAAGCAGTATAGTATGGAAAATGTACTGATAGTTGGATCAGGTATATTAGGGCAGGGACGAAAATCCCACTGCATTTAGGTGCGCTGATGGAAATATACAAGTAAAAATAGACATTTAAAACAATTCAGATTTGATTATGTATTATTTATGCATAAACATATACCTTTATATTTTTCCCTGACAAATCCAATAAGTTCCAATATTTACTGTTTTCTTTTGCTCTTCCATGGCTTCACTTCCTCCTGAAGTATGTTACATTAAAATTGGTGTTACACATTCTTCCAATATACATTCTAAAACTGAATGATTGCGTTGAACATCATTGACCCAACATTATATTCTCAAGTTTATACAAAACATGATATTAATGTGATATGATTAAAACAACAGACATGAAGCATGCTTTTGATAACTGCTATAAATTTAGATAAGTCAGTAAAGAGCCTGTGATCACTGTGGCATATATTAACATAGCACCATATTAAATAAAGACATCCATTCATGCATTAGAAAAAAATAACATTATGCATTAGAGGTTTTGGACTATTCTAAGTACACTTGCCAACTTTCTTTGTCCAGCAAGGTACTGTATTAGTATATTGGGGAAAGTTTTGAAGAATAGAAAACTTTGTTGACCACTGTGCTTACTGCACTTGTATTAATTCTATACAGTAGTGTACAGCGTATAAACTACACCTCCTGAGTAAACTTCTGTATGGCTAATTGGCATGTACAACAAACTCTGTAACGTCCAATTGTAAATTGTACAATGTATATTGTACAAGTTCCAACACAAAGAGCACAGTATCACAGTTTACAACCATTTTAAGAAGTATGGCAAATTGAGAAAATGTTTAATGTGTGATTATAAATCCTCAAAATAATTTTAAGAAAGCATGCCAAAAAGACACTCAAGTAATGCAAAAAAAAAAAATCTTTGGTTGAGTGTGAAAACAGCATTCCTGTGCTTTTGTCTGAATGTGAATACGGTATGTTTTAAGGGGGGGGGGGGGGGGGGTAAAAAAAAAAAAAGCAAAAAAGTGGACC
>JAOVVA010000002.1:11925352-11952824 GCA_028565275.1 Leiocassis micropogon | reverse complement strand
AAAGCAAACAAGTGGACCATTGCAATAGTTCACTGACATAAATACAGGCACAAGTGTAATTTTCTATCTTAAAAATTAACATAATGTAAAAAAATGCATGTAGGACATTTATATAAATCAGTTCATTGCTTCAACTGTCTGTCCTCTGAGGTTTTTTCTTGTTCTCTCTGAGGTCCTGACCTATAAGGGTCCCTCTCACTTCTTTTTGGCGAATAAACTAAACCTCTTTTCCTTTTCCTTTTTGACAGAGGAAACTTCAGGAGCACTTGAGGATGAAGGAAGGGGCAAGCTCTGGGCTCGGGGTTCTGAAGGCTCTGCTACAGGCTCCTCTGTCACATACTCTGCTGCTTTCTCTATGCCCTTAATCCAGATGTTTAGTTCTTCCTGTGGAAGTAAGATGTTGTCAAGAATATTAAAATTACTTGTTTAAAATTTTAGACACAAGCAACTGAAAAATGAAAGCAAATCTCATACCAGTGTGGAACCACACTTAACACACACTCTTTAGTATATCCAAGTGCCTCTCAATGAATTAGAATATCATCAAAAATTGATTTTATTTTAGTAATTCAATTAAAAAAGTAAAACTCATGTATTACATAGATTCATTACACACAGACTGACATATTTAAATAGATTATTTCTTTCAATGTATTGATTATGGCTTACAGATAATGAAAACCCAAAACTCTCAGAAAATCTGAATTTACTCAAGACCAATAAAAAAAAAAAAGATTTTTAGTACAGAAATGTTGGACTATTGAAAAGTATGAATATGTACCGCACTCAACTCTACTTGATTGGGGCTCCCATTGCATGAATTTCTGGGCTAAGAACAAAAATAATTGGATTGTTGCTCAGTGGGCCAACGTCCTCTTTTCAGATGAAAGAAAATTTTGCATTTAGTTTGGAAATCAAGATCCCAGAGTTTGGAGGAAGAGAAGGAAAGGCACAGAATACAGGTTACTTGAGGTCCAGTGTAAAGTTTGCACAGTCAGTGGTGATTTGGGGACTTAAGTCATGTGTTGGTCCACTGAGTTTTATCAGGTCCAATGTCTTGGCACCTGCCCACATTGCCAAAAGTACTAATACCTGGTTTAAGGACCATGGTATCCCTGTGCTTGATTGGTCAGCTGACTCTCCCAACCTAAACCCCATAGAGAATCTATACGCTATTATGTTGAGGAAGTGCGAGACACCAGACCCAACAATGCAGAAGAGCTGAAGGCCTCTATCAGAGCAACCTGGACTTCCATAACACCTCTGTAGTGCCAAAGACTGATCGCCTCCATGCCACGCCACATCGCTGCAGCAATTCATGTAAAGTGGGACCCAACCAAGTATTGAGTGCTGTACATGTTCATACTTTTCAGTAGTCCAACATTTCTGTACTAAAAGTCTTTTTTTTTTATTGGTCCTGAGTAACATTCTGATTTTCTGAGAATTTTGGGATTTCATTAGCTATAAGCCATAATCATCAAAATTAAAAGAAATAAACACTTGGAATATATCAGTCTGTGTGTAATAAATCGATATAATGCAGTACGTGAGTTCCACTTTTTGAATTTAATTATGAAAATAAATCAACTTTTCAATGGTATTCTAATTTATTGAGATGTACCTGTATATGAGATTTTACACAGAACACATGAAAAGCATAATTTTTGGTATAAGTTTTACTTTTATCACATACACAACACAATATTTTGCCATATTATGGAATGTAACTTTAATAAATCAAAACCTGTGTTCAGTTAAAGGAAAAAGACATAAGGAGGCTTAGTAAGATATTGGGCCATCGCAAGCCTCCAAAACACCTTCAGTGTTCTTTGACACGAATTCTACATGCTTCTGGTACTGCATTCTCTCTTAGTTGGTATTTTGATAGTAAAGGTGGTGGTGGAGAGTGCAGAGGACACAGAACATTTCCCTATAGTTTGGATATGGGTTTTTTTTGGTCACTTTTTGTAAACCATTTTTATAATGTTCTGGAATTTTTATTTTTTTTTTACTAACAAAGTCAGCACTGTTCAAAAACTTGCTATAAACTTCAAAGTACAACATTCTCCTATGGTAATGTGATACAGTAACTGACAAGGAACATTAGCCAAATGTAATAATGTGTACAAAACACAATATTTTACAGAATTACTCTCTATACCTCCAAGAAAATTATATTTTGTTCATTTTTGTTCATTTTTTTCACTGGTCATTGGACAATGTATTTTGGTTTCTCTTTATAATTTGAAAGAAAAGACAAACCAAGCCAAACACTCAGTTTCAGTCCAACAGACTAAACCCCTAACTTATTTATAAATATAAATTTATAAATTATGAGGAAAGGTGAAATGAAAACTCCATGACAGTTCTACCTGACACAGAATGCAGGAGCGTTCCTATACAGTGGTAATCCATTTTTATAATCGGGCGTTTAGAACATATATTTGCATGTGATATTTAGATTTACTGTGGTATGCTAGTGCTAGAAAACAGAAATAAATACACATCTCCCTGCTTTTATGATGCATGCATGCTAAATCCAGTACAAATGTATTGGCTTTAGTGTTACAAGTATATTCTGGGAAAGAACTGACCTCATCTTTACACTGAAACAGGTATTCACTTCCATCTCCAAGCCTAGAAAATGCAGAAAACAACAATGCATGGGTTCATGTTTCATTCCAGATGGCTAAAGAAAGAATCTGATTAGGTTTCAAAGAAGAACTCCCTAGACTCTGAAGTCCTTTCAACGACTAGTGACTGAAGCACATATTTGTATATAATTGATTTCAGAAGTTTGCCTTCCAATGGTTTTTCGGAAAAAAAGAGATAAAAATGCATCTCTGTTTTTACCTGATTCTAAAATCCAGATTGTTTAAACGGAAATGTATCCTGCAACACAGTGGCACGGTTCTACACTGAATTGCTCCCCGGACGAGACTCCCTCACAACGCCCCAAGCTACCCCACCCCCACCCCCCCCTAAAAAAAAAAACCTGACAAAACCTTACATTTTGTACACACCACACATTTTATTGTAGTAATACTACATGTCGTTCTGTAACAGACTAATTTTTGCAAAAAATAAATAAACTACTCATAACTTAAATAAATATACTCTGTACAAGCAAATATTATTTAAGAAAAAATATTTAAAATTATTAAGAATAATATACAAATAAAATATAGAATAAATATAGAATAAATCACACTAAAGAAAATTAAATTATTTATTTCACTGCAGAACAGAAAACACAAACTGAAACTAAAATCTGCCATTTCTGGCCTTTCTAGATGCAAAGTCATCAATAATGGCATCATATGAGCTATGCTCCCCTATTGAATGATTAATGCTTATGACAGCAAGGCCAGTGAGCCGTTCCTGTGAATGAAATGTGCGTTATTTCTAAGAAAGTCAGGTGTCACTGACATAATTTAGCCCCCCTCCTTGTCTGGGAGAGGTGAAGTGTACTCTACCCCAACACCCCCGCCCCCTCATCCCCTCTCCTCTACGCTCGCTCAGCATCTGTGCGGCTCCTTCAGCAGCATGGGCAGCATTTTCTCTTTCGTGTGCCGCCCCCCACGCGTCATGAAAAAATGCCGCCCCGGGCGGCTGCCCCGTTCGCCCATGCCTAAAACCACCACTGTTGCAACAGGATAATAATCCTTAACACTGTGCAGAAATAATAAATGTTCTGCCATTATCATTCGGTTTTGTGGTATCTAGACTTAAATACAGTGTCTAACAGCTGGCAGAACTGTAGTAAATATATGGGCCAATATTTTCCAAGCGATCTGGCATAGGACAAAACTGTGCAGATGGGTAGGCTATTGGGGCCAAATATTACAACTGGAGTGACCCAAAATTATAAGCACGACATAGCTCCTATATAAAGAAAAGGCACTGGCCTACTCTTAAGAATATTATGATCACATTTGGAAAGGGAAATACAAACTTTTAAACTTTTTAGGTTTTATAATAAACAATAAAATTTTGCTATGCTTACCGTAGTTTAAACACCTGCTTCTTTTTCTTGTAACTGGTCAGAGCCTCGCAAACAGCATTGTGGAGTGAAAGTGGGGTCTCTCCGTGATATGTAAGATTATGGCTAAAACCCTTTGCATCCTTGTAGGCCAAAAGCTGGCCAGGTTTTAAAACAAAGTAGATGCTGTTCCAGGACCTGACATAGGAATAGAGAGATAAAATTCACTTCATGTGACATGTCAGCAAATTTGATATCAAGACGACACAAGTGTATAAGCTGAGGACAACATAAATTACCTGTTGGTTGCTTTTTTATTCAGTCCCTCCATCTCATGTTTACGCGCAAGGGTTCCCTCCAGGAGGACTGGCACGGACTGTGATGATGTGAAGGGAAAAGTGGCAGCGTGCTCTGCCTCTTTGGTAGCCTGAGTAGATGTTGAGGGGTCCAGTTCCATAGAGACACTCTCCTGAATATCTGAAACCATGGGCACCGCTGAATCGCCCGCAGTGCTATCTCCATGGCTTGAGCTGGGATCTGCTGCTACCATGCCAGACTAAACACAAAGACAGGTGTGTAAAAAGAAATGTTTAATAAATGGCCATTACAATATATAATTAAAGATAAAGAATAAAAATGGAGATAAAGTGGCAAAGTGAAAAAAAATTCACTAACTAAAGATTGCTCCTCGATTGTGTCCAAACGTGAGGACTCGTCAGCGAAGCCTGTGTCTTCAACCCTAATCACCAAGGATACATGGTTAATGAAATTATGCTATGGAGCATAAACTCTCCACAAAGGATCTGACTTTAACTCAGGTTTACCTGCTGTCCTTTTCCGCTTCCTGTCTGTACTTTAGCAATTCCTGCTGCTGCTTCCTGATCTCAAGCAGTTCAAGCTAGAACGAATTATAATGCACATAATTAATTATATGCACGTATTCTCTTATACATACGTACTCAGCTTTAATGCACTTACTGTTGTAAGCCGCTCCAGCGCAGAGAATCTCTCCTCCCAGGTGGCAGTGGATTTCTCAAAGGCCTCATGCCTCCTGAGCAGCTTCTCTACCTCATCCACAGTCTCACCCAAGTCCTTACTGACCACATATGGCTCCTTAGCTATCAGCCAGGCTTCTGCTACAGATGCATCCCGGGCGAACTGGCACACCTCTAACACTAGGGGGAGACATTAGCAGTAGTTTCACATGACTATATACATGAAAGATAACTAGTGAAACGTGCATGAAGTGTTAACTGTAAGTGGCGATATGTGTTATGTGATAATTCCAGAGCACATACACAATCTAAGCCAGTCCCATCTGTCATCCCATTTAGTCAACATTTCCTTTCTCTTCTGAACTAGCTGCAGCAGCTTCTCTTTGATCTACAGGAGACAGCAATGAAAAAGAAACAGGAAAAAACACAACTTTAACAAATCAATCCTCTCTGACACCCCTACAAGAGAGACCCTGATATGAAAGATACTTATGATATGATACTGCAGTATCTGATTACTTCATCTGAGTCCTTATGCTTGTGTGCTAGAAGAGTCCCTGCTAACTCCACACAGTCATTAAACTTTGGTCCACGAGCATCAATCTCTGCACGGATCCCTTGGTGATACTTCATTAGCAATTCCACTGACGACACGTCTCTAAAGATGTACACATGACACACAGACACATTAAGAAACATTTCATGTTTCAAGTCACAAAACGAATTTAATTATGTAGAGTAAAGTCCCAGCTCACCTTGGTTTCTCTTGAGTTTCTATTTGCTGGATGATGCTTTCCATCCAGGCCATGAGGTCCCTGATCATGGTGAAAAAGCGGAACTTGTTTGCTGTCTCCTCCAGCTGTTTCCTCCTGCCGGCACAGGCAGAAAGGAGACCCTTCCAGGCATCTATTACTTCTTTTTCTGTTGCCTTAATGTCATCTGCCTGGACTCCAACATACTGAACATGCAGACGAGCTGCAGTGTCCTGAAACTCCTGTACCTATATATGACGAACAGAAGAAATGTAAGATGGCTGAAAGACTTACATTTCTGTAAAGGTACAATAAATAAACATTTAATTGATGCTAAGGTATTCAAGTCTTATATAATATTGATCTACCTGCTTTCCAAGAGAGCTGATATCTCTTTCAAATGCAGCATGTACGCGATGGAAAGACTCTGCCTTACTGAAATCCTCTCCCAAATCTTCCGGAAGCTCATTTTGTTTCTCCTTGATCTGGACCACCAACTCCTGTCCATCACAAAAGTACCTGGGCAGTAGGACAGGTTAGAACATTGAGTTATCTCCAGTTTAATTGTTTATTGAATGGACAATATATGTAAAACCACATGCATTGAGAAATATTTAATATATTATCAAACTAGTTCCATTTTATCCACATCAACTTACTTATACAGATCATAAAAAGAACTGAGGAGTTGTGTGCGGGTGTCAATGAGCTCCAAGAGATCTGCCCAACTCTCGTTTATACTGTCCTTCCATTCAGCCATTGTAGATGATTCACTATGACCACCTTCAATCAGCTTATCAACGATTTGATTCACAGTGTCCACTCTCTCCTGTCCCTCAGTCCCCGTCTTCCTGGCAAACTCCCTGAATTTGTCCCTCAGCATCTATGTGGCATTTAAACAGTCACATGGACTAATCATTATATTAGCAAAACTAGCAATATATATTCATACCTCGTTACAAAGTGACAATCTATCCTGTAACATAATCACCAGGCCTAAAACAAAAGCTCATTCAATATCTTATAGGACTTTTTCATCTTCAAAGTGTCTTAAGGTGTGCATGTTCTTCAGTACCGTAACATGGTCCAGGTCCTGTCCCATCTCCTGTGAAGAAGCAACCACATCACGCTCAGCAATCCAGTGCTCCAGATCTTCCACCTCCCGGCATAAGAGGAAGTGATCGTAAGTGTGATCAAGCTTCTTCATGCGATCCTCAGCTAGCTCCTTCAGCCCTGCATACTGTTTGTCCACCTGACCCTGTCTATGAATGATGTCCTCCCTGCACAGAAAAATGAACATCTATGACACATCACTTGTTATCGATATTGCTTTACAACTGAATTGTAAAATCAGCATACCCTTGAGGGTGATCCTCAGCAAACATGTTCTGAGTACGGTCAGCAAGATCCTGGATAGAATCTGCATACTCATCAACAACCTGCTTTAGAATCACGTGTCTCTTTAGCAATGTCATTGCACTCTGCTCATCCTGAAAAGAGTGGAGATTATAAGTTACAAGAAGTGAGAAGAAGATCTTTCAAGTCAAAGGCTTCAAATAAATCTTACAAATAGCAAACTAAAGTTTAGGGAAAAAAATTGTCCCAACATTTGTTTGCTACTCCTTCCTGAACAGATCTACCTTTGCCTCATCGTCGGCAATCATATAGAGTTCCTGTTCACCAATCCATGCTTCTGCTTCATCTGCATCATTGTAGTACTGCTGGGCATCATTAGAGGCATTGAGTCGAGCTCGTCTTTTTGTCATCTCATCTTGCAGCTCTGCCCACACCTCCTCCAACCTCTTCATTTTCTCAGGGATATCCTCTGCCTTTGGGCTTCTTTCTTCAGCTTCCATCATACCTTGACCACGCTGCAACAACTCATCCACACGTGGCTGGTGGCCATCGATCTCCTTCTGGAGAGTCTGTGTTTGGATAAATTTGGTTAATGCGAATAATGACAAAAAGTGACACAGGTTAACAGTTGTGATGTTGCCTCAAGGCGGGATAAGACTAGCCCACCTGATTCTTTTTCAGGAGAAGCTGAACTGTCTGTAGATTGTTCCCATGATCCTGTGACTTTGCCATAGGCAACCTCTCTTCAAGCCAGAGCTAAAATTGAAAACAAAATATTAATTTACTGGTCATTAGAGCTATGTGAAGCCCTTCTTGTGAAATTGCCACTTACTATCTCATCTTCCACATCCCTGTAGAACTGGTACATGGCTTTAGCCGCCTCAAGTTTTCCTTTGCGTTGCACCAGAGGGGTAAGGAGTTGCTGAAAGTCACTCTGGACAGCCCGGAGCTCAGCTTCCAGCTCCGGTTGCTCTTCAGTTAGCTGAGTATGCTGCTGCAAAGTTTCCTGTAGCTCTTCGAGCTCCCGTGCTTGGACTTGCACTTGATTCTCTGTTATCTGCAGAAGTACAAGTCATGCTGTTCACAAAGCATTCAAACCTGTCAAGTAAAAATCCACACGTTTTATAGATTTGTAACCAGACTAACCAGACTTTGTCACCAGAGTTAAACAGACTATTTCTAATATACAGTAAAGCAAATCAACAGTTAGACTCAATATATAAGACTGTGAAAAGGTCTTGAGCCACCCCTCATTCCTCCATATTTTGACTTTCTCGTATTTTTTATTTTGTCTTGAGGAATAGTTCTCCAGGCTTACTGAAGGACTATTTAGCTCTCATTTTCAATTGAGTCCCTGAACCTACAGAGCTACAGAGTGAAATATGAATCATTTAAGCATAAAAAATTAAGCATAAAAACTTAAGGCATGAACCAGTGTGAAACATGTGCAGATAATGACAGATGATCAGGCCAGTGATTATTATACTGCTGATGCTGAATGCTGTGTGGTTGGAACAGACGAGAGGGGAAATAAGGGTGCTGTTGAGGTTGTTGCATAAAAAAGCTATTTTTAAATTGTATCTTTAGACAATTTACAAACTTTCACAGTAAAACATTCGTTCCCCAATTTACAAAATATAACATAATTAATTCCAATGTACTAATTTATTCATCTTCATCCTTCGTAAACAGTTGCAGGGGGGCCTGGAGCGTATCCCAGGAGACATAGGGCACGAGGCAGGGTACACCTTGTATGGGGTGCTAATCCATCGCAGGGCACACGCACACATACACATACACATACACATACACATACACAAACACATACACAAACACACTCACTCACACACACACACACACACACACACACACACACACACACACACACACACATACTACAGGCAATTCGGGGACACCAGGCGGGAAAATCAAACCCTCAGCCATAGAGGCCACAGTGCTAACCACCACTGTGCCACCCAATTTAATTTAATTTTATTATGTTTTATTTAATATGAGGAAATGTGTGGTGGCTCAAGACTTTTGCAGAGTACTGTATATAAAATGGTATCAGTCCCTGCTTTGATCTCAAGCTCAGGTTAGTGGTTGCTTGGAGTTCCTAAGCATGTTCTTCCTGTGTCTGCATGGATTCTTCTGGTTTCTTTCTACCTTCCAACAAACCAGTAGAGGAATTGGCTATGCTAAAATTATCCCTGGGTGTGAATTCAGAGATGAGAGTCCCTGTGATATGACCTTGCCTTGTGACCAGTGTATGTAATCCAAGATAGAATCCACTCTCACCAAGATAATGCAGTGCCTGAAGCCAAATAAATGAATAAATAAACCTAAATAAACCCATTGGCTTTCTATCTTGATTATGTCTGTAGGAATAGTCACCTGGTCTCAAAAATCACTAAAATGGCTCAAATTAAGTTTTCATTTACTGTAGCAATTGCACCATATTTTACAATGTTATTAAGTTAAGCCTTGAACTATTTATTTACTTATTTATTCACTTACTCATAAAAATAGATAATCTTTTATTAGCCAGAACTGAAGGTTCCCTTTTGTGCATAACACAACACTGACACTCCCACATTCCAAAATGACAACTGTGTACCGTGTAAATGCTGGGTTTGCAGGGCCAGATCTGTGTCCCAGTTGCTCAACAAGCATAAGGGGACACTGGAACACTTTAACTGGCCTGTAACATCATCAAACGTTGATGCTGTATAAAATATTCAGGATTTTTTAAACAACAGGTGAAACGACAAAACAGGCATGTGTTTTTTTTTTTTGTTTTGTTTTTTTGATGGGTTACGCACATCCCCTTTTATAATTAAATCCAATTGTGTTAAGTAATTATGCTTATTAATTTTGCCCACTTTTCGATTCATTCAGCTACAGTGCATAAATGATTTGTAAATTTTTTTTTTATGTTTGAAAGCATTATAAATGCTTTCAAATTCACCTGAGTCACCAGAGACACACAAGGAAACCATAGGCATAAATGGTTACAACAAATTAGGAAAGTATAATTTTTTTTTTCAACATTTCATTATTTTGTTGATTAAAACAAGCACCGATTAGCAATTCATTCATATTAAATTGAGCACATTTTAAACTTGCCATTCTCTTATATGCAACCAGTTTATCAAGGGTCCTTGGATTGTTTTCATGAGGGCTCTGCCAAAGTGGGCTAAATTTTTATTATTTTTTACTGACATAGGTCATTTAAAATGCACTATGGAGACTATGTTGAGTAGTACCTTTGTATAGAGAAGGAGTTGCTCTACCAACGTGAGAATTAAATGACCTATGTCGATTAAGAAAAGAATTATGCACTTTTGCATTATTTTCAGGACAGGCCTCGTAGTAGTCTTTGTTTTTGAACGTTTTCTGAAAATAAAACTCTGTTTTAGTGTTCCCAAAAGAACTTTAAAGGTTCCCTCAGACAGACAAAACAATGTTTAGTTTAAATCGATTAAATTACTTAGAATGACTAACAGTTTCTAACACATTCAAACAAATCCCAGAAACAAATGTTCTCAAAACAGAAGGTGGTAGACCATCTGAACTGTTGCTTGTTTGAAGAGTTTGTGTATTCAAAAATTAATATGAATACTTACCTGATGCTTCTTGAGAAGAATCTTGGCACTAGTAAGATCTTTAACCTCCTCATCAACATCACCATTGAGCTGCTGCTGCAGATCAGCTAACCATTTTTTGAAATTAGCCAAGCTCTGCTGAAACAGTTCGGAGCGGTGTGCATCAAACAAAAGCCGGGCCTTTTCCTGTATGGTGTGTTCCAGGATGTTCCACAGTTCGTGAAGCTTCGTCAGTCGATCATTCACAATGGGTTCAAACTCCGGTTTGGAGGTCATTAACTCATTGCCTTCCTACAAGGTTCAGAAGATATACATTCAATATACAGTATACAGTATAAGACTTATAGGTGTTTGTGATATGTTAGTAAGACGTATTTTATAGTGAGATAGATATTTATAAACCTCGTCAATTTTGTTGAGCCAATCCTTATTTGAAGCCAGTTCTGCCATGAAGGCCTGGTGTTTTTGCCATTTGGTGTGGAGGTTGCGAGCCTCAATATATGTGCTGTCCTGAGCAGTCAGCATCTTCTCATTTATCCACAGAGTAAGCTGAGAAACAGGGCAGAGTTAATAAATGATGAGTATTAAAAGTAAAGTGATTAAGAAATGATAGAAGAGAATTCCATCTATATTCATTTAGATTGAGCTGAAATTTCACTTACATCCTGGGTGTTTTGCAGAAAGTGTTGCAGGGCTTTGTTATCTCGGAGTTTCTCAGATACCTCCTTGGCTTTGTCTTGGTTCTTCTTATATCTGAAGAAACATACAATAACACATAAGGCAATTTTCCAGTACATATTAACACACAACTCAGAGTGAGAAAGTCTCACTATCTCCAGAACAAAGCTCTGCTGTTCAAGAGGAGCACTTTTATGATGAGATCAATACCCATCAGTACAGGCGCCCAGCTCTCACTACAGCAGACGACCTCCACTTATGGGAAAAATATAGACTTCCTCTCCATTGCCTAATGCTCTTGTCTCAATGCTGACCCAAGGATGGTGAGATTACATGGCATGCTTTGGTAATATTTCTAACACTAGCTGCAAGAAGAAAAATCCATGCACACTTTCAAAGAAATTTAGAATTTGGTTACTTTTCTTATCCTGCTCTATCGGACCTCAATAAACCAATAAAAGGCTTAATAATGGAAAAAAGTAATTAACAGTGTTACAACTACTTTCAAGTTTCAAATGCTGTATATCCAGATTGTATGTTGGATCCTCAACACAGTAGCATACAAATGTAACATATATAAAAAAAAATTTCTGACCTGTCTTGGATTGAATCCATTTTGTCCTTTACTTTTGGGGCATAAAGGTTCCCACTGTCTGTCAGTCTTTGACCTCCTTCTAGTGTATTTAATATTTTGTTCTCATTAGCCTCCATAGTGGTGACGAAGTCCTCATGCTTCTTCAAAGCCTTCTCTGCCCCATCAAGTGTCTCAGGCTGTTCCAGGTGAGACAGAACGTACTCCTAGTAAAAGTAAACACAAATACATAAATGTTTTTGTAGTCGGGCTAATGGTTTGACTGGCCAAAAAGCTGGGAAAAGGTTGGTATACGTACCTGTTTGTTCAGGATGGTTTCAGCTTGCTTTGCATCTCTTGAAAACTGTTGGAAACCCATGCCTTGGTCCAATAGGTTATTTCGACTGTCCCACATTTTTTGCAGCTCATCCCATCCCTTATCTAGGTCCTTCAGCCTCTGATCCAGCTCTAGGTATTGTGCATCTTCCTCTTGGTCACGAGTGACGGTTGCTCCAGTGTCTCTAATGCTGTGAAAGTCCTCCTCATGTCTATCCACATCATCTTTTAGAGCATCATGAAGACTTAAGAGTCCCTCTGCCTCTGGCATGGTCATAGGCATCTCCTCAGATGCAACAGCTTTCTGTGTTTTGTAAAGCCAGGACTGAAAGTCATCTAGTTTCTGCAAGAAGTTTTGCAACTTGCTCACCTCACCAAGAGAGTCTACTCTATCCTTTAGCGTTTGCTTCAATATCTCCCAAGCTTTGTTTAGGTCGGCTTGTCGGGCCAGGATGTCAGCGGCATGCTCAGGATGGTCTTTAACAAGTTGTTGGGCCTCACCATGTAGGAAGTCCAGCTTATTCTGAATTGCAGCCATGTCTCTTTCAATGCCATAAAGTTTCCTCTGAATAATCATGACAGCAGCCAGGTCATTTCCAAGATCCTGCGTAGACTCAATGACTCGTGTCTTTTCCTTGATCCATGTCTCAGTTTCATCACACTCAAGCCCATAGTTGTGAAGACTAACTGCTGAATCAACCTTTTGCTTCTTAAATCCTACCATATTCTTAAACTCTTCCCACCTGTAAGAAGAGTATAAGAGTTATTAAAGTCATATGATTTTTGATATTCAATGGGGCAACTAAATTAAGCAGGCATGGCTTGAAAGTCATATCTAAAGACTAGTCCTTACCTCTTATTGAGCCGAGTCTGACATTCCTTCACTTCTTTGAATCGTGGGTGCCTGCTGTCCTCTAGTTGCTTGGCGGTTTTGTTTATGTTGTCCACCCGTGTCTGCATGTTGTCCATTTCCTGGGCAAGAATGCTTAACCTGACAACACAAGAAATTATTCATGCATGAAAACTGTATATTATAAAATGTTCATCCAAAGTGTCATCATGCTGCTCCTTGAATTTGGAATTTGCAACGGGATGGCATGTGGGTCAGTAATGCCCATATGTTCTTAAAATAAGAAGTACTAAATGCCACTCCACCATGACATACTTGACACATACCAACGAGGGTGGGCTTGGAACATGGACATACCTATTTTGAACGACCTCCAAATCTTCCAGGTTCTCTGGTGTTTCTAACCCGACCAGCCATGTCTCTTTCTGACCCATCCAGAGCTCACAGGCATCTGTCTCACTGAAAATGGTGTACAGGGCCAAAGTGTCCTCTAGCTTCTTTTGCCGCAGGTCTGAGAGAGACAAAAGCTCCATGTACAGATCCCTAATGTCCTTCAGACGTCGTTGGATGTCTGGTGTGCTCTTTAGCTCCTCCGGCAGTGAATTGGCCTGTTTGGTCAAAGCATCAATAGTGGCTCCATTCTTAACTGCCTCATCCCTTAGGGCATGATGTCTCTTGAGCAACCTCTGTGTGGTGTACTCCTCATGACCGATATCCTCACTGCTCATTTGGTGGATGGCATCCAACAACCAGGCCTTAAGGTCATCAGCGTCACCCTGGAACTGGAAGAAACGTTGGGTGTCCTGGAGGTTCTGTTTGCGGAAGGCAGCGAGATCCTCCAGCTGCTGCCACTGCCTTTGTACTTCATCCATGCGCTGTTGCACTTTAGGAGCACCAAAATGCTTGGCTTTCACCATGTTCTCACCTTCGGCCATCACATCCTTCATATGATCACCCCGAGCACCTAGCTCATCTTCAAAAGCACTGTGTTTACTCTGCAGCACCAGCACACTGGTCAGGTCCTTGCCATAGTCGAGAGAGGAAAATATATGTTCCTTTTCACGGATCCAGCTCTCTAGTTCTGCTATCTCCCAGAAGAAGTTCCAGAATCTGCGAGACTGCTCCAAACGGGCCTTGCGTCGGGCTGAGAGTGCACACACCTCCTGATAGCATAGGTCTAAGTGTTGTACCCTGTCTCGAATCACTTGGGGGTCACATGGTTTGTAGCCTGGTAAAGGGGGCAGAGAACAGAAGTTAGCAAAATTAATAGGTGAAACTATGTATAATTATGTAGTGAAAATACTGTGTAATTATTTCGCTTCATACATGCTTTACTAAACAATATATTTCCTTAAAATTTTACCATTTTGGTGATAATTGTATGTGATAATAGCGTAATAACATGCTAACAGCATGGAAAGTTTTAAAGAAGTTCTACTAACTGTCTCCATTTGCGAATTTGAGAGCAGCTGCATTAGTAGAGCTCACTCTCTCTGCTTGCACAGCAATATCTGCTTCAATTAGAGCATGCTTTTGCAGAAGGTCCTCCACCTCCAACAAGTGCTTCCCAAAATCAGTTGACTCCAGACGAGGCTAATGAAAAGTATGAGTTAAGTTGCATTCAAAACATATAAATCATGACAAAAATAACCTAAAGCTTGAATATTTAGATCAATATTATGCATAGTCAGATCCTGACACAAAAAAGTAATTCTGAAAGAAAATCATTCACAACACTAATGAAAACCCTCTTCTACCTTCATCTCATCCATCCAGGTAATGATGTACAGCATTTCTTGGAAGATTCTTTGCAAGGTGAGATTTTTCTCCAGACGCCCCCTGCGAGCACTCAGAAGCTCCTGGAGGTAGTCCCAGAGCCTGAGGATATTATCTTTCCTTGCATCAATCCGTTTAGCATCATGGTACCTTTCCGCCTCCAGCTCTTTAGACAAGGCCACCAGGGCATGTACACGCTCTTCATATGAAGCAATGTCTGTCTCAATGGCATCATGCTTTTTCTTTGCTGCCTCTACTGCTGGCAGATCGTATCCAAAATTATCCTACAAGGTAAAGGCACATTTATGTGTGTTAAAATTCATATGAAATATCTAGAAAACAACATGTCATGTCTTTGGCATGTAGGCAACACAATTTACCTGTGCTACCAGTTTTTGGTTCTCCTGCAGCCAGGTCTCTCTCATGGCAGCCTTTCTGTCGAAGCGACGCGCCATTTGTTCAAGCTTTTCCTGCCTGATGAGCTCATCCCTAAGCACCCTCTCTCGCTCGTGTTCAGCCCGCTCCAATTGTTCCCATGCCTGGCTCAGATGATAATTGTTTGTGCTCAATATCAAATATTTCACAAATAACTTTTGCCACATTATTATTAACTTCAAAGAAGTAGTACTTTAAAATAGTAGAAAATAAGAAAAGTTAAGCAGAGGTAGATCTCAAAATTTGAAAGAGGAGTCTCACTCTGTTGATGTCTGCCACCAATGCACCCTCCTTAGGGGTGTAAACCTTCTGATTGTTGGCCCTCATCCTACTTTGGATTGTGAAGAGCAGTACCTCAAGGTTTCCCTTCTCCTGGAATCTTTATTGACATTGGAATTCAACATGAGATAATGCAAGGTCCTTGCATATCAAATTAATAAAACATAAAATATCATACAGTACATCAGGTTAAATCTCTTACTTTGGAGGTTTCTCCATAGTACGGTATGAGTTGAAGGCTTGTAATTGTTGCTGGACGCCATTCAGAGAGTTCGCAAGTTTGCGGTTGTTCAGGATAATGATGGTCTGTTCAATCCATTTTAACAGGTCTGAGGAAAGTGTCTCATACATCTTAATCATCTCCTCTGTCTCACTGGCATGGTCTAGCACCTAAAGAGTGACATGCCTTTTCAGTGCATGTTTGATTTAAATAAATCACACATCCACAAATATACATCTTCCCTCACCTTCCCAATTCGCTTGCCTTCAACTGCCAGAGCTTTCATCTTGGAAAAGTAGTGATAGAAAGCAACAACATAAGTGATGATGGACTTCTCATCTGGGTTTTCGGTATATACATCTACGAATGACAGAAAACAAAGATGTTCTTGTTAACAGAACAATGATGAAATAAGAATGTTTTCATTAAAAGTTTTTGGTATGAAGATATCTTCTTGCCTTCTGGATCCAGGAGCTTGGTGATTCCAAGGTTTTTCTCAGCCACATTGAAAGCTTGTTGAAGATTATGAGTTGGATTGGATCTCTGAAGGGAGCCATATTCAATCAGATCTGGCCTAAAAAAATTAAGGATTAGAAACTTTTTTTTTGTGGCAGTATTTCATTCTTTTGCTTTTGTTTCCCTTCACCTGTGTTTGTGGATAAGGGCATTGAAAGCTAAGCCATCCTTCCAGCTTGCGGTGAAGTTGGTGATATTAACATTTGGATACCTAAGAATACAAAAAAATACAAAATGAAAAACCAATATACGATATCGAATATGACATACAATATCCCGATAGGATGAAGGTGGCTGATAATATTTTACCCAGTTGTCTTCATTTGACACCAAAGCAGCAAGGCGTCTTTAGCAGAGCGCGTCTCCTGCTTACCCGTCTTGTCTACCCGGCCTACCTCAACTACAATGTCTTGAATCTGTAAGACAGAAAGTATGTTGAAGAAAGCTGGTTACACTATATGCTGGCTGCCCCTAATATACAGAAATTATCATTATTTCATGCCATGAATTTTTTTTTATAGTGTGTGCAAAAGTTAAATAATTTATTTATTTTTGATTACTAATGCCTAATCAAAATGTTACTGTCGCACATAACATCACTTAATTACAACTTATTAAGGTTTCAGTTCTGGAAGATATGTAAGGATTGAAAGCTAAAATGCTAAATGCTAAAAAGCTTAAAAAAAAAAATTCAACACACTAAAAAAACAAAACAAACCAAAGTAAAAGCAGTCAACTACTTCCATACCTTTGCTCTGCTTTTCTTCTATGTTGAGGGATTAAATTATGCAGCAGCTCATATTGTTTGAACTAGCTACGCTAAAAATACACTGGCTGTCAAAAGTAGTAGTAATTAATAATAAATACAAATTTTGTTATTCTGCAGTATAAATACAAACGCTTTGTTGCTGTTAAACAAAATAAAAAAACATTGTAGAAACATGGAACCTTATAGGATCTGCTATATTCTATATGTGGCGGGATGTTTGAATAGCTTGAGGATTGTTTCTCATTTTTAATTACGTGTTACTCATTCGTATAGGAGAACTTTAATCATACATCTGTGGCATTCGGTTCACCTGGAAGCGAAGAATGATTGTCCAAATGAGTCCCAGGATAAGACGGTGGTTTCCGTCCACAATGTCATGTGACCCCATGTTCTCCAAATGAACCCTCTTCTCCCTTAGAAACTGCAGGGCCTTGTCTACATTCTCCAGACAGTGAATCCTCATTCGACCTTTAGTGGGCCTAGGCTAGAAAATACAGAAACAGACTATTGGTAAAGTCTGAACATTATCGTCTTACTCATTTCAGCCTAGTTGTAGTAGCAGATACCCACCAGCCTTTCCCCTGAGAGAACCTCAAGTAATCTGATGAGCATCCTCCCATCCCGCAGGTCTAGATAGAGGTCTGAGATACGGCAGCTGACTCGAGCCAGGATGGAGTTTACCCATTTTGTGAAGGTCTTCTTTTGCACAGCTTCTCTCTCATCTAGTGGGCAGATTGAGAGGAAAATATTAAGCTAATCTAGCTAGACTCAAAGTGCTTACTTGTTTTTTTTCCCCTGTCCATATGTTCACTTTTAACATAGATTTATGACTTCGGGGCCAGTTAGTATGTGCTGAGAAATGTGTATTTGAGATAAACAGAAATCTGCATAGAGGTGTAGGTTTTGACTTTATTCACGACACATATATTTTTGATTGTTGCTTTTATGAAATAATTGAACCACAGGGGCTTCCTGAACAGTCCAATAGATTAAATGCTAAACAAATGCTAAATGCAAAAAAATGATGTGTCAGCTTGGAAAGTTCACAAATCCTCCTACTTTCGGGTATGTAAAAATGTATTCCCCCGGTCCTTCCAAACAAGATTTTAAATTAATCTGCATCATTAATAAGTATTTTATAAAGTGATTCAGCCCTCATGACAACAGAAGACAAACAGGAGAGAGAGAGAAAGAGAGACAAAGGGAGGAAGAGAGAGAGAGAAAGAGAGAGAGGGAGGGGAAGAGAGAGAATACAGCTAATGGTACTTCAGAAAAATAGATGGAAAACATTTGTACAGCCTACAAGTACCTGAAAGGACCCATGCTTTTAAGCTTACCCTCCATGAGACCCATGAGACACTATCCTACCCTGTTTTACCCCTTAACTACAAAAAAACAGTGCACTAAGCAGAAGCATTGTTATACCATATTTAGCATATATGTCGCTCTTATATTAAACAAATAAATTAATAAAGTAATATTTAGACCGATAAATTGTCAGATCTGAATAAATCATATTAGAGAAGAAAGAAAGCTGCAGCACTAAAAACTGAAAACACACCAACCGCAAAAATCAACGTCTAAAAAAGTCATAAAAATTACAAAAAGGAAACATTATAACCATACTTGTACTACTCAGATTAAACTTTTTGCCCCTTTCTGTATAATTAAATATCACTGTTTCTACAAAATGGGAATCTTTATATCTGGTAACTTTACCCCAGGGTAGAAAAACAATGTTATTTAAACTGCTAACTTCCTCACTGTGCAGTCTGTAAGCAAGCATGGCTTCTGTTTTTTTTTTTTTTTTGTTCTTTTTTTTTAAATGCTGCATCACTCTGGCTGTTCTCACCTGGTTCAATCCTAGCATGGCGGAACAGAAACTTAGCTAAACTGTGCCATCAGAGAGACCAAAGCATCACCATTCAGAAGTAGAATAAATGTTGCTCAGCTTCTGATGCCTTGCTCTCAAATCTTCTCTCGAGGTCTAGCGACCGGCCAGTGAATTATTTATACTGATGGATTTTCCTTATACTGAGCAAGCCTGTGTTTTGCACTACAGTCAGCATTTGCTGTACAGCCATTCAGAAAATTTATTGGTGCCCATCGCTAAATGCTAACTTGTAGTTAACTGAGTGAAATGAGTCATATGACCAACAAGGTGATTGGAGGTCACATTATAGTTGACATTATATGAAAATAATCAGTGGAAGGAGAGGGGTAGAATAGAGAAGTAGAAATAAAATAGAGGACTGAAATACAATCTGCTTTTATGCCAAGCCCAAAAGTGAAACTGCCACTAGGATGGTTGGCTCATTGTTTTCAAATATAACTCTTACAAAACAAATTAATACATTTTTAGACATGTCATTTAGCTGTGAATCCTAGCTAGGGGAAGTTAGCTAAAACTTAGCATAACTGGAATGAGATCTACTTTAAGAAATACTTCATGCAATCTTTGCTAGCATAATAACAATGATTTGCTAACAGTAAGCAGAGGAGTTAACAAAGCTCTATTATTTAGCATCAGACAACTTCATGGAGTTCTAATTCCTCAGAAATCTAAACTACAACAAATATGACATGAAGGATTAGCTTTGGCACCCATCACTGTAATGTAAATGTTGTATTTATCAAAGCAATTTGTATTGTAATGGCTAGCTATTAGCACTCAGCTCGTTTGTAACATGAGAGTTAACATGGAACTAATATTTGATAGGAATGAAGCTGTTAGTTAGCTGATATTCTCCCATGAGTTGCTTTAAAAAGGAAGTCAATAATTTACCTTCAGTATGTGATATAAGGCTGATGTATTTTCTTTTGTTTACATTTACATTCTTACTTTCACTAAAACAAAAGTTAATACTTTTCTACCTTGAGTCAAAAACTTGAAGTTATAGTTCAGCTTTCAGCAGACTACTGACTGAAATTAGTGTTTTTATTTAATTTCAATAAAGAATTATAATGGATTTTATTATGGTCACTGAAATTATGTGACTAAAGTAAGTGCAAAAAAAACAACTGTAAAATACATGCAACTGAATCGTTAACATATTTCCACAAGCTGTTGTACGCTTACAACCTGCTGATTAAAAAAATATATATCTACGTTAGTTAAATGGCAAAAACTGCAGTGACAGTGTATAGGTCCTTTTGTATTTTATTAAAACAATGTAGAAATACCATGTGTGTTAGGTCACTTTATAAAAATGCTCATTCTATTAATTTTTATTTATTATGCAATTAATAAGACTAAGTAACCCTCACGTGGTCTAATCTAGCCCCTTTAAAAAAGTAATGCTGATGCTCCTGTTCTATATGAACAAAATTCATATTTATTTATAAAGAATATTTGATCATAAATATAGCATAGCATGAAGTATTTTTACTAAAACACCATCAATATTTTCTTAAACATAGTGTACCAGCACAGTGTTCTAATACTACACTGTTAAATATTTAATGGAAATGCAGTCATGTAAACAAATACTCCACAAAAACCACCACAACCAAACTCACTTAACTAACAAATGTAATGCTGGAACATGGCAGGGGATGGTCCGCTTTGTCTTAGGGAGGGAGAGAGGGGCAATGGATGCAGCCAAAAGAGTCTACCTTGAAGCTGTCTGAACCTCCCGTCTAAGATGGAGTGGAAATAGATGTTGGAGGTGCTGTGGCTTAGCCATCGGGTGCGTTTCATACTCTGTGAAGAGGATGATGAGGACGAAGAAGGTTTTTGTGGCGGCGAGGGTCGGGATAGCCTTGAAGTATAGGAAGATGAGGATGAGGAGGATGAGGAGGAGGAGGCAGAGCCCATTGATGAGGCTTGGGCTGGTAAAATGCGCCGTAAAGTGCTGTTCCTCTCAGGGAAATTCTTGGGTTCATGCTTGGTGTATCCGTTAGTCTTGGGTGCTGCCTTGTTCTCGGTACATTGAACTCTGGACACAGGCGGTGTGCTCCTGCTTCTGGTGGCTTGAGTGCTGACACGGATGGGGAGATCCTTTCCCGAGGAGAAGGTACTGGAGCGGATTGAACTGACCTCTCTGCTGGTCTTCAGGCTGAGCTTCACCTCTGGCAGCTGGCTTTGACTCACAGGCATGGTGCGACATAGACAAGGGCTGCTCATCATCACCCAGCGCTTCACACACCTCTTCAAGTCAGCTTGGCAGATGCAAAGTCTATCGCTTCCTCTGTTCTGTCTTCGGGTCCTCCTCCTCTCCCATTCTCCCTCCCTCCCTGCTTTTTTTTTTTTTTTTTTACTCACAGCTAGTGCAAGGAGCAGCTTGTCCAGCGCCCAACTCACGCATATAGTGTATCCTTTCTCACTTCCTCCTTTGCACAAACACATGATGTCATCAAATGGGAAGTATGTCGTTGCATGTTTTGAAAAGCATTCATTAAAACACTATAAGCTTTTTATAACACATATAAAGAAAGGAATAGGTGAAAAAGTGCAGGAAGTGTACTGTATATTTGCAGAAAATATATGTCTGTGAAAACAAGTGAGGAAAACAGAATGCAAGCATTCAGAAAGCTGAACATAAAGTTTAGGAAGCCGGAACTAACCCGAAAGTGAATACAAATTTATATTTACTGTACATCTGTATATAATGTGAAATAAGGTCCTTCTGTTAGCTTGTTTTGAAAGCTGTTTGATCACAAGTGCCCCTCACTCTCAGTCTGTCTGCTTAATATCCCCCTTGCTCTTTGTCAGGAAACTCTAATTGTATTAAATAAAGATCACTGCACATGCCGAGCACATTACACCAGCTCTCTACTGCAGCAGCATGTCGGCACCTTAAAGACACAGGCTATAGAAACATCACAACACAAATTAGTGTTTTCTGAGTCGTTGTACCTGTCCTTTCCAAATAAGCATCCTTATTAAAATGTCACATGATCTGAGGAATGAACACAACAAATTCACAGAAACTGTTCCCCTTAAATGCTTTGTGTACATGCCAAGGCTTAGTTATGGCTGTGCGCATGTGTGTGTGGAGGGAGATCAATCCACAACTCCTCTTTTGCCTTTTACCTTACCGTCTTGCTCTGAAAAATTATAAAAAGGATTTTTTTTTTTGTTGCCCAGAAACAAACATTAATGAATGATATATAAACAGAGACCCATAATACAGCACATACTGTAAGAATTTAATGATTGCAATTTAAATTGAGTCCCATACAGATACATTTTTGTTTCTTGTGCCCAGGGTTACATGGATAGGTTCCAGGTCCAACACAACCCAAACCAGGATAAAGTGGTTTCTGAAGCTGAATGAATTGAAAAAATGACTTTGAAAGAATGATTACACATGTGTGTAAGGTGTGTGTGTGTATGTGTCGGGAACACATGCAAAAAGTCTGGCCTTGCATAGAGCTATTTTAAGGCTCCATTTTCAGAGCAGCCATACCACAGGTGTAGCAGCAATGACATTGCTTCGAGCTGTGGATGCAGACAGGCAGGGCAGCTGTCCAGCTCCATCAGACTAAAGAACGCTGGGCACGTAGCAGTGAACTGAGATAGCTGGCTGGAGAAGCAAAGGGGGAGGAAACAAGTTGTAGGGAAAGGTTTTGGTTGTTGGGGTCAGACTTGTCCTAGACTTAGATTTTTTAGTCTAAGACGCTTAGAGGAACTTAAAAAAAAAAAAAAATCTCAAAATGTGTTATTACCCTAAATTACCCTTTAGGTCACATCATACAAAACTGACCTGCAAGAGCTTTGATGCGTGAACGCTCAAAGACCCGAGCTGTGCTGTTGTCATTGTCCAGCTCCTCATCGGACAGCTCGAAGCGCGTGTTGATGCGGCTGTACTGCTGTGTGATATCAACGTGGTCATAGTCCGTGGTGGAGGTCATGGCAGCTGGAAAGGGGCAGGAAGGCCAGAAGACCTCAGAACAATGATGAATGGGGTAAATGGGTGATCTAAAATGAAAAAAGAGATCTATAAATTTTTCTGCTGGGCATCAGGGCAAAACATATGACAGATTTTTTCATGCTGATGATTATTGTACATGGTCTAATATCAATCTAATTTCATTAAACACATAACTGATTGACATTTTATTTGGACATGTAGCAAAACCACTCCAGAATAAACAAGCAATTTATGATTTTAAATACTTAACTGGCAGTAAATCAGGTACTGATGTGGGAGTTTTCAAATACCAGGAAAAAAACAACCTACTGTTAAACAACAAGGCATCCAAGCAACACATGGTTATGCTCTTCAAATTAGTCATTAACACTGACATTTGACTAAGCGAGCATTTTAGAGTACTTGCATGTACCTCGGTGGCCTGAAGGGTGAAGGTATGTGTCAAAGATAGCTCTATCTTCCAGAGACATGCTGCTTTTTCCTACTCTTATCACCCAACACAAGGGGCTGGGCAACCCCTCCAAGTAAAATAACAGAATTCTACTAACATCTTCGTCACATATTACGTGTTTTTAGCTAATGTACATGACTGCTTAGTTCAGGATTCAGCCATGTGTAAAAGCTTTGATTCAGCACCTTCAATTTATAGACTTATTCATCTGGACTGTTTGAGCCACAAAGACAGGATTTGTTACACAATAGACCCAAAAGTATTCAGACACTTAATATATACAGTACTTATGAATGTATGAATATCACTGCATTTTTTTATATACAAGTAAAGTATTCAAGCATATATATTATTTTAATAAAAGCACACTGTTATGTTTAAAAATCTTATGTTTGGATATTTAAGCATATTTAGGTTAATTTAAAATTATTGTGATGAACTACACCATTGCCTGTGGCTACTGGTATGGTGACACCAGTAAAAAAAATTGAAGCTGAATACACACATCCACTATAAATTACCTTGAGATTGCAGGTTAAATGTAAGCTGTGAGAAAATGTCTAGCATCATCTATTAGTGTGGCAAAGGACAAAGAAGAAAAAAACTTTCTTCATCCACAGTTTTTTTTTTAATAGTTCAAATGAAAACTGACAACATACAGGAAGACTAAGCAAAATCAAGAAAAATGGATTGCTTTAGACACTAATGAAAAATATAGAAGAAGTAAAAGCGTTTGTTTCCTCAAGAAACAAACATGCATAGAAAGAGAGTAGATCGTGGCTAACTGTCTTATTTTCAGGTTTGTTCAAATTTAACTTGATGGACCTGACGGTAGAGTTGTGATTAAAAATTAATATGAGGCCCAGAGGTGGATATGTAAAAAACTTCCTGTTTTTCCTGCAGTGGTTTGGGGAACTAGTGTTCACTGATGCCGTTATGAATACAGAAATGTACAGAAGCAATCTGCAGGCAAAGATATAGAAATCACTTAAGAAATTAAAGTGGATTTTTCAGCAGAATAATGATTTAAAATATGCGACACATGTTTTAAAAGAATACTTTGTCCAAGAGAAAAATTTAAGTCTCACAATGGATCTCCTAGACCACTGACGTAAACTGTATAGAACATCTATGAAATGCAAAAGTTTCTGTCGAGAAGTTCTGCAGAACAAATTATGGCAAACTACTGAAACACTGTAAATATGATATTCAATAAAGCCACTACTGAGCGAGGGGTCATATGTATATATATATATATAAATGCCAAATTGCTTGAAATGCTTTCTAATTAAGAGAAACCCATACATTTACAAGCCACAAGTGTGGCTTAACACTTGCTAACTTTTTCTAGGATCACATGACTACATGTTTCCAGACATTATCAGTTATGTCTCATGCCTGACTAAATATATTCCTTTTAACTAAGTACCAAATACTACAATTATTTTAGAAATCACCAAATTAAATATGCTTCATAATTGTATGAGCTTAAAACACAGTAAGATTGTCACCACAACTGAATCATGACGCATTTATTATAACGTATAATCGTATAATACAAGAAGCCAAGAAGAAAGAGAATAACAGGTTAGAAAAAGAGGCCCTGGTGAAGGAGAAGCACTTCTTTCACACTCTTCTCTGTATCAGGAGGTTGCAGAGAGGATATTATCAGAGAAGGACGCTCCCTCCCTCAGCAGGAATACCCTTATCAAAGTGTACAGAGTCTACTTCAGCTCCATCAACTTGCGCTCTGCAACTGTACAGTACTTTCGTTTATGTTCAATCACACAGCATGTGACATAGCTCCTGCTATCTGGATAGTCCTCGCATAAAAATGTCAAAGTATTCTATTACTAGTTCGACTTCAAAATGGATATTGTTTCAGATACTCCGTATATTTGACATGTTTGATCAGCTGATATTCCTATCATGCCAAACTCTTAAAGCGCGAGGGTGTAGTGGAATATTTCTGACGTGTGTGATGATGAAGTAGCGAAACTAGAGACGGGAGTGGTTTAGATGCCATCATGTGCTGTGGCATGAAGAACTACAAAATAGCAAAGAGTTCTCTGTTTTTCCACAAAAAATGCGTATCAATATTATTGCCATAAGCAAAAAAAATCATAAATAAAAGAATAAATCCTGGAAGCCTGTTAAGCAAACTTTGCTTTAATAGCAGCCAATACAAAAAAAGGAATAGTGCGTGTTTATATCATGTATATGGAAAATTAAAAATGGCCTTGTGAAACGATTGTGATTTAACCCCTAATACTTGCAGGAACTGTCACCAGGTCTTGACATGCATTTCAGTCTGGTTAATGGCTAATTTTATAAAATTTTATTGTGTTCTCCTAGGAATAACTGAGTGCTTAGACACAAAGACTGAAAAACTAGAATACCCAAAATGGAAGAAATCAATGTTAGACTATTCCTGGAATATTCCAAACAGCAGTCAACAGGTTGTTAATGTCGATTTAAGCTTATAATATAAGTGTGCAGACTACAGCAGACTGTCCTTATAAGGTGAGCCCTAGATAGTTCACCAACTTGCTTTGTTATTTCAAAGCTTGGTGATAGAACAGACCTGTTTCAATTTTGCTGATAGTAAAACACAAAAAAGCGACACTGTTTGTGTAATAGACAGAAAATGTGTGCGCCTGTGTGTGTGAGTGAGAGAGATAGACAGACAGAAGATTTGGAGCTAATAGTGTCATATTTCTGCCCCGGTGCTGTTACAGTTTGATTTCAGCTCATGTGTGTTACTTTCTCAAATTAAACAATCAATTAATCTGACTTTTTCCCCCCATTTTTCTGGACATAAAAAGTGAGACGTGTTTAATATTAAAAAGGAAAATCTAAACTTTGTCAAACAACAAGTACCATTTGTGAGTGAAGTGGGAAAAAAGTTAAACTTCATCTCCTTTGGCCTTTACAGTGTGATATACACGCTACAGCTCTCCAACATACCGACTATCAAGAAACAATATCTACTGTTCATATACAGCCATTAATAATTAATATACATAATTATACTTTACAATAATTCATATTATTAATGAACAACAAAGTTTGTAGGTAAATAATAAATATACAAAGTAAATAGATTGTAAGTTATAAAAAAGTAATCATATATTAGAGAATAACATAATTGTATGCCACTACAGTGCAATAATATATGCAATAACGTGTAGTTTCCTTACTTAATAAATATTAGCCTTGCAGGCCTTATTAGCCTTATAATTATAATAATAATAATAATTATTATTATTATTATTATAATAAGTTAATAAAGTCGTGAACATTCTGAGTTACAATGAAGTAATTAAATACTTACCAATAGTGATTTTGGAATATTATTGGCAATTTCCTCTTGAATGTATAGTTGAAAGGAATCTGTTTGTTTGTAGGTCGGGTGTGTTATAATCCGAGGTGAGGCGCTGAGGCCGGGGACAGCGACATGGGGACTGAGTGCAGCTCGGCGCTCTCGACCCGCCCTAACGGTTAAAAATAAAGCGCGCCTCGCAGCGCACAGCGCAGGACGCACATTCCTGCTGAGTACCACTGCCTTTAAATGGCACATGCACTGAGAATGGAGCTGCTCACTCCCACCCAGAGTGTGTTCCGCCTTCACACACACACACGACACACTAACAAGTCACCTCAGTACGAAGCTAGAACGTTCAACACCAATAACACCACGAGGCTTTTAAACTTTTAAAGAAAGTGCATCAGGTGAAGCAGTTGATTAAACACATTTAATATCATATACACTTATAGTTAAGGCACAATTACATCGAATTATGTTTTTCATCATGAGTAACATGCAACTGCGTGGCAAAACATCGGGAATTTTAATCCACCACGTTCCTTAAGATCACAAAACTCCGGACTTCTGGTAATTCCCAGAATTTTAAAATCTACAAAAGGGGGTAGGGCATTTTCATATTTGGCTCCAAAGCTTTGGAATAGCCTTCCAGACAGTGTTCGGGGAGCAGACACGGTTTCCCAATTCAAAAGTAGACTCA
>JAOVVA010000002.1:11899010-11916419 GCA_028565275.1 Leiocassis micropogon | reverse complement strand
TTGATATGTTATCTATATTCTATTCTGAATAAAATATTGAAATTTGAAACTTCCACTTCATTGCATTCTGTTTTTATTCAGAATTTGTACAGTGTCCCAACTTTGTGGAATCGGGTTTGTATATGTGATGGATGGATGGATAGATAGATAGATAAAGTCAAGTCACAATGTACAATCAGTTTATTTTAGCCTTCATGTAATTCATCTGTAAAGTAATGCAACAGCAATTTTTTTCCTTACCTGTATAGATGGTGAGGTACCATCTTTCAGTATAGCTGTATTACTGCTGTTGTAGCCTGAAGTAGGTCCAGAAGACAGACTAAGGTTGGAACCAGTGCACAAGGTGCTATTACTGATGCGTGTGCAAAGCCTCAAATGATCCTACATGAGTAATGAGGAGAAATATACAATAATTCCAAACTGCGGTATTTGTACAGTACTGTATATACTGTTTTGAATCTCAATTAGTTCAGCAAAACAGACTTTAGAATGGAAATTTGCTTCCAAGTTGCATTGTTAACTCACCTTCACAGACTGTGCATGGGCTTGTTGCTCTAACCTCCTCTTCTCCTGCTCCGTCCTCTCACGGAGGCGCACTCGTGCTTTGGCAATCTCGGTCTTTGCTTCCTCACGTGCACGGCCGTAATCACGCAGAAGGAATTCTATATCAGTGGGATACTGACCTTCTCTTCTTGGTGGATCAGGAACCCTATGAAAGGTCATTTGGATTTAGTTGAATAGTTTAGTAAGTCATACACTATATATGTAACAAAATTCTTTACTGTATATATAAAATGAAAATAAAAGAATAGTAATAGAATGACGAAAAGAATTGGTTTGGTCATTCACCTGCTCATTTCCACGACCTCCCTGCGTAGGTGCTGCAGATATTCCCTCTGCCGGGTGGGTAGATCCAAAGGTCTTTGAGACTGTTCTGTCGTTTGATTTGATGAGTTTGGATGCTTGCTTGGGCTCAGACTTCGAGCTCGCCGAGATGTCTGAAGAAGATCTTCTCTCTCCTTCCTCAGACTATCAATACTCCTCCTGTGCCTAAGGAAGGAATAACAGGCAATATTCTAATAATACCATAACCTTCTCTATTCTGATTTTCTTGAAGCTGAGACAGTAATTTCAGCTACAATGAAAACCATAAGATGAATGCACTAGCACTTACAGAAACATTACTGGAAATGTATTAAAATGTCTATAATTGGGGATATGTACGTTTTTCAGTAGATGACTCTTTTTGTAAGAAGCTTATAAACTTTGCTTTTCAATGCTCAGAGAGCTTTCTCACTCAGGAACACGATGAGCTTCAATTTTATTAGCTTAAGGACTAACCATGTTTTGAAATCATTCTACAACATGATATTCTTTAACACATTTAATTAATTTAATTGTAAGTAAATTGCTGGGGTAAAAGAGAAATAAAACTTAGCAGGAGATGCTGTTATTTAAAATTAAACTGGATTCACTGTTTCTCTATAACAGCATAAGTAGTGATTTATTCTGAAGGCCATTTTACTGTAGAAAACTAAACAAAGGAAAAATCTAATATAATGTACACTATACGAGCATTAAATCTAACATAGCATATATTCCTTTTACACTTTTACCAAAATCCTTTTACAGAAATTATTTGTTACAAGTCTAAAAACTCACCTGTCATACAGCTGCTGTTTGGTAGAGGTGGTAGATTCTGTTCTGGAACTAGACTTCAACATCTTCAGCAGAGTATCTGTTTTTCCCAGGCTATAGTGCAACTTGGCCTCTGTCAGCTCTACACTAAGTGGATGAGAACTCAAATCTAATTGCATAGAGGAAAGCACCTGCTCCCGTTCCTTCCGCAGTCTCTCAATTTCTTTGGTCCGTCTATCTGATGATTCTAAGAGCTCGGGTTTGTTCCTCAACCTAAGGCTCTCTGACTGTACATGAAGACTGTTTGTGTTAATATTTGTGGATTTCTCCATACTTAAATGTTTTTCATTAAGCCTGGCTGGTGGCTGATGACTGATGCCTGACCAGTTGGTGAACTTGTTGTGCATGGGCAGGTTTTCAGGAATCCAATAGTCCTCTTGGAGTGGACTGGTTTCAGTGAGTGGGTTAATGCTGACCAGGATGTCTGTATTGCAGTCACTCGGAGCCAAAGACACACTATCTTCCTCATGGTACTGGAGAGTGTCTTTGCTAAGATCACTCCAGCAGCTCACATCTTTATATGGTCTGTGTTTACATTCCTGCATGTTGCTTCTGTGGCTTTGATTAATGGGTGTTGAGGACTGTAATGATGTGTTTTGGCTCAAGGGTGCAGGCTGCCAAGAGTGACTATGAGACAGGGGACCCTGCACTTCATGAGAGTGTTTCTTTTTTCCATTTTGTATGTATCTGCTGGATAAGACTTCGGTGGTGTATGCATCTGATACATTTAAACAACCGTGGTTGCTTATGCTCTCATGAGACATAGAAGATACTGATTTGTTTTCAGCTTGATGTGTGTAAAAATGATCATTGTGATGCTGTGATACAGGTTTACTGGTGGACACTGGTTTGTTTTCAGGTGGACATTTGACAGATTTTGAGAATGTCTCAGTGGGTGTCTGGATTATATCAGATTTAATTTTCCCTCTCTGTGAACTTCTCACATCCACAGTGAGAATAGGTGAAGAGGCACGATCTATAAGCAACACCCTTTTATCGTGGTGATTCTTTGGCTTCATTTGTTGATGTGTTAGATTGTCCTTTGCTAACATTTGAGAAATGGATTTTCTCTGAGCACAAACTGAAGATCTATGCTCTACTGTGGCAGGACTGAAACAGTGCTGATTTGGTGCAACAGTTTCTAACGAGAGAATTTTTACAGTGTCTAACTTTCCCCCAAACTGTTCAGAGGAAAGTGTGCCCCCAGATCGCAAGTCAGGCATACTTTTAATAGTTTCAAAATTCTGTCTGCTGTCATACTGATCTTTTAAAGATCTGATGACCCCACTTTGCCTTGGTTCGTTGCAGACTTCTGAGCCAATAACTTTGACTATCACATTGACCTCATGAGCTTTAGGGTTCTGTACAAATGGGGTACTTTGGAGAACTTCGCTCTGTTTCATTCGCAATGCAAAGTCCTCGGTTTGAATCCCGACATCTTTAGCAGTTTGGGTGGAGCCTTCACTCTTGCAGTACTTGTTGGAGTGTACCTTTGAAACTATACTGGAAGTCTTTAATGGAGGCCCATTCTTCATAGAACTTTCCCCTATTCTCATACACTGAATGTTCCCCAGAAGATCAGAAGTGCTGACGATCAACTCGGAAAGATGGTCAGACATATTTTGTAAACTTGTCCATGTGGTCGATGTTCCATGTGTCGGTTTGGATGAAGGAACCTGGGTACTGCTCCTCCGGTGTCTGTTTCTTTTCTCCAAAGCTTCATAAAACTTGACTGTTTGGGTACCCTGGTCGCATTTTCTTGAATCTTGTTTATGTTTCTGACTTTCATTTTCAGACGAGTAGACCAACATTATTTCATCTACTTGGCCCGAGCTACTGGCTAAATACAACGTATCATTGCAAGAGTCACTGCCTGAAGCTGTTGAGATCTTCTCATTGCAATGAATTGGAGGATGAAAGGCTTCCATCAGCTCAGTTTGCGTAGAAATATGCTCCTTGGAATCTGCAGCACTGCTCAATGTGCTAGAAAGCCCCTTGTGGACTGCATAAGTGCTCAAGTGGGAATTGAAAGGAAAATTCTGAACATTCAATCCATTGTCCATACTACAGCATCTTGCTATACCGCTGCTAGAACATTCAAGTGAGGACAGTTGACTATTAATATTGACTGCACTTCCAAATGGCTGATTTTTGTGTGCAGCATTAAGTAACGGATCATTTTTTCTTGTATGGACGAAGGGGTTGATGTCATTTGAACCAAAATGTAGAATAGGCTCTTTATGTTGGATGGAATTATTTTCCACTGATTTTCTTCTTCCATGGTTATTTTCATCTGATATGTGTTTAGTAGAACTGCTAATGGTTAACTGAATTGTTTCATCCTTCTTTGATTGACCAGAAATTTGAAATGACTTTGCTGCAAGATTACATTTTTTCTGTCTCACTTCCTCTGATGAATCAGTGTTAACACCTCTGATGTAAGAATATCGATTATCAGAACCAGTCCCATATGACTGATTGTGTTTTGATATTGATCCCAAACTAACTTCTAAAGGCAGAGATGTACTTGATTCATCAGAAAAGCTATGTCTATCTTCCATCACTGGGTTTGGAGGAGCAGGTTTGCCAGGTATGGCTGAAGTAGCAATTACTCTGGAACTCTTAGCTATCTCATCCAAGGATGAATCAGGTGTTGAGTCTGTGGATGAACTTAAAGGGGCTGTAAAATGAGCTTTCCTGTATCTCTTTGGCTTTACTCTCTGTCGCTCTTCATTAGTCCTAGAAAATACAAGTCTTGAACTACTTATTGCTGTGTGTTGTTTTCCTCCATTTGCTTTATCAGTAGATTCTATTTTAACCTGATGAGGGTCTTTCGGGTTTAATGGCCTACATTCCGAAAATGTGTGATCCAATTTATTTGCCTCTCTCTTGTCTGTCTGCTCTGTTCTTTGTACAGATTTTGAAATTATGGATATGTTTTGAGATGCATCTTGAAGGTTGTCTGGATGTTTCTTTTCTTTCTGAACATTCACACACTGTTCCTGAACTTTCTTTTTATTCAGCATATGGTCCTCTTTACGAAGTGTCTGGTCTTCGTTTTGAGAACAGGGCTTTTCACCCAAAACGGATAATTTCACTCCTTGGATAATTTGTTTTTGGTTGTCTCTCTGTAGCCCTGCAGTACAGAATGCCTGGCAAGAATTAGAAACTGTGGTCTCTTTATGGAGTTTTCCTGAACAAGTGTGGTTTTCAAGGTCGACGATTTTGTCTTTGGTTGCATTTAATGTCTTTGTGTTCGGTCCGGAATGAAGTTTATCTTGTGCAATAAAACTATATTTTTCTCCAGCACATTCATGGCATGCTTGCTTTTCAAGTGGTCTAGAAGCAGAGCCCTGAACATTTTCAGCTCTGTCTGAATTTTTTTGAAACGGACTTGCTGACTCAGTGTGAAGATGTGCAACACTGTTTAACTCCACCACCTGCTGAAATTTAACAGTCATATTTTCTTTGCCTGTTTTCATAGACTTCGCTGCCTCCTTAAGCATTTCTGAGGCAACATCGTCCACCAATGCGGAGCAATGGCTGGAAACTGAAACGTCGCAAACATCTTTTGAAACTCCTGAAATGTTGTTTTCTTCAGGATAGATGCCTGGTTTCTGTTGGGTGTATGATGACAGATCAAATTCCCTGACTTCTGTCCTTACAGATGTTCCTGTAGGAGTTGGATTGTGAACTACTTTATTGATGGGTACAGTCTCTGATTTCATTAGAAAGGACTGATCATGTTCCTCAGCCACAGTGACGTAATCAGAAGATAAAATGACTTCAGGGCTTTGTTTACAAGAGGACATCAGTGTCGGCTGTATATTTTTGTTACTTTCGCTCTTCAATTCATCTGTTAATACATTTGTATGGCTGGTACTTATCGATTCTGGATTATTATCAGTTGGAACCTCACCTAGGACAGTGTTTGTTTCTGGCTCTGATCCATATGAATTATGATTGTCCGAGTTTTTGATTTCTGCACTGATGTTCTTCACCAACAAAGATGGACAACTGCTATGGAATCCAGTTCCTTGGTGGCCTGATACAACTTGATTCTCAGTGGGATTTTTTATGAAATATTTATCTCCCACACAGTCGTATGTGTTGTCCACATTCACTCTATCATCTACAGAATATTCATTCACACACAGAATTGTGTAAGGACTGCCAGGTTCTCCTTGTGATTTCTCAGCTGTAATTTTATTCTTGTTCTTAAAAACATTGATGTTGGTTGCTGAGGATATGTTGTCGTTTGTCTCTGGTTCTTCATTAATATCTTTACCACCATGCACTTGCAGAGACATGTTCAAGTGTTCTTTCACCACTTCTGATATCTCGTCATTAATTGTAAGGTCGTTCTTTTGCAATGGACTGCAATCAAAGACTCCTTTGTCTATGACCTTAACATCAGGAAAGTTTACTTCCTGCATACCATGTACTTCACTTTTACCCATGAGAACGGTGGAAATTCTCTGTTCTTTCATTACTGTAGAAACAGTTTGGTCTTCAGAGGTATAGTTGGCAACAAGGCTGTTGCTCTTTTGGTACAGGCTGATATGATTGTCCGCATTTTTGGAATCTTGCTGAAATATTTTGGACAAATTGGCAGTTATCTTCTTTTCTGTTGGTAACAGTTTGCCGGTTGAGTCTCTGCTAATCTTAGAACTGTCATTAAACATGAACAGTGCATTATTTACAGCAGAATCACCTTGAACAATGGGCTCCACACAGCTTCTCTTTGGGGTTTGCAAATTGCTTGCTAAATCATCTTGAGAGCCTTTGCTTCTCTTTCTTGAGTGCACATTACAGGATTCATGCTCTAGTTGAACACATTGTTTTAAATGATCAGCGACTTCATTTACACTATCTGACTTCATGTTCATTTCAAAAAGGTAATCTTTTGCAGTTATTGTATCATACTGTTCTGAACATTTTTCTGTGCACTGAACTTGAGGCTTTCCATCACTCACGTCCTTTTCAACATGGTTAATCGGATGCTCCGTTAGGGTTTGTGTCTTGCACAGAAAATCATTCTCTATTTTCAAACTATCTATTGCTGATTGATGTAGTTCTTTACTGGAACATATAGCATTTTTCTTATTACTATTTTTAAAAGTATTTCCTGATTGAAGTGTACTATGAGAAGTTGAAATTTCTAGAACTGTTTGTTCTTCACATTTTAAGAAAATATTACTGTTTCTGGAAGGTGTTTCTGCAATGCAGATTTCTTCGGACTTAGTTTCCTGTTGTGATTCTGTAAAGGTACTTTGTAGTGCAATGCTTTTAATGAGGACACATTCATCACCTGAGGAGATATGTGCAGTTTGTTTTGTGAAATTGCTTATTGAGTTCTTATCAGGGGATTTACCCTGAAAGCATCCTGAAAAAGCATTTTCTTTGGAAGGTGCACTGACCACGAGCATATGGACATCATCGGTTTCTGATGGCACTGCCTCTGTTGGAGGTGGTTTGTTTAAGCACAGTGTCTTATTGCTGAGTGTGTTCAGTGTGATGGACGACTCTTCAGAACTGCTTGTTGACTCAAAATTACTCAACATCCCATTATTTTCTTGCAATAACGTGCATTCGGGTGTAGAACATGATGTAGAGGTATGATCATTCAAAAAGATGTCCAAGACTCTCTCGCTTTTATATGATAGTTGACTTTGTTCCTTAACGGTCACATATTTGCCTTGTGTAGAATCAAAACAGGGTGAAATTTGACATTCAGATCCAGTTGCTGCACCAGACAGATCCAGACTAGCCTGGCTTTGGCTGCTACTGGTCTCTGATAGTATGCATAGTTTCGATATGGTCTCTGAGGCCCCGAGGATTCTTGGACTCTCTGCTGCATCGGTGGATGACCATGCATCTGTAAGCGCAAGGAAAACTTCTGTTTCTCTAACACTGGCATCACTGGAGTGCCAGGAATCAGATGTCAGCTGTGAGACCTGTGAAGATTCCTTTATCACTTGTTTTGTTTTTTCACCAAAAAGCTCTTCAGGCATTTCTTTGTCTCTTTTTATTTTTTCTCCATCTGTGGTTGATTGTGGATTAGAAGGTGAAAAGGAAGTATGACCAATGGAGTCATTGAGCGTCAGTCCAGGCCTTGCAATAATACTCCCACTATTTCCCTTGACAAGCGAGTCCTTGGACATCTGACTGTCCTCACTCTCTGCCTCACTTGGTTCACAGTCCTCTTGCTGAAGCTGTTGCGCCAATGCAGTGGCATAAGCGGATGAAAGGGAGTCCACTGAGAAAAGGCTGTCACAGTCTGAAGAGTCATCAGCCACATCATCACCGTTATCCTCTTCCCAGTTAGTCAGATCTTGCTGTGTCTTGACCCAGCTTCTGGTCTTTTGAGTCAGGATCTCTGCACTATGCCAGCGTCCTTGATTCTTTTCTTTTAATAAGATAAGCTGGTCTAAACCATCACAAGACACTGCTGATTTTATGGTGGACTTTGCCTGCTTTGTCCTAGTGTCTTCTACTATTTTCTCTTTTTTCCCTTCCATGGCAAATTGAGCTTTTATTCTGCTAGCAGATTTAGCATTTTTGCCAACTCGTGACCCTAAAGGAGGTTTGCGGAAAACCCTTGACAAAGCCATCTTTATTCCAAAGCCAACTGATCGAGAAAGAGCTTTGCGGATTTTCTCCAAGCCCTTGTTCTCTTCATGGGGTGAACTCTTTCCTCCTTTAGGCGAGAGATTTTGTGTGCTTGATTGCTTTATTATTGGAAGAACCTTCTTACTATTTCCATTATCTGAATCCGCTGTAGTTTTTACAGATATGTTATGATTGAAGATTGATGATGGAAGTGGAGATCCAAGAGTTTTTCTTTTACCCATTTCGTCAGATGCCAAGTTTTCTTTCATTAGCATTGCAACATTCTCAGAAGAGCCTGTTCTACTTGAAGTCCCATGACTACATCTTGACGGCATAGTGTTAGAACGGCCTCTGGGTTTGTCTGGTAGACATTCATCAGACACCCACCTTTTAGGAATGGTAAACCTAGGGAGTGATGATGTTGATTCAGATAATCTGTTCCTCCGAAGAAACTGGCTGTTAGAAGAAAAAAATGTACACAACTTTAAAGGTTTTCCTTCTAAACCATTTCATTATCTAAAATATAATGCTCATTATTTGTATGGAGACTTTCTTAACATCAAGAAATCAAATTAAGTGGCTCTTACTGACCTGAAAATGGGTGTATGTTGAGGGTAAAGCCGAGACAAAAGGTCAACAGAAAACGAATGCCTTCGCAAAATCATTGGACGTCCTCTGCGCTTTGAGGGGGACGCAAGATCAGGGGACAAGGTTCCTTCACCCCCTTGTGAAAGGGCAGCCTCCAGTCTCTGAAGCTCTTGTTTTGCCTCTAACAGATGTCGCTTGCGAGCAATCCTTTCCATCTGGTAGCGCAGTCTTTTGCGGCGTATGCGATTCTCATGTCTTCGGAGTGCATGGTGTTTGAGGAGCTCTTCTTGCACCACCCGTTTCCTATCACCCACAATTAGCGATGGACGAACTGTTTCACTGCTGTTCTCGTTCTCATTACTTACAGCCAGCGCAGGCAGAGAAATGACATCGGTCTGAACCCCTGAGTCGAGTGTTCCCTTCTCCCTGATGGCAGCAAGACGCTGCTTTTCTTGCAAGATCCACTGCTGGACTGTAAGATACATGGAAGACATAAGATTACTATAGTCTTAGTTCTTATTAACAAGCATGAGGAGGAGCTTTTGATAGAGTACTTAGTTGCTCTGAATAAGAAGAAACTTTTATAACATCTTTTGTTGAATATTTGCCCAAAAGTCTTAAAGATAATGCTTTTTGGCAGATGTGAGACAAGCCTTTGTGTTCTTTTTGGTCTGCAGAGGCTCTCAACTCTACCATGGATGGCATTTTTGCCCATCTCTTTTATGAACACTCATAAATTTCTTGATTCAACAGGTCTGGCAGTAATCAGGCCTTGGTGTGGCAAGTAAAATTTAACTCAGCTTTCCAAAAAATGGTTAATCATAGTTTATTCATGATTTAGCAATTTTCACATAGGGATAGGTAGATTCAGACAGCTTTTTCCTTAATAAATTAAATAATTCTTTACAAACTGCACTTTGTATTTACTCAGGTTGTTCTTGTGTAATATTGAAATTTGTTCGATGATCTCAATCATTTAAGTGTGACCAATATGCAAAATAAATAAATAAATAAATAAATCACAGCATTGTATATGCAGAAAGGTTCAAAAGTGAGACCACACTGAAATGCTGGGAATGCTTTCGTTTCAAACTAAAACTAAACAGAAAGGTTTAAATGTCATGAGATTTGTGATTGACAATCTTAATTCCTTCACACAAAAGGTCAGATTTTTCTTGAATCTTATTCCTTCCATTGAAGCATGTGCTTAAAAGTTTTGCACAAACATTTGGAGGTCATGCTAGCTCAAATGCAGGCTATCATTAAAGCAAAATGTGACTAAGTACAACTTATTTTTAAATATCCTTAAATATGTTTAGAAAGATTGAATTTTTCACCAATGTTATCGGTCATAATATAACTTTCAGTTAAAAATCTAATAAATAAGGAATCCGAAACACACAAGCCATTAGGCAAATAACTTACTCTCAGAACGCTGCTTTTGAAGATGGGCCTGCTCTCTCTCCAAGTCTTTCTCAACTCTTCTCTGTTCCAGCAGGATCTCCTCGCGCAGACATTCCACGTAGCGCTGATGCTCTTCAAACCTCTGCCAGGGAGCTAGCCTATCACTGTCCTCCTGACTTCCTACTTCTTCTGCCCTGATTGCCCAGAGATATAAAAAGATGCTTATGTTTCCGCATCAGAACACCAACATCTAAAACAAATTGCCTGGTAAGTGAGCTTTGCCCACATTTAGCATCTTTTGGTAACCAAGTAACCTGAAGGCAATCCAGCAAAAACAAGATAATAATGCTCTAGAGATCTCATTATCAGTGCAACATTTCCAGCTTCTGGCACAACAAATATAAACCACAGGACAAAACTTCTCACCTTGAGTCAGGAGTCAGCATGTTAAGCTTAGATGAGCTGAGGAGTGGACCACCTTCAACAATCTGTAACGGAAAGAAGATTTGAGATAACTTTTTTTATGTAAAATATGTAATGAGAGGAAAAACCTAAAGTAATTTAATTTCTGCTTTCTTTCCTATTCATTAATATTAGAGTATTTACATGCAGATAGAGATCTTAAAATCACTTTGTATTATCCTCATGTAATCTGGTACTGAATCTAGTGTGAGAACCTACTCGTCTCCTCTGCCTTAGAACTGCCGCCTCTGCAGGATGGTTAAACCGGAACTTGTGATGTCCTCCTAATGTTATCACTGCACCTATAACAACCATTACAACTGACATGAAGCTCCACGATCTATTATTGGTACAAAATACCCAAGATTTGCATGTAAACAAGTGCTTGTGTTTCGAATTTACCTTGTGCGAGTCGACAGGGTTCAGTGACCTCTCTGCCGTTGACCGTGCAGGCTGTGTGTGGTAGGGGTTTAAGGCTAACAACTCCATTTTGATTCTCAATTTCACAAACGAAACCCTCTGGCATGACTAAGACATTCCAGAGCAACAGATTATACAAAAAAAGTGGTAATTTTTTTTTATCATTTAATAAAGAAAATAATACAAATGTTATTTTGTCACATATTAGTCTAAAGAGATTCAAAAATAGTTACCGATATGGACTTCTTTCTCATTTGGATCCTGAGGTCCAATTCTGGTTATTCCTTCCTTAACCATAGGGAAAAAAAGGTAATTAAATAAATATTTAAGTTAAGCAATATCACACGAGAGGCAGATGTGTTGAACCAAATATCAGCACGGCTGATTGAAGAAAGGACTGTACATTTTATGAACGGTATGGTGCTTGTGGAACTGTTGTATAAAACCAATATCACGCTTGAAGTCATGCTGTTGTGCTGAATTTCAAGCAAGTGTGATACTGTACATAAAATGTACAATCCCTTATTCCAAACACCAAGTGCCCTTGGTTAGGGGTTAGAGAGCGATTTGGGATTCAGCCTTGTGTTAGAAGCTAGTTAGCTTTGTAGCTCTTGTTAGCCATGAGCAAAACAACACGGACAGTTTAGAGATTTGAAACAATTTATAAGCCATTACTAAGGAGACAAAGAGTTGTTTAGGATTACATAATGGTACCTGATGTGTTTTCTTGCTGAAGGTGCTTCTGAATGTGGTTTTGGCAGGAAGCTGCACTCCCCTCTTTTCAGTACTATGGACTGTACCACCTACGTTCACCCATTTATATTTACAGCATTTGGCAGATACCCTTATTCAGAGTGACTTACTATTTTATTTTATTATACATCTGAGCATGGTTAAGGTTGGTGGTTAGGGGGCTTGCTAAAGGGCCCAACCATGGCAACTTGGTGGAGCTGGGGTTTGAACCTGGGAACTTCTGAAACATAGTCCAACACCTTAACCACTGAGATACCAGGGCCCCATACTTATGCTGGCAACTGACAGTCAGTGTAATTAATGATTGTTAGAACACCTGTGACATGAAGTGATATACAGTATATAGTTAAACATCCAAGTGCTGTTATGCTGTATATCAGCACAAGTAATGCCTCTCATCCAATCAGATTACACGGTCGTAACTAACTGAGGTATGATAAATTTTAATTCTTGCTGGCTATGCCAATTGCATGTGTGGGTTTCATAACACCCACCAAGGAACATGTTAAGTTTTTGTAACCTACAGACTTCAAATGCATGCAAAATCTTTATGGTTTCCCTTTCAGAAAAAGGACAGAGTAGGAATTGTTTGGACAATATGAACCCTTAATGAACAAATGATCTTTTCAAGATCCATTAAAGGTCTTAAGAGCTCATTTTAAATAAAAGACAGTAAAACAGAAGAATATAATTACTAATAATTTTTATAGTAAATACTTACCGAACAAACACACGCACTAAAAAAAAAAGGTTCCATGAATAATTCTCAAAAAGGGATTTGTTGTACGATTGTCCATAGAAGCTCGTAGGGTTCAGCAGAGTGACTTTTGACTTTAGACATACTGACAACTGCAGATGTTTGAAAATTGGCATCGAACCTGATGGTCTCTGAAATAAAGCCTCACTTTTTTCCCCCCAGCATGAACACACAAACTAAACAGTAGAGAGGAAAATTTGAAGAAGGGAGTAAGCTGGTGCAGACAAGCAGAGCTGCTTTACCTGACTGTAGCAGGCATCTCAAAGAATTTTGCAGAGAGCGCAAGAGTAAGAAAAAAAGCTGACAAAAGGGGAATCTGAACAAAAGAAAGAGTTATTAGTTAGAAAGCGGCGTATTAAAATATAGCTGAGCATACAAAAACATGTTAATGTTAAAAAGGTACAAGCTCATGAGCCTTCCTGAAGAGAAGAAAAATTAAGCTCCAGTAAGGTCAGTACCCTGAGGTGGTAAATGGTGACTCCTGTGCTTAGGACGTCCGGTTCCAGAGAGACAAGGTGGGGTTGGAGAGATTGTATCTGAACTCCTGCTCTGTCCTGGTTAATGTCCACGCTGTACTGCTCCAGAAGAGCTCGCTTATCCCGCCAACTCTCTGACCAGTCTTTAGTAAGCTGTTCCACCTGGAAATAAAGAACAGAAAAAATGTTAATGGGTTACAGAGATTATTATAATCTTAAATCTAAAAAAAACTTTTATTATTGCATTATTGCAAACCTTGAGTTCGTTCTGCAGCACGATGTCCGAAAGGCTGCTGTCTCTCTCATCACTCAGAGATGGGCTGGGGTTTCTCTGTTGAAGACAGCAAAAACAATGTCTGTATGAGTAAGTGCTTCCGCTACACGTGCTGGGGGAATTTTCTAAGAGAAGCTAATCACCATCGAGAAGCTCAACAGCATGCTCTTCAGTCGGTCGATCTCTTCACGAAGCTCCCTGATCAGCCTCACACTGGCATCCTGAGAATGAAACGGAATAAACGGAGAATGAAGATGCCTCATTTTTATCATCATCAGGAAATTGTAGCAGTCATGAAATGTTGGAAACACTCATTCGCATTTACACACCTCATTGACTCTTGGCTTGTTGACAATGTTCTTGGCATGAGCGGCATAGCGGAGGGTGCTGAGAGTCTCACTGTAGCTGCTACAAGATGGTGAGATTGCTGTAGTGAAGACAGAGAGAAAGAGAGACAGAAAGATGATGCTGGTATGATGCATGTCACCACCCCAGAGGTGAGCATTTTCTAAATGTCCCGAAATGTTTTATTCCTCTTATACAGCACCACCGCAGTTTCCCATCTATCTGCTACTAATTAATGTATTTACAAATGACCTTACTTTTTAACCATTATAATTACATTTATTTTTGTAGAACAGTTATATATAACTGAGAAACACAACGTCCTCTGTCTTGATGACTTTTCCAGGGCAGAAAATTCGCTGACTGTTACAAAGGTATTAAGTAAACATGTCATTAGAAAAAGTGTCACATTCCTAATGACTACAATTTCATTTGTTAAACAACGCTCGCCAAAAAAAACATTTATGAGATAACAGGTGGGTTTCCTCCGGTGTGAATGAGCATGTGAGCGTGTGTGCTCTGCGATAGATTGTTCAGGGTGTACTATGCTTTGTTCCCTAAGTGAACAAAGCATTGAACAAAGCGGTTTTTCTCTCTCTTGCGCTGCGGAATTGTGGGTAATCGTCTCCCCTGCTGGGTCTTAGTGCGCGTCTCTTAGTGGTATAATCAACATGCGAGCACGCGTGTACTGTTTACTTTACGTGTGTGTGTGTAAAACACATTTTATTTTGTGTCTGTATGCGTGTGTGTACAGTGCGTGTGTAAAGCAAAAGCAAGTCTCATTAGAGAGGTTAAAGATCCATTTTCTCTCTCTGCTCAAGGCTCAGCCTGCTCTTTGTGTTTGTGTGCGCGCGTCATTGGACACCGTGCCACACACACCCACACACACACACACACACACACACACACAGACACACACAGACACACACAGACCCCTCCTACTTTCGCCGACACACACACAGACACACACTCTTTCTCTCTGCTCTACAGAGAAATTCTGAGAGTAAACATTTATCAATTCAAATGCACGCATATAAAAATGTAAATATATAGTTAAAAAAAAATCTATTTCAATGTCAGTGTGCCAATGCACGAATCGCCACATGATGAATCTCTAACAGAAACGGTAATGTTTTCAAATTAGTATAAACCTATGATTCTGGTTATAGCTCTGTAGTTATAGAACTGTAACTCTGACTAAACAGATTCAAGAACACAATGGTGCTGTGGTATAATAATTTGCAATTAACCTTTATTACCCATAACCAGACTCACCTGCAATCATTATAGTTTTGGAGTTGCCACCCAGACTGTCTTTGAGAAGCCAGGTGAGGACAGAGTCCCTGTAGGGGATGAAGCAGTGTCTGCGGCTGCTGCTGGACAGGGAGCTGGACTGACTGCCGACCGTGCTGGCCTCCCCTTCACTCAGCATGCTGTTAATGCTCTGACTGCTACTGCACATCTGAGAGTTTTGAGCTAGGTGAAGATAATGAAAAAAATAAGAGATCAAACTGGATGAAAACCACCAAACAAATAAATAAAAATAATCTTAAACAGGAGTGTATTGTGAAAAAAAACATTGCCCGAATTTTCCATACCGAGAGCAGATATGACGATTCCCAGAGTAACTAGGGACTTGTTGATGTTGGCTCCTTCAGTAATCCGATCTTTGCAGTAATTAGGGTCTGCTCTCTCACTGATAGACAACAAGCACAGTGTGGATGTGTATAAAGTAACCAAGAATGTCCACTAGGGGGCGAGCTGATCATAGCCACAGTTGAATAAAGAACATCAAACAGATGAAGGCTAATGTTTTAATGATCACAACCAGATCCAAAAAAAGGGGGGGAGGGGAAGAAAAATCACCAACCTGCCAGCTAGGTCCACTAAGTTGATCTTGCTCACTATTTCAGAAGGAAGGTTATTCTCTAGTATCGCCTACAATAACAATCCAAAAACAAAACATTCATATTTTAAAAGGCAGATCGTATGTAATTTATTTATTTATTTATTTTTTTACAAATAATAAGAACTTTTACTATAAATATTAATTTTTGACACGCCAGTTAACCTTATAAAGAAAAGTAGTTTTTCCTTATACATTGTAATCATATGTATTGGCCTGGACGTTTGAAGTGCTCTCTCATTGTTGGTGATGAATTAACTTTTTTCATTCATTCATCCTCACAAACGGCTTCAATCTTGTCAGGGTCATGATGGGTTAAATTACTAATGTAGTGATCTTTGAGGAAAAAAATGGAACCAACTTATTGCTTCAGAATTTTTTTAGGTTACTGAAGTATCACCTGTCATTGAAACAAAACACTGTACTTGCATTTTAGAAATTTCCATTCGGTTTGTGGCAGTTACATAAACCCAAAAGCCTAGGAAATCATACATTTACACTTTTTTTGATGCTATAGTACTTAAGGCACTGTTTAACCTAGCATTGCTATTTTACTTCTGAAATAGCAACATGAAGGACCATTAGCATCTTTTGATTTGTCAATTCCCAGTTCTCACAAAACGAACCCTTTTATAACACGATTTGCTAAATCGGACTCTACACCAAAACCCATGTTGAACAGATGTGCGATTAGGACCTGCGTGTACTGGATGCTGAAAATGGCGTGTGACCGGCTGCTAGCGTCGTGAATATGCGTGGCAGCTGTGATGCGGTTCGCGATGCCTTCTTCCAGCAGATCTGCTGCCTGCTTGTAGTCCTCCACCACATGCTGAGTAAGCCCTGAACACACACACACCCGGAGTATTAAACATTTTAATCTTCTTTTTATATACACAAGACAAATTTATCGTACTTGCGAAGACAGTTCTCTGATAATGAGAAACACTTAACAGATCAGTCAGGAATTTCTGCAGGCCTTTAATTAAAGAGTGAGTCATTTCTGCTGAAGCTCTATTAGAACTGTGGATTACATTTACATAGAGACGATGAGTAATGTAATTATTTTTGCTGTATCTAAGATTTCACTCCCTTCTGAATAAGTACTGGCAGTATTTTTAAGAACTGTGTGTATACACATGTAAATAGTTCATTCTGTACAGTAATAGATTGCATAGAATAATAACCCTAGGTATATACTGTACATATATACCAAACATCGGAATGCATGTCAGAAGTGTTGCCTAAAAGGTTTTATGGAAGTTATTGAGACTGTACAGCATAAGTATGTAATCATTACACCAATATTCTTTTTTTTTTTTTTTTAGAAAAAAGGTTTAGAACCTGTAACCTGCCGATCAGTAATGAAACATCTTAACATCTTAACCACTGAGAACTCCCCTGAACAGGGAAAAATTACAATAATACAGCACGTACATCAATTCTATGCAATTGTGTGCTTTCAACTTTGTGGCTACAGTTTAGGAAGTGCTCACATACTGCATAGGTCAAGTGTCCAAAAACTTTTGGTCATATAGTAGGAGTACTCATGTTATAGTTGTAGGCATGTAATCTACTAGTTATCTAGTCCAACTTGCGTAGTCGCTAGTTCTACAACAAGCAGTTATGATTAAGAATAAATATATATACACTACCGTTCAAAAGTTTGGGGTCACTTGCAAATTTCTTTGTTTTTGTTTAGTGATTTATTTTCTAC
>JAOVVA010000002.1:11877194-11888977 GCA_028565275.1 Leiocassis micropogon | reverse complement strand
GCGATATCACAATTCTTTTCTGTGGCAATTCGTGAATCGTCACACTGACTCAAGAAACTTTTTTTTCTTCATTTAAATACATTTACATTTAAGGTGGTAAAATGTTGCTGTTCCGTTGTAATGCTACAGGTGGTGTGCTCTAAACTATTCACACGGTGGCACGCAGCACAGTGTCCTATGTGATAGGAACAATTAGTTTGATGAATTTTGTTTAGAATTATAACAAATTCTAATAAAAATTTATATCAAGTCATAAAATTTTTTTAATCCGTTATACTAATAGAAATGCATAAATCGACACCATGGAATGATAATATCATATATAATATCATATCATATCGGGGGGTCCCTGGTGATTACCATCACTAGTTATTACTGTAACTAATTCCACATTGATAAAGCCATCCTTTTCGCCCAGAGAGATGCCATGATCGACTTTGGCACTGTTAGGATTTATACTCGCCATCTCCTGACAACAGGGTGAATCCTTTTCTATTATGCCATTTCCTCATCCACAGCAATTATTATCCACTAAAAGCCATTACTGTCTACTCAAAGGTTACTGTCAGCATTGTAAAATTAAGTTAGCAGCTCCTGCTTCATCCCAGAGGTGTCTCCCACTGACAAAGTCAAAGCTGCTTGAGGCCTACACTAAAAAAATCTCTGATTTAGCAGAACTGAGAAAATGAGAGTGAGACAGAGAGAAAGTGAGAGGGGAGGGGGTGATGTATGCTGCCCATTGACACTGACTGTGTGTGTCTGTGTGCTCTAGAGTTTGGCTTACGGCATAGCACACAAAGAGCAGTTTGAGGAAGGAAAGCCTTCTACTCAAACAAGGATACACGTAAATAGAATCGTTCCATTACATAAAGTAGATTTCAAATCTATAATTAGATCTTATGGATAATTAGATAAAACTAAACATGCTATATTAAACACCCCTATTAGATGCACATCCTCTTCTAAGTGATTTGATTTGAAGGATAATTTGTAGACAGCTTGCTTCCTTGATTACAGATGTTTTGACTGTCCTCGTTGCACGCATCAGCCTCCACAACCCTACACCACAACTAATCAAGCTACAGCTAGATAATAGTGTTGATGGGATGCATTAGATGGTGCTTACATCCTCCTGTGATGCATAGTTGGGTGCGTCAGGGTTCACAGACCAGTAACAGTAATCAAAGCCAAACTCCAACTGCCTCTCTCTGGAGTCACCTGGAGCCTCTGGTCGCCCATCCAAACGCGCATCCAGCTGTAAAAAGAAAAATATGATGCAAGAGAGAGAGTTAAAACATAGAAGGGAAAAAGAAAGAAGAAGAACTCAAGACCCAGAGGAGAGAGTGTGAGAAAACGCAATGCCAAAACTCTTGCAGGCACCAATGAGATCATATCCTTTGAGAGAGTAGTTTAAGTGTCAGTTAACAGATACCAAACACACATGTAGCCAGCCTCCTTTCATTATGCTCTTACGAAACAATGGCCGATGGCAATTTGCAAGTTCTCATAAAATTTTATTTGTAATTTAGGAGTTTTAAAGAAACTGTTTCTGCTGGAACATTTATTAAATTTTTAATAAATGGTGCAAAACCTAAAGTTCAAATATGTTGCACAAGCTTGTTCATGGGTGGTCGAGAGCAGAGCCTGTGGCAATAAAGTTCCACTCCTTTCTAAAGCTTAACAGAAGAAATAAATGATTTGACTATGCTTGAACGCCTCCCTGCTGACATTTAGAAAGGCGCTGTTCCATTTAGCGTCAGCTTAAAGCAATAAATGCACACACACACACACACACTTCAGCAGTTTATCAGCTCTGTTAAACATACCTGAGCCTGCATCAGTGGCCATTCTGCTGTGTCGTTTATTGATGCCGTACCATGTCATGGTAGGACAGTGTGGAAAGGAGCATGCAGAAACATGCCACTCGTCACCAATGGCGACAGCGTGTTTGCAGCTGTGGTGAAACACTTTCCTGGCTCCGTTCTACATGACTTACCTCACAAGTCAACGCTGCTTTACTAAACCCATTAAAGCTCTGCTGTTGAATTTAGAACCAGCAATTTTTACAAGCATGCAAATTAAAACTGTGTATAACACCTAGGATATTTGGTTTTGTTTTTTTCTTTCTAAAGCCTCTGGCCCAGTCTCATGTTCTACATCCTATCTAAGGCTGGACAAGTGTAAAACACATCTAAGATCTAGTAAGCTTCATACATGACCATCCCTTAATGTAATGATTCTGTAGTCTAATAATCTGTTAATACTTTACTGGAATACAAATGTTTATGTTTACCTTTATTTCTATATATAATCCCATTACACTAATGCACTTATCCCAGTGTATCACAAGCGCTTAGATACCATCAAGGTAGAAAAGTTTTTCAGTACACCAGAGCCACGATTGAACTGCCTGCTTTTGAAACACTGGCCTCCCAGGAACTCCTTTAATAAAAATCGATTGAAGTGAAGACAGGACTGTGCAGGGGATGCAACACTATCTCCCCGCCAAGTTCCTGTAATGTGCAAGTGGTGTTCGTAAATGGTTGTGTGTACAGTTCTACAGAAAAATGCATCTCTTCTGCAAGCTGCCATCAAGTTATCGGTCGATTGTCAAGGATCAGGTGTTCCACACTCACAGAAACATTCACAGAAACGACTGCAGTGATCACCAAGCCACCTCAGCCAGGACCATCATTCACGGACGTATGATCTGTAAATGTTTGATCCATTCAAACGGCAAGAGTCTCATCATCAAACTGTGCTTAAAGTCTTCTGTAAATGTCAATCAGCTTTACACCTTCATTCATGAGAAATTCCATTGCCCTATAAATCTCTGTGCGACTGCGCACCAGTGCCAAAGCAAGGTCAATAAGGACTTGGATGAGCGGGTTTGGTGTGGAAGAACTTGACTGGTCTGACCTCAACCCGATAGAACACCTTTGGGATGAATTAAAGCGAAGACTGTGAGCCAGGTCTTCTTGTCCAACATCGGTGTCTAACGTCACAAATGCGCTTCTGGAAGAATGCTGAAAACCTCCCATAAACACACTCCTAAACCTTGTAAAAAGCCTTCTCAGAAGAGGTGAAACTATTATAGCTGGTCAACCGCGTATTAAACTCTATGGATTAAGAATGGGATGTCACTCGAGTTCATATACATTTGAAGGCAGGCGAGCGAATACTTTTGGCAATTTGGTGTATGTTCTATATGTGAGAATGGTTGAGCGGTGTGATGGACAACATCTTTTCAAGGCAGACGCATGGATAGAAAATCACCTCAGTCGAAGTTGTCTCAGGATTTAGAACAACAGCAAAAATACAACATAAAAAAAAATGTTTAAAAAATAAATGATTTGCCGCTATATAGTAGTGATGACATATATGTGCTTTTTCTGTTCTTTTCAACTACCAGGGTGTTTGTCTTGAAAGCTAAGCAAAACTGAAACACTTAAGCACATCTCTTTTTCTCATTGCTATAATCATACCGTTAAAATGTGACGCAAATCATTTAAACGCCCGTAGCATTACTGAAGAGCTGAATGTTCTGAATCCATACACTCTGTGTTTCTATAGTAACATGGGTATTAACTAATATTTTATACAAACTGACAAGGATAGAAATAAATCTGGATATATGAAACAAGACATGAAATAATTCATTTGGAATCCTGTACATTTATTTGAAAAAAACATGCATTAAGCATTACTGAGTGTGTGTGTGTGTGTCTTTCTCCAGCTATGTACAGTATATCCCCATGTCCTACAGTATGCCTGTAGTAGTCAATCAGCACTTTATCAATCGCTCCGAGATCTAGAAATAACTTCTCTTGGGACAAGAGTAAGCCGAAGTCTGTTATTTTTCCTCCTACTTTCTCTTTCCATACTGACAGCAGCTAACCTCAATGCAGCCTGACTTCTCTTCTATAATCTTCACTAGTGTCGCTCAATGTTGTGTTCTCTCCTCTGGTTTCCTGTAGTTGTCCACACAGTAACGGCAACTTAATGCTGTGCATCAAATCTCAAACAGGAGCTCGAGACTCAGAGCTACAAGTACAGCTCTTTTGAACCCACCGCACTTCAGGACACTTCAGAAGTCTCAGTGTCTTCTGTTATACTGCAACCAGATGATGAGGTAAAGATTCTCTGTCTGTTCTCCTGTGTTTAAACATGTGAAGACCCAACTCTTTAATAAGCACTAGTAATGTCTTTTGTTCTATTACGCTGCAGCTTTATGGCCCTTGCAACCGTTAATATCTTTCGACTGAAGAGACGATCTGCACCACAGCATGCCATAACTGTTAATGTAAACCAGATGTGAGACTTCAGTCGTTCCATTAGTTCTAAATAGTTAGAATTGACTAATGCTATATTTGGATCTTAATGTTACTAGCAGGATGATTAAGTAATTATGTACTGCATGTGGGCAGGTCTGGTCCTGTGGTAAAGGTTAGTATAAACTTTATGAAGAAACTTTTAGACAAACAGCAAAGTTTGTATGTATTCCGGTTTTAACTGATTAAATACATTTAAAGTTTTGATCAAGTGATAGACATGGAAGTAGCACATTTTAACAAACAGTGATGCCGACATTTACAATTCATTCGTCAGCGATACGGAAGCTGAAAATTATGCTTTTCAACTTTTTTTTAGATAAAATAGGACTTTTCATGGTTTATGTATTTGCTTTTGGGAGCCATTACTTTCACATCGCACCAATTTTATCTAGATGAGTTTTGACCCAGGTCAAAACACAGTGCTGTTAGAGATAAAAATTAAAAATAAAACAACTCTGGATTGTGGGATCTTCTGTCTGCATAAATGTGTAGTAGTTGGTTATTATTATTGTGATGATTATGATGATGATGATGATTATTATTCATTCATCTTCATTACGCCTTATCCCTGTGGTGCAGGGGTCTAATGCCCAGTGATTTAGGGCACGAAGCACAGGTCATCCATAGCAGGGCACACACACAAAACGGCCAATTTGTTAACGCCAATTAACCTAATCTGCATGTCTTTAAACTGTAGGAGGAAACTGGATTACCCTGAGGAAGCCCACCAAGCACAGGGAGAACATGCAAACTCCATGCACACAGACCTGAGGCAAGAATTAAGCCCTTGACCCAGGAGGTGCAAGGGCACAGTCATGATTACTATGCCGCCCCATTATTATTATTATTATTATTATTATTATTATTATTATTATTATTATATAGTGACCTTTTAGTGACAATTCTTTTACTGTTGCTTGTCACAAAGTTGGGAAAAAAAAGCAACTTCATCCATTTTTTCCCACTAATTTACACTATGATTTGGGGTAAAATCTGTTATTTCTTTTCTCTGCCTATTGCCCTTCCATATATTTATATCATATGAAAAATGTGCAATCTAATGATTAGTTCTGATTCACTCATTGTGATTGCGACTAAACCTTTATTTATTCTGCAGAAAACATTTACAGTATAAAATTGCATTGTTTTCAACAAGCGCGGCATTGTGACGACTCTTTCTGACACGCAATCATCCCACAAATCAGGTTCTGTAGTGTTGGTTTCAGTCAGAGCACAGAGGTATGGAATTCAGGGTTAGACTAAGTGCATTTCCACACTGTTTGCACATGTTTAACTACAAGACTCTTAAGTCTGTGTCGAAGCTTTGATGAGGTGACTACAAGCCAAATGTTTGTATGTGTAGTGGGTGCTTTCAATAAACAGCAGCGTAATCATGCAGGAAGAGGACAATCTTCACTATAAGTTTCCTGTTAATGTGATCAGCCCTGAGATCAGCACCACACTCAAATCTTTTCCTTATAATTCTGTATAAGTGCTCGAAGCAGAACTTAGAAATGGTTTACTGGTGACATCACAAGTTATTATTTACTGTGGGTGAAACATAGAAGCCTTGATACACGGAACTTACCTTCACATTTCTTACTCTCACCACTTTGCCTTCCACCTGTACAGCTATTTTCCCTTCATCCACACTTTCCCTGTGAGACAAGACAAAAGGCACTGATCACACAAAGCAGCATTTTTTCCAAAGAAAAGATAGAATGGATTACAAGCATAATAAGAATGAACTTTATTCACATGAAACATTACCAGAAAGTGATCAAAAGGACAAAAACAACTTTCTTGAAGTAAAAACACTAAGAGTTTGTATGTTGCTTGTTGGTGGGGTATAAGAGGAACAAAACACTTCAGGAAATGCTAGTATTGCAAATATATTCCGTGTTGTTGATTATTCCCTATTAAAGCATGCCAAGTTGGTAAATCTGTGCCGTAGCGGTTAGCACTGTCGCCTTGCTTCTCCAGGGTCCGGGTTCAATTCCTGCCCGGGTCTTTGTGCATGGAGTTTCCATGTTCTCCCCATGCTTGGAAGGTTTCCTCTAGTTTCCCCCCTAAGTTCAAAGACATGCAGATCAGATTAGTTGGCGTTTCCAAATTTCCCACGAGTGTGTACGCATGTGTGCTGTGTGATGGACCCTAACCCTAACCCTACAGGCCCCTCATGACCCTGTATACAGGGTAAAGTGATATACTGTAGATGATGAATGAGATGAGTGAGTGAGCATGTCAAGTCAAGTTTACTTACTTATGATTAGACAATACTCATGAACACACTAATCCCCTCGTCTGATCCAAACATACATTCCTCACACTACTATCTTCATAACTAAAGTAAAAGTTACTGAATACTAGGCTTAAAAATGAAACTTTAAGGCGTTAAACCAAAATTTCAAATCGAAATGCTTTGACTTAAAATGGAAATAAATATGAAATTCCTCCCTGGTGATCTTATTTATCAAAAATAGGGTTGACTCTATAAAGACGAATGCACATTGAGGCGGGTTCATCAACTCTCCCTTTACTCCAGAAATCAAAACAGATTAGTGAACTCCTCCATGAGCTGCACAGCTGAGAGAAAGCAGACTTGCTGCATGTGTGTATAAGCGAGAGGGAGAGAGAAAGAGAGAAAGCGAGTGAACAGCAAGGACAGCTGTGTGTGCATTCCAGCTGTTCCAGACTGATGCAAGAGAGTGAAATCCGAAATCGTTCCCATAAGTGTGTGGATGTTCATTTGCAAAAGCTAATTTTTAATTTGTCCATGTTTCGGTCTGCAGGGTGTATCAAAGCGACAACGCATTTTATTCCTCACGGAATACCAGGAAGATTTCTCTTTCTCTGGCAACCCCAGAGGCAGCCCTGCCCAAAACCTTAGCAGCCTGTCCTTACGTCTCCTGGCCATCAGGAAGATTTGGTAACACTAATGGTTAAAAATCCATAAAGAAGAACATAATAGAAACAAATATTTTTGTGCATGACTTCCATGAAATGCTACCTCTCACAATGGTTGTTCCCGACAGAACTGTTTACTTCTGCTCTAGAAGCACTAGCTTTACCTCGTGGAATGATTTTTGGTTTTCTCTGCTCTCCCTCGAACTGTCTTTCCACTGCTTCTGGAAACTTGGGGGAAGGCCTGCGGAACTTAAATAACTTGCGGCTCATTTACCAGCTGTACGCCATTATGTTCTGCTTCACGTCTAAGCTAATTTAGATACAAGCTTCTGCCAGATGGATAACTACAAATGTCAACGTACCACAACAGAACAGACTACTTCTTAAATAGTGGTTACTTTGACGAAAATAGGAAGTATTGAAAAGAGGAAAAGAGGTAGTAGCAGCAGCAGAGCCTATTGTCATTGAACGGTATATAAATCTATGCTTATTTGCATAACAGGAACAGGGAAGACATGAGGTCATCCTTTGTTATGGATGAAGAGTTTGTGGGGACATTTAAATGTCAAGCCTGATAAACAAAAAATCCAGCTTAGTCTGACAGAGGTTGAGCTGGTTGAACTGGTAGACCATCTTTCAGAACTGATTAGGTGTTTAAACTAACCCATGAATGTATGGTGTTGATTTTGTAATTGCTTCCTGCTGTGTTATATTCTTTAAAACAACATATGACATTGCAAATGTAGAAAAGAACTTCCTATCTAATGGTTTTACCTGTTTTTAGACAGCTGACAGCCGATCAGACCAAAAAGGCAGAAAGTTCTGTCTCTCGGTTCTTAATTCTTGCCTAATAGAGGAGTTACAAGAAGTCCAAAAAATAGGGACGGTTGGATCAACAGTTTTCGGGCTCTGGGATTGGTCATTGGTCCATGTGGAGAAGCCACCAACCTCTCCAGATCTAAGCCCATATGATTTTTACCTGTAGGAGCATGTGATGGCCATGGGATACCAGGAAAAAATACAGAACAAAGATCATTTAAAGGAAGGCATTCGAAGCTGCCACTTCTTTAAATACAAATGGCATGTAGAGGATGTTTTTGCAAATCAAGTTAAAATTGATTCTTGTTAAACAAGCGTTAATTTATATGCGTCTGTATAATATGGGAATTTTTGCATGAAGGCCCCAAAAGATGTGATTGATTTTGGTACAAGTTAAGCTTGGGGCACCACAGTGGCGTTAGTCTTTTTATCACTGTGGCCTCGCACCTATGAGGTCGAGGTTCGATTCCCACCTCAGGTGTGTGTGTGTATGGAGTTTGCATGGTCTCCCTGTGCTTAGTGGGTTTCCTCCCAAAGGCAAGCAGATTAGGCTTATTGTTCCCAAATTTTATGTAACGTTTGCAAGTATGTGTACACTGTAAGGGGCTGGCACCCTGTCCGGAGTGTACCTCACCTTGTGCCTTAAGTCTCCTGTGATAGGCTCCAGGGGCCCCTGTGATCTTGTACACAGGATAAGCAGTACAGACGTTTCATTACATTCTCACCAACCAGTTTTGTGTGATATGACAAAATCTGTCTGGACAGACAGACAATTTTTTCTGTGACTGGTTTCGGGTATCCCAAAAGTCTTTTTATCTTTCCAATGTATGAAGCATAAAGATATCATTGAAAGAGTGAGTTCTGACAAAACAAAAAATGTACAGACAAAACTTTCCTTCTATTTATATACAGTAGATACCCTTTGGGAGTTTAGGGGCTCTGCCCTTTTAGGACACCCTGTATAGTCCATACTGAATGTTGGGTCTGTCCCAGCTCCAGCACCATAACGTCCTCACATGGCGAAGAACAGGTACAGTAGTATTAGGAGTTGGGACGAAGCAAAATGTGACTGAAGTTATACACAAGTCCCTACAGACAGAGTGCGCTGGGAAGAAATATTATTCTCCCCCACAGCCAGACTGAACACAACATCCTGCAGGAATTTGGCTTGTACTGGAGGGTGGAGCGAGGCTACCCCATGTCTGGCTTTAATGGTGCTGTTAAAGAGCTGAGGGGGAAAATAAAGCACATCTTCCATCAGTTCCTCAGAGCTCGAACAGTTTTTGATCATTTATGGTGTAAATTTGGTGCGTCTTAGATAGTCAGCTGATTAGGTGTGCTAGCTAGTTAGCTAGTTTCTGTTAATTTGTGTTACATGTATGTAGCAGCTTGGTCCTGAAGGAACGCCGTTTCGTTTTAATGTGTACTGAACTGTACAGTAAATGCTTGAAATGACAACAAAAGCCTTCTTGACTTATCAAATTTGCAATTCAACCTTTATACCTAAAGACTGGAGGTCGAATTTAATCTCATGAAGAGTTAATAGGAATAAAGTAAACTTCAGCTTTTTAAATGCAAAAAAAAACTTTCACAATAAAGTACTCTCAGAGCTTTTAGTTAGAGAGAAAAAAAAAAGAACACAAGTGTGTGTGTGTGTGTGTGTGTGTGTGTCAGCGCTCCAATTCCCACACATAGCAACACGAGCAACAACAGCTCTCCACCGCGTGCACCTTCACTAACAAATACATTATAAACTCGAACAGCCGATCGCGTTGACAGAAAACACACCTCTTACGCTTTCTTACCTGGAGTTGAGAGGACGCACTCGAATTGCGACTTTCACGTTTGCCATTGAGGTTTTGAACAGGACGGAGGATTACAACACTGAGTCAGAATCTATAGGTGGTTAAATGAGCGCCGGAACTCCGGTCATGCTGATCAATCGGAGCGCATCGACAGCGGGATTTACACTCCATGCTGGTCAGGACAGTGAGGACAGAGAGACAGAGAGACAGAGCACATGAGCTGCTCAAACTTCCTGCCGCCTCCAGGACACCCAGGAGGAGGGACTGAGATGACACACACACACACACACACAGCAGTGGCGCATAACCATGCCTTCACCAAAAAAAGAAGGAATAATAAAAGAGGAAAAAGACACTCACATACTTAAGCTTTGTTTTCTAAATATCTCCCATTGGAAAGTTTCTGAACTGTACACACATGTGCAAACAAAGCATCCAAGTTATCAAATAATAAAACTGGGCATTACTGATTAAATAATGATAACAATAACAACAATATATCCATTCATCTTCTATGATACTTTATTCTGTATACAGGGTCGCTGAGAAGCCTGGAGCCTATCCCAGGAGACTTAGGACACAAGGCAGAGTAGCAGAGTAGAAGTTACCGGAGTACCCGGAGGAAACCCACCAAGCGCAGGGAGAACATGCAAACTACCCAAGGCGGGAATCGAACCCTTGACCCTGGAGGTGTAAGATCACAGTGCTAAATATTTCAGTAATATAACTTATTTTCCAATGTAATATTCAACCCTTTATAAAGATTAGATTTCTCGAAACCCTATTATGCTGTAAAATAAATAAATAAATAAAAATTATTTAAATTTCTTTTACCCTGGTTAGGATCAAGGTGGCTGTAAAGCATTTACCCAGGAAAATTGTCATATACAGGCATATGTCCCGAAATGGACAGCAGGGGAGCACTCGCACTTATAACATTTTGCATTCATGCTTAAAGGAAATTTCTTCTTAGATCTTGCATCTGCATTGTAAGAGCCATATTTCATTTTTATGATTCTGTTGTTGTGTTTATTTAAATTTTATTAGTTAAGCATTCACTTATAATCGTAAGTTGTTTTATGACGTCATTCCATAATTGCGTAGTTGCATGATTATTACGCACGGTACTAGTCGTTAAGTTGCAGAAGTTTCGGAGAACACAAGCTTTTGACCGTAACTAACACAGCCATGACGAAGTACTTTTTTATCAAGATACAGCAAATAAGTTGTTGTAACCATAGTGGATATATGCAAGAAAACTGTAGTGTTGAACTTTTGATGTTAAAAATAAACGAAGGAACAAAAGGAATTCATGGATGTCCGAGTCGTGAGTAAACGAGTAAGAAAAAAAAAATCATGCATCTAGTTTAGCAAATCTCAAAAGACCAACAGTAACTGTCAGTATTTCATATCCATAAACGCTGACACTTTTTTTTGTGTGTGCTGGTCAAATATCCGTTAAATGTCAGTTAAATAAAGACATTTGCATAATAAATTAATTACTAAATATTTATTATTATATTCTTGAGAATAAACAGTTTAAAACCAACTGACAACATTAAGTCCAACATGAACCAGGTGTCCATTAAAATGCATTCCAAAGCATTCTAAGCAACAATTCCACTTACAAAGACAAATGATTAAGGAATGGATAAAAGTGTAACAACAATCAACAAGATGCAAAACATAAATGAGTTAATATGATGTGGATCTCTATCAGTGAAATATCTGTACCATGCATTTAGGCATAGATACATAATTTTCACAGATAGATGTACAACAAAATGTGCCCTGTATATATGGCTATATAGGCAAAAGTTTGTGGACACCTGACCATTACACCGATATGTGTATCTTGCCCAAACTGTGGTGGCCACAAAGTGTCAGATGTCATTATAAGCTGTAGCATTTAAGTTTT
>JAOVVA010000002.1:11855748-11877094 GCA_028565275.1 Leiocassis micropogon | reverse complement strand
CCGATATGTGTATCTTGCCCAAACTGTGGTGGCCACAAAGTGTCAGATGTCATTATAAGCTGTAGCATTTAAGTTTTAAACATGTTAAAGAAATGTTCAAAAGCACATACAAGTGTGGTGATGAGGTGTCCACGAACTTTCGGCCATATACTGTACTTTACACTCAAATATCTAAGCATGTGTAAGGTCTGGATCTATTGCACCAGTCCCATTTGCTATTTGGAAGTACTATACAAATATTTCCAAAAGCTCTCAGTCAAAATGGTGGCCAAAACAACAACAACAAAAAACGCATATTTTAAACAGCTTTTACACCCCACCCACCTCAAAGACTTATTTGTATGTCATCATTTCTATAAAAAGGAGACAATTCCACATACACTTAAAGTGAAATCCCAATCTTGGGTGCAAAAAGATTGCAAATGCTACACTAACCAAATGCTATAATATTGCGCCACAAGCAAATCAGATTTCAGTACAATGCAACTGTCTCAATCAAAGCAAATACAAGATACGGAGATGTAGGATAGAGGCAATAAGGCTTAAAACCTGTCAAAACATTTTAAAAAATTGCTGTGCATCAGAAAATTGCCAAGTAAATTGAAAGTGCTACTGGAGTATCAAATGTTCATTATCTAACAAACTGAGTGATTAAAATTGTTTTAAAACCAAACTGCTAAAGTGAACTAATTTTTTACGGTTATATATTCTTGACATGTAGTGTAGGTGTCTCCCTCTTTTGGTCACTGGGATATCTGCAGTATGTCATTAGTTTTCACTGGAGGCACAGATGAAGGAGAGGCCAGAGACAGCTTCTGAAAATTCTCAATAGATTTCTACAATAAAGCAGAGAGAAATAAATAGTATTATAATGTGACTCTAAACATGATGATTATGAGCTGATTTCCCTTGTGCCAAGCATTAGTGAGAATATTACCACTGTAAAAGATAACTCTATTAGCTTTGCCCAGTTTGAGCCCACTTCTTCATTTCTCAGAAGGCCTTTTTCTATAAGCGTTGTAATGAAGAGCAAGTAGTTATATCTCTGGATAGACAGAAAAAACATTATGGCATTTAGACTGCTGTAACCACACATGTATAACTGAATAAATATCAGTAATGTCAAATTTACTGTGGGCACCTGCAGGTCACTGGCGTTTATAATGGCAGTGAGCACAGATTCACTGAGGAGAAGGTGCAAAGTCACATGGGGAGAGGAAGCACGAGTCCACAGATCAACCAACTCATTCAGTAAAGATACAACATCAACAGCTTCTTTCCTGTTGCCCCCAGTTGAGGACACCATAGGCAGCTCTTCTGACACTACACACACACACACACACATTATATGCAATGCACATCAAGCATTATACCTGGAATAACTAATATAATAAAATACATAATTACAGGTATAATACTTGATGAGCTCTGTAGATCTAAAACTACAAAGACACATGCAGAGCACAGCAAGTATTATACCTGTAATGCTGTATTTTATTATTTAATATTATAAACACTGAAAAAAACAACAACAATCAAACAATAAAAAACAAACAAACAAACAAAAAAAAACAACACACCAGACATTACAAGTGGGTTACAAATGGCGCAACATATCATTAGAACCTGGAGGGATAGTGCTGAATCGTCAACTCTGTGTTAGAAATGTTTTTGGGGAAAAAAATTCTGTTAAAGCATCACTTGGTAAAATTCGATGGTACAAAGAACAGTAAAAATAACAGCTATACTCAATAGTGAAAGTAAGAGCATTTCTACAATGCAATGAAAATTCACAGGATTAGGACTATACTGCTATGTCCATAAGCAAACCACTTGTTAGTGAGACCAATTGGGAAAAATGCTTAAATTTCCTAGGGATAATAAAGATTGGACTTTGAAGTCATGGAAAAAGCTTGTGCGATCTGATGAGTCCAGATTGACCCTATTCCAGAGTGACTGGTGCGTCAGGGAAAGAAGGGAAGCGCATGAAGCGATGCACCAATGCATAGTCCCCACAAGCCTGTTATAATCTAGGGTTGCTTCAGTTTCTCAGGTTTAAGCTCAGTAAGATTATGTAGCAAAAAATTAAGTCAGCTGATGACCTGAATGTACTAAATGGCCAGGTTATGCCAATAATAATTTTTTTTTCTTCACATATGGCTCAAATTGTAAAAAAGCAGTTCTGAGAGCATGAGGAATCATTATCGCATATGAACAAGCCACCACATTGTGCACCATTATTAAGCTAAAGATGGTATAACCAAATATTACTGTGCAATTTGTTTTTAGCCATGTAGTGTACATTCATAAATAATCACCTAGTTTGCAGGCCAACAAGACAGTACAACGCAAGAGCATCTGCTCAGCTACTGAAGACATAAACTGCAAACAGAACCAAAAGGGGTAAATAAGCAAATAACAACAATAGCTACAGAATATCAAAAGTATAAATGAGAGTAAACAATTGGTACCTTTCTACATCTTAATGTCTGTCCTACTTTATGTAGCAGAGAGCCGATCTGTTGAACTGTAAAAACTTCCTTTTCAGACCTGGGCCCTACTGCGATGCTCAGTACCTCCTGAAAAGAACAATTCTCTATGTATAAACTAAGCAAGCTGAACCAATCCTGACCACAAAACATTGCTTATTTAATGCAAAAACATTTTGATTATGTATATTTAAATTAAATAACTACACTCGTTAAGAGGAGTCATTGTACAGTACATATTTTAAAAAGTGTCCCATCTGTACCTTTATCTCGATAATAACATCTGATGCCAGTGGGCCTTTGTGGGAGCAATCCTGTGGACATGCGGACACAACATCCTGCCCTGAGGAACTCTTCTGTGTTTGTGCACTCTTGCCAGATCCTCCTGCATCCACAGACTCAGTGCTTGTAGGACATTGCACATTCTTCATCACGCGTTCGAAAGTACTCTTCCACTCCCTCTTTATAAGAGCTACAGGCACGCATACATATTACACATATTATTTTTAATTATATTACACAGCGGTCATGTCATATTGACCAGTGATGCATTAAGTTCAGGGTGAGTGCTTCGGTACAGTACTTGTTATATTGGAGGAGAGCCAACTGCAGGCTTTCTCAGTTGCCAAACGTGTGGTAATGCGCTCAGCTGTTGTCAGAACCTGCAAGACATAAGTCAGTCTCTGTTTAGAAAGTGTTGTGTTGTCGCTATAAGGAACAGATGCTACGTGAGGCTACTTACAGCTTGAGATGTCTCGTCAGGCAAAAGAACCTTTACAGCTCTTGGAGCATTCTCATTGCAAAACCTAGTACAGGAAACACAAGCACACAAATAAAACAAACAAACAAACAAATAAATGTAGTCTCACTCACGCATGACTAGAATGAATATTAAAGCTAACCTGGTGGCTCTCTCCAGGGATTGCATGCCTGCATCACACAGCTGAGCACAGATTGAGTCATTCAGCTTGGATGCATTAATGTTTTCTGAACCCAAACCGCCCCTGAGTGTTTCCTCTCCACTTTGCAACAGCTCGGACACTAACGTGGCCCTGATTCACACACACAGACACAAATTTATAGTAGACATGCAAATTTAATAGGAAAACATAAATCTAACCCGTCAATACATTATCACAATATGAGCGGTTAGAATTGGGACTAACTTGATGTGTTTGACACAGTTAGATCCAACTCGTTCAGCCACAAATTCTACTGTCCGTTTAAGTGAAGGAGGCTGATTATGAAAGAAGGCCTGCTCCAGATCCAGCTATGACAAATAAAATTCTACTTTTATACAGTAATAAGTAAATAAGAGTTGCAGACAAAATGTGCACTTTTGCATAAACAGAATATAAACTGCAAAGACGCATGTTCAGTCTTGTTGATTTTAAGTTGAAACATACCAACAATAATAACCTGTATTACCTGTAATTTTTGCTGAGAGCGAGTGATGGAGGGACCTCTGGGCTCAGCAGATGTAGGCGTGATCTTGCGGATCAAGCCTCCAGCCTTGGAAGCGCTTCCTGACACAAACGCTGCCAACAGCTTGCGAAATTCCCCTGGTTCAACAATTTCCGATATCTCTTAATATAATCATCAACATATGGTATTTAAAATCTCTCATTTGTAGGCAAGTTCCTCTCACCTAAATATGGGCAGCAGGTATAGAGAAGCTGCTGGTCCACTAAGGGTAGATTATCCTGTTAAAAAAAATGAATTAAAACATCCTTAGAATAAACAGTGCATGTAGTTATTGATACTTACTGTTTTAGTAACTACATGCGCCATTTATTACGAGGGTGAGTCAAAAATGATCCGCACTCCGGTTATATTAAAACTTCTGTTGGCCGTACTGGCCCATCAAGCACTTTGTTTAGACCTATTGTCTCCAATGTGTTACATTAGTTCATTTTTAACTGTGGCGCAAGCAATGGATGCCCCACTTGCTATTTGCATGCAAGACGTACGGCGTGATTAAAGCGTGATTAAAATTTTTGTGGTCTGAGGAACTACCTAGTGCCGAAACAACTCACATAATTTTGACTCACCCTCGTATGTGATAGAAAAACAAACAAAAAAGTAGAAGTACGTTTAGTACAAATTCATAATGAAACCAATAAAATCCCGATCTATGCTATAATGATAAAGGTATTTGCGGCGATAAAGAAATATTCTTTTAACTTCAGAGTCTGGTTACTGAAATACTGGCATTTACTCACCAGCCCATGAGTGCTTGTGTGATTTTCCAGATCCTCAAGTTCCTGCACATCAATGCTAAAAAACAGATCATCTGGAAAGACTGGGATCTAGAACCAGACAATTTAAATATTAGTGTGTTTTATTCATGTGTGTTTCAAGTCATCCGTGTAATCAGTCTTACCTGGAAAAGCCAACCCAGCACTGCCACCAACATCATCTGATTCAAGTAATACTGCTCTCCAACTTTCCCCAACCTCATCCTCCTAGCGCGCGCGCACACACACACAGTTAGGATATTTACAAAAGATTACAAACATACCATATGTGCTATATATGACAAACCTGTAGATTTGAAGTAGGAGGATCAGGGCAGTCCTGTAGCAGGGCAGAAAAGAGCCGGTGTAGTCAATCATGGAGAGGAACTCAACCAGCCAGGGAACAGTAAGCACAGTGCGTTTCCTGCGTACACAACTCCTCAAAACTTCAGACACATCGAGTGCTGGGGCGCTCTGAAAAAAAAAAAAAAAATACACCTAAATTATTTATATAATAACTCCATCAAGCAAGAGATGTCTCCGTCATTCTTTGCACATGCATATACCTTACTGCGCAGAGCAATGGCAGCCACCTGGATCTCTCTGGATGGTGCCTCTGAGGTCTGGTAAGGCATAAAAGAGATGAAGCCCAGGAACTTCGCGAGAAGTCGAGCAACGAGGAGTACTGAAAAGAATCGCTGCTTCTCATCCTTCATGAAGAAAGACATTGAAGAGAGATGGTTTAACAATTTGCTAAATCAGTTGAACCTTATACAATATTTTTTTTTTAGAATTATTACTAAATTAAAACTGAATTTAAAGTAAATAATGCAAAATGTGGAATTTAACGATGCAATTATACAACTGTTACCAAATTCATTTAAAAACACACAGAGTGTGCTGTCAGTAAACTATTTTATCCAGTCACATGGTTTGTACCTGCTGCTCCATGTCTCCATCTCCTTCTTCCTCTCCTGTGGTTGAGGGGGCATCAGGGCCCAGGATAGACACCTCATTCAACTGCAGTAGCTGCTGACACAAACCGTCCTTCAGGTGTTGATTCAGCTGGCAGCTGAGTCAGAGAGCAGGACAAGTAGATCATTAATATTAAGATCACTGTGCAAGTGATCTTAATATTAAAAAGCAAAGTGAGCATTACCCTTTTTAGGGTAATTTTTAACCAAGCCTCATGCATATTTCAATAAGAATAGTCATTTAATAAAACCAGTAGTAGCCCCCTGCCTCCTCTCCACTCCACTTACAGCTTCTCTCTCTCTCTCTCTCTCTCTCTCATGCGCGAGTGTGTATGAGAGAGAGAGAGAGAGAGAGAGAGAGAGAGAGAGAGAGAAGCTGCAAATATCTTTATCATTATAGCATAGATCGGAATTTTATTGGTTTCATTATGAATTTGTACTAAACATACTTCTACTTTTTTGTTTGCTTTTCTATCACATACGAGGGTGAGTCAAAATTATGCGCGCACACACACACACACACACACACACACAAAATCAGAAACACTGTTCTGTTGGGATTCTTTTCAAAGATAAAGTGCAGGTTAATATGCTTTATTTTTACTTTATATTTTGTATTAATTATTTTTATATGAATATTTTTGGGTTGTGAAACTAATCCAAGTTTCCATTATTTCTTATGGGAGAAATTCATTTTGATATGCGAGTGCTTTGATATACAAGCATGCTTCCAGAACAAATTATGCTCTTAATCCAAGGTTTAACTGTATACACTTTAGAGAAAAAGAAGAAATAAGCATGACTGCATAAGTTTACCAGCTAGCTGTCTCTAGGAAATCTCTGAAGAACTCCTGGTGTCCAGGAAAAGAGGGTGGGGGGCAGGGGCCACTTAGAGCCTGAGGCTGGATCAGACGCTCTTGCAGGCGCTTCAGCCTCCCCAGACTGTCTGCCCCCACCATGCCCAGCAGACCTGCATCTGGAGCGTCACCAGGGGAGTTGAGCTCCTTGTGGCCTTTACACACCTGCAGAAAGAAAAAATGTTAAAAAAAAAAACAAAAAACATGAATTAAAACATTAAAACATGGCGTACCTGAACCAGCTGCTTCTGGAAAAGCCTGGCAAAGTGACAATGGTTTCCTGCTGCAGTTAACTGACTGACCATTCCCCTGTGGAAAGAAATATAACAGAACAATACATTATAATATGTTTCATATGTTGGAAATCACTACTGTGGAGTTACATAATATAAAAGGGACTGTCACCTCACCTGACCCGGTAGCCAAGTGCAGCTTCGAACTCCCACCCTGGCTCATTATGATAATCTTCCCACTCTCTTAATAGCTCATAAAAAATATCTCTACAACATAAAATTGATACAAGGAATGAATATTTGATTTGGATTTTGTTGTAACGGCACTCAAATGGACTTATCTGAGTTTTTAAGTATACTGTACCTTTGTTTTTTAAAGATGTGGAAGGCTTTATCACTGCTGAAATTAGTTCGGTTATCAGTGGCTGGCTGGAAAGGCACCGTATGAATGAAGGTAGGATGGCTGGGTATTACCTATGAAGACAAGTTGCTAAGTTTCTGCTAAAAACAACTTTTTACTGTTTTACTATTTTAAAGTAAAGTTAATATAGAAGCATGACCTGTGGTTACACCATCAGTATTTAGATGTTTCAACATAGCAGCATGTTAAACAAAATAATTTAATTAACAAAAGTTAGTAAAGAGTAGGTTTTATTGTTTAGGTCCAATAAACAATAAAACCTACTCTTTACTAACTTTTGTTAATTAAATAATTGTCTTCCATCAAATAGCTGGGACACTACTGCACTACCGATTTGTTCACTCCTATAAAGTAAAAAAAAAAAAAGAGAGAATGGGATCAAAAGAGAGTCATTTATGGACTGCAAACCTTAGCTGTGCTGGTATCTTGAGCTTGTGCCAGGCGATCGCGCAGGGCTGGAGAGAAACTGGCTACTCTTTCATTCTCTGCCAGGAGGCGCAGCGTGCAGTGGTCCAGGTGCGAAAGCAAACTGAGGGAGGAAGAATGAAATGATTAAAAACAGAACCAATCAGCATCAAAGCAAGGCGGAGAACATAATATCAAACAGAAGATTAACACACTTACGCGAACTGATTCTCCAGAACTCGCACTGCAAAATACACACAGCTGTGGACATTTCCCAAGTAAGTTCTCTCAAGAAAATCTTCGGGAAAAAAAAGGGTAGGTAGGTAAATAAGAATGAAGACGGTATGTTCCATAAGAGTTAAGAAATGGCTGAGAGAAGGGAGCACAACACTAACCTGCCTTTTTCTCACACACACTGGGACACCCTTCTGTAGGTTCAGAGGTTGAGACACTACGTGAAGTCAGCAGCTGCAGCACAAAGAACAGCTCCAAGAACACACATGGCACCAGGTTCTCTAAAATGAAAGAGAAAGATAGATAGATAGATAAGACAGATACACAGATGGATAGCAAAATAAGTAAAAACAAGACAAAAAAAATAAAGCTTGCCAAAAAAATTCTAAAGTATTAGTTTTTTCCCCCCACATGTAACTCACAGTGATTATACTAATTGGGAACTGAGTGAAATCTGCGACCACAGACTTTATTTAAACAAATATGTAATCAGTAGATTAGTTTGTGATCTCAAAGTTCTTGAGGCAGTCACTTCTGATTGAGAACACATGCAGAAATGCAAAACTGCCATAAAACTGACCTAAAATAGTACTGATTCTTGCCTATATTCAGATTTAGTAAATAAGCTGTTGAGAGAATGATACTGTCAATGAACTAAATAAACTAAAATTAGATTTGATTATTGCCATTAAAAACATAGCAAATTATCCCATATGGTCCATTGATTTTTAGGCTTTAAAATAACGGTTTTTCAAACCAGAATTTATTCTACAGCACCCTCTAGTGGTATCTCACCTGAAATACATGCACAGTACAACTCGGCTAAAAGCTCAAGTTCTGATGCATGAGTCACTTTAGTGGGGTCGGGACAGGGTAGCTGGGGATCAGGAGTCACCTTTGAACCTGACCTCAATATCGATTTGGTCGGAGTGCAAACAATAGCACTGGGCTTCAGTGGGGAGCTGCTCTGCTGTGCAAGTTTAGATCTAAAGAAAAACATAGGGGGGACATGGGGAAAGTAACAAGAACACTAAAAATGGAAAAAAGAAAGTACTAAATATGTTCTCCAATGCCAGAAAGAATACCTTTCTTTCTTTAGTAGTTCCCTCTCCTCCTGCAGACAAAGTGGGCTCCCAGTACCCTGCACAGTACCCGTTGCCTCCGGGATTGAAGGAGGACTGCACGGCTTACTTAGGGGTGTGGAAGTAAAGCAGCTCTTAGGTTTAGAGTTTGGTCGCTCGGCACTTACTGGTGTTGGGTTGATGCGCCGTGATGGTCTTGTTGCTCTAAAAACATGCACAAACATCAGTCTTTGGCTGTAAACAAAGTTGCTAAAAATTCTAACATTAATTGGTGGATATTTTTGTATGTAGAAAATTATATTGTCCAGTGAAACATGACAGCATTATAATAAACGCAAGATTTAAAAAAAAAAAAAAAAAAAAAAGAAAACAATATGGGAAGAAAGAGGTCACTCACATTGGGGTGGCTTGAGATGCACTCATTGGGGGAAAGTCTTCCAAATTGTTAAAGTTAAGCTCTACTTGTGTAGGGGGTGAAACTGGATCACTAGTCCTCCCTCCAGCTCTGTTCCTCCCTGCACCATCACAACCACCAGTGTCTGCCATATATCCACCACGCAATCCAGTCTGACGGCTTGACGCAGATGCTCCAAACCCGCTGCTTTTCCTGCGCCCTTTATGTGGCTGAAATGTAGGGCTGGCCTGAATGTCTGGAGGTGAAGTCATAAAGTCAGCAAGACAATGGCGCTGAGCAGATCGGCGTTCAGACGCCACATGTCTAGGAGCAGGACTCCATCCCGAGCTAAACGACGGGCTGCTGAAACCACTTATACCAGTAAGACTCTGAGAGGCCATCTGCGGACTGTCCTGCTCGCTCCGGTTGTCCAGTTGCGACGTGGATTGAGCAGGTGAGAAGAGCTGGACACGGCTGGCACTGCGAGAACCTTGGCTTGCCGATGCTCTGTTAGATGCCCTGCGCTCGTTCGAGGAGCCCTGGGTTCGGAGAGACCTGCTGGTGCTAGGGGTCTTGGCTGGGGTGCTGGGGCCATGAGTCAGAGTGTTACTGCTCTGGTCCCTCAGGAAGTTCAGGAGGAATGGCACAAACTCGTGTTTCCTGACTGTTAACAGCAGCTCTTGACCTCCGCTATAATCCTGTCATGGCACAAAAGTAAACTCAGAGCAAAGTCGATCATATAAACGTCTTTTGAAGATGCATCTTGTTAAACAAAATTTTAAAACTGATTATGATTTGGGAGAATATTTTATGCTGTTCTTTGCACAATTACTACTATCTGCACTGTTGTCATAAACAATCACACATCAAGAGTGCAGTGAATTTTACTTAGTAGTATTATTCACTTATGCCTATTGCTTGTGACTTATAGGCTTTATTATATTATTTTCATACATCTTGTAGCTTTATGTTCTTAGCACTGAACTAGTAACTTTTGGTCAGTTCTCACATTACGCTGAGTCGACTATATATAAATATAAAAGATATACAGTGGGCAAACACATCTACAAAGCTGTCTTTGGATCATTAAAGTATATATATACACACACACACACACATACATACATACATACATATACACAGTCCATAGTCTTTCCTGATTTTTATTTCCTTCTACATTATAAATGCTAAAGGCAACAGTCCGCATAGGATAGCATAAAGCCTTCATAAGGCTCTAACCTAAGGTGGTGTTAAGTGTTGATTTTTAAGGCTGGTACCTAAATGAACTTCTCCTCCACAGCAGAGGCAAGTTTTGGTCTTGTTTTTCAAGAGAGTCAATTTCATCATAGTGCTTGATGGGTTTTGCAAATGCACTTGACAACACTGCTGTTGCAAAATCTATTCCAGAACAGCTGATCTTCATGTTTCAAAAGAACAACTGTGATTGTTATCTGTGATAAGTACTTAATCCCATATCCGTGTTATTTTATAGTTTGGAAAGAAAAAAAAAATCCAGTATTGTTCTTGAATGTAGAATGTAGATACAAGTCCAAGCTTGTGTCCAAACTATTGACTTTGGAACTGTATACTAAATAATATATATTAACAAAACACATTAAACGTGAATAAAAACGAATAAAAAAAGTGTCTATTCTACATACTGTAATATTTGCTCCTTCATTTAATTTTATATTATTTATTTGAACCTCACAAGGCCAGCTCGCTCTGCCTCTGAGAGGAAATGGCGTGCTCTCTCAGCCTGCTGCCGAGCTATGAGCTTGTTGCTAAATGAAGTTGTGAATTATCCAGATTCGCGTTTCCTGTCTGCCACGCGATGACAACACCATTTCTATCTCACAAACAACAGAAAATTCACCCCTTGTATATACAAAGTGAAATTCTTACAGTTTGTCCCCGCAGCCAGTCCACAGCTCTGCACAAATCTACGTCTCCGCGGAACAGCGATTCCAAAAGAGCCGCCATTCTGTCCTGAGGAAAGTAATGAGAGAAACCAGAACTAACTTCATCTTCAAAATAAAAGTCCGAGCAACTTTATGGCGCAAAAAAGGGGGGAAAAAATCGGTTCTAAAAAAAAAAAGTCTGTAAACATAGTTATGGTTATTTATGTGTTTGTTTGTTTTTTGTTTGTTTTGTTGGTATCATATATGTATGATAAATTTATATGGTTACAGCAAACCACAGTTCACCATTTTCAAAGTCAATATGTTTATACCTAACATATGCTTTGTGTAATACACTACATGGACAAAAGTATTTGGCCAAACCTGTTAATTTTTGAATTCAGATGTTTCAGTCAGGCCCCTTATCCCCAGTGAAGGGTAATATCAATGCTTTAGCATACCAAGACATCTTCGGCAATGCTATGCTTCAAACTTTGTGGCAACAGTTTGGGGAAGACCCTTTTCTAATCCAACATGACTGTGCGCCAGTGCACAGAGAAAGGACTAGGAAGACATGGTTTCAGTGTGGAAGAACTTGACTAGCCTGCACAGAGCCCTGACCTCAACCCCTTCTCGTCCAACTTCAGTTCCTGACCTCATAAATGCTCTAAACAAATGTGGGCACAAATTCCCACTCCAAAATCTTGTGAACAGCCTTCTAAGAAGAATGGAAACTGTTATAGCTGCAAAAGGGGGACCAACTCCATATTAAAGTATATGCATTGAGATGCATCATTGCAGATTAGCCAAATATATTTGTCCATATAGTGTATGTGAGAAAGATGCTCAACCCTGCACACCTGAGCACTTCATAAGCACTACCTGCACACCTATTCACTAATCTAAACAGCCAAGGGATACCCTACCAAGTATTAGTATAGTGTTGGTTGATCATTCAAACTGAATGTGTTTAATAAAAACAGAAATAACTGAAAAACTATTAGTGCCCTAATAAATAGCCAGAATGTTACTGTACCTATTAGAATAATGAACCAGTTGGAATATATTCATTAAATAAATATATCATGTTAAGCAGTGAGTATATAAAATAATCCAAAGTCTCCTATTGGTTTGTGAGGCACAGCCAGATGGTCTGTCACTTGCTCCCCCCCACCAAAGTTATTAGATTTATTATTTTGTTTGTGTCCCACTTAAATTTGTTTAATCCTAACCTCAGGAAATTGTCATCTTCTATACCAATAATTCTGAACAGGGTTCTGTACAGGGGCCTGGAGCCTGAATACTGGACAGGGTGCCAGTCCATCACATGGCACACACACTACAGTCAATTTGGGAACACCTAATCTGCATTTATGTAACTGTGATATTTTTTTTTTTTAATTGTGGAAGGAAATTGGAGTACACGGAGGAAACCCACCAAGCACAGAGAGAACATGCAAACTCCATGCACACAGACTGGAGACGGGAATCGAACCCGGACCCTGTAGGTGCAAGGCCACAGTGCCTTCAGCTGGTGTCACTAACCTATTTAATAAAAATATGAAGATTAAAAGCAAATTTATCAGAGAGGAAGACCTAATATAAACGGTAGTAACAATCTTTGCATGTTTTTACACTAAATAAAATTGTAACAATTTATACTTAAACATAACCTTAATATTTTAAAACCATAAGATTTAAAAAGAACTCTGAGTGAAGATGTAACCCAGGAGCTTGTGCTTGAGTTAAGCTATGGCGCAGGAGTCCCTCGTGGTGTGTGTGTGTCTGCGTGTATCACTCAGCAGTGGTGTTTTTGAGGTTTTTCAATGGAAAACGAGAGCAGTGATCGGGCTCTCAGGGAAAGCTGTCGATGTCGGATGTAATCGATCGGAGCTTGTAGGCTGAAAGTGAGCAGCTTGAGGAAGGGAAGGTGTTATTCTGCATTCTGTTATTTCGCTTATCTAGTTGAATGGGCGTTTCTTTTTCGCAGGGGAAGGGGGCGGTTTGGACTGTGTGTGCGTGTGTGTACAGTGTGTTTGTTATTGATATGACCAGCTAGTCTGGTGCAGGAGTATAACATTGGACTTGTCTGTTACCTGTAAGTATGTAGCAACTACACGACGTTTCCGCTGCGTGTCCTAATTATCTCTGCGGTGGTTTAAACGCTGATCGTGGATTAGTGTGGACTGGTTTTAGCAGCTGCTCTTTGCCACTAGCAGGCAACAAGCTGGCACTCTGAAAAAAAAATGCCGTCTTCGGAGGAAGGTTTACCCGGAGGTGACGTGGTTACTGTTAAACACGAGCTGAAAAACGGTAAGTCGATGTTTAGACATATGGTTGTGGTATGTTCTCACTCCAGTCGGTAGTTTGCTTGAGCTGTGAGCTGACAGCTTGTCTGACCTGTCATAAGAGGCGCGCGCGCGCCCCGGGCACACGCATGCCTGCTTTTTATAACGCTGTAACATTGTATAGCATTGTGACACACACTCCACTTGATCAGAGTTTCAATTAGTCCAAATCGAGCCTTGTGCTTCTTATATAGTAACCAGCAGTGCTGTTATTGCTGCAGCCGCAGTATTCAGGCCCGTCACAGAACAATATGGTTAACTAAAGTAAAAGCACTGCAGCTGTCAGTCAGTCAGTCAGTCAGTCAGAGGCAGTTTGTGGTGTTTGCCACAGAGATATCCTGAGCTGTGAGGAAATGAGAAGCTATAGTTAGCCACGTTAGCTGGTCCTCTACAATGTGCCGACTCGCAAATGTAGGTCAATTGTTTTTTTTTTTGTGTGTTTTTTTCATGTCAGATATTTCTGTTTTTCTTTTTTTTAGCGCCCAAATAAAGTGCAAATGAATGAGACTGTGCACACACAGGCCTTGCGTTATTCCAGTTGTTGTTAGATGACTGGGATTCCTCAGGATAACGAGTAATAAGAAAGTAATGACAAATGAGGATGCTGTGTGGAGTTCTTCTTAAAGGTGTATTCTACTCCTATATTTACCTCAAAATATTACAACAAAGCTATAAACATTCTAGAAGCCGAATGTTTATAGATTTAAAAAGTAAATATTTATTTTAATTAAAAACAATTCGTGTAACATAACAAATCCCGTCAAATACAAATTCGGTAAAACTTCCGCTTTTTTTTTAAATTATGCAACTTTTTCATTAACATTTCAAAGCCTTTCGCAGTCACGTGACCCGGGCTTATTATAATATTTGAGGAAGCAACCTTGCTGAGCTGAAAAGCAAGAGATGTGAACAAAGGCAGATTCTGCAAAGAAGAGATGTAAAGTGACCCTAAACACTTTCTTTTTAGAATTAAAATAGAGTTTACATAGGACAGCAGTTTGAAAGATGGCAGTCATTTGATTTTTACACACTTTGCATAAACTTTGCATGAATAAATCTCTGGCAAAACTCCTAGTTTCCTGCAATTCTGCACATTTCAAAACAAAAAATGTCTGTATCATATTTATTTAACACCTTTACAGTCCTAAAAAGCATACTTATTTGATACATAGTACTTATTTACTGTAATAGAGAGGATACAAACTTGCAACGCTCTTGCAGTCACATGATCAAAACATTTGCCGTTTTGTCTGGCAGTCGTGCCTCCTACAGATGATACCAGCAAGCCAAAACATGATGAATCACTGGCTAAATTTACCTCCTACGGAATTTACTGACCACATGACGCGAGACCAGATAACAATGTATGTTTTTTTATTAAGCTCCGTCTGTACTTTATAAATCCTTTGAGGACAGTGTCCTGGCAGGTTTACAATATGGTGATATTTCCCATTATCTCATCAGGTAAGATTTACTGTTAAACTGTCATTTAGAGTGAAAACAGTCACTACTCAAACACCAGTGATCATCTTTGATCAGGATTAGCCTCATCTCCCCTCTGCATGGCTGAAAACCACCACTAATTTCTTTTTCTTAGTGGGAAACTAATCCCACATTCAGGGTTTTTACTTCCTACGCTATGGCATTGCCATGCACAGCAATCGTCTGGTATGGTAAAACCGCAGGCAGATAGCCAGATAAAATGGCCACTGGATTAGTTTTACATTAGACTACAATAACGTCACTCTCAAGAGCTATATAGACACTCTACACTTAATGTACATCATAAGTCAAAGTCCAGAGTCTCTTCCTGTAATGTCTAATTAACCTTGAGACACTTGCAGAGGAATCTGGCATATTCCTGCATCCACAATTCTTTAGTCGACTTCATGCTTGTGGGTTTGAACTGGTATGCTGGTGCAATTCAGACAACATGTTTTCACCGGAGCTCAAATTCAGAGAACGAAAAGCCAGAAGTGGCAAAAATTTGATAATTTCAGTGGTCAGAAGACCTTTCTTGAGACAAGTTTTAACCTCCTGGTAGAGTTAACCAGGTTATGTTTTCAAATTGTAATTAAATAAATAATAATAATAAATCTATATACTGTACAGTGCCATCAAATGTTTTATAAAAAAAAAAAAATCTCTATTTGTGGAAAATGGTTTCCACCGTGGTTTACTGGAGTCGTAAAGCCTTAGAAATGGCTTTGTAAAACTTTCCAGAATGATACTTTTCAATTACTTTGTTTCTCATCTGGCCTTGAATTTATTTAGAATGTGTAGCTTTTTCAGCTCTTTTAGCGTGTTTCACTTTGTCAGACATATTCAGGATCAACTGGGTGTGGCAAGTGAAATTTAACTCTGCTCAATTCATGATTTAGCAAGGAGGTACAATTACTTTTTCACACAGGGCCAAGTAGGTGTGGGCAGATTTGTTGCCTAAATAAATGAAATCATAGTTTAAAACTCATTTAAGTGTGACAAATATACAAAAAATATTTATTCAGAAAGAGGTCAGATACTCTTTCACTGCACTGTACTCAATGATTTCTTTGCCAAAAGGATTTAATTTTGGTCTCATCTGAGGACAAGGTCCTGCACAAAGATTGAATGCTGCATTTTGCTGGTTGCTCTCAGGGATTCTAAACAACTTGTTTGTGAAGATGTCATCTACTACTTTATTTTGAAAATAATGCTTGGTTATGCACTTTGTTCTTCTTTGCATATTTAGTGTCTTTGCAGGATAGTATGCCAGTGGATCTAATTCCTGGGACAATTCCAACTGTTTAGATTTTTCAAAAATTTTTATGACACTAAACATGCCGAACACAATACATTTTAGAGGTCGCAATTTTGCCACCTGTTGGTTTGTACAGTATATACAATATTGTACAATAGGCTCAGGCACTTTTTGTTTTACAACCTTGTTATATATGTTTATTTTATGATTTTTTAATTATTAAAGCAGTCCAAAAAAAATCTGATTACCAAGCATTAGCATTCCAGAAAAAAAAAACAGGAAAATATCTGTCAAAAAAAAGCAGCCAAAAAGGAAAGCAGCATGTTATGTACAAGACCACTTTTCCAGACAAAAAACAAAATGAAAGCTTTAGGGTTTTGCATGCATGAAAAAGAAGCAGGTGCGACAAAGTTCTCAGAAGGACTGTGGCTGGTTCTGCAGGATGTTTAGTAAAACTAAGTAGCGCATTTCCTCATGAAACTGCCCAAGTTGAGAATATGAGACTATATTTTAAGCAAAGGGTCGTCACACCACTTATTACTACTATTCAGTACTAATATATCGGAAAATACAGTTTCAGTTTTTCCAGCTCTTTAAGTGGAAATTTGAAATGGATTTTTAAAATTTTAAAACAAAAATTCCAATTCTAGCAATAGTTCACAAGTACTTATTCTTAAGGTCAAATCACAGCCGTGATGGTATTCAATATAACAGCACTATTGCTTGTGCAAGATTGCTTAATTAGACGACAGTTTGTTCTAGTCCACTAATTTGCTCGATTCAGCAGTGTTTCAAGAGCGCCTATAATTCCCTTCACTGTATGTTCTCTCACTCTGCTTGTCTGTGTTTGTCGCATAAAATTGCCCTTCCTGGTTTAAAATGATTACTACAGTGGTATTAGCAATATCATCAGAGCAAATGGCAAGTGATACTTTTCAGTAAGAAAATTTTGACTTCAAATATGAAAGTGCACCAGCTGAAGATGAGAAGAAAGAAAGGAACACGTTTAATGAGAACGTGCAAATTAATGTGACCTATCTAGGGAGCTAGCCGACATGACTTAAAGGGTTGGTAGCTTATTTGGGATCTTGTTTTGGAGCAAAAATAGACAGAGCATTTGGGAAATGTTTTTTTTAAAGGTTTTTCTAGCGATAAGTGATAAAAGGAGTTGCATTGTTCATGGACAGTTAAAGTAAATATAATTTGATATCAATGAAAAATATCTAAATAAAAACTTACATGTTCTTAAGTGAAACTTATATATTCTGTTGATTATTTTCATATAACAGCAAACTCTCAAAAGTTTTGTTCCTTATTGCAATCTGTCTTATGCAATACACTGCAGAGGTTTTGGAACTGAAGCTTTATTAATCAGGCATAAAATCAGCAAGCCTTTTAGTTCTCTTGCCGCTCTGGCTTATGTTTGGTTTAGTTTCGGTTTCCTCTTTATACTGCTTTATCTAAAAGTCTTGCCCAAGAAAGCGACTTTAAACTGAAATTTTTGGCCACTGCAATTTATTAAAATACTTGTGAACTTGTGTTTTAGCAGCATTTTTCATGCTTCACAGTCAGGCTATTTTTGAAATCCACCGAGCTGTTCATCTCATGTAAAGCATAAAAAAACCCTAGTAACTTTCATTGTGTTGTTAAATGGAGATACGCTTCTGAGTCCCTGCATTTAATGCCATTAGACTGAGCATTTTGACAATTAGCTAATGCAAAAGGTGAAGGAGTTGAGAGATTAACTCCGTTATATGGTTAATGCAGCGTGTAGGATTCTAGTCCATGTGTGAACACTGTGTATGTGTGAGTTGGTTCATCATGCCATATTGTTCTACTTAATCCCAGAACTTATCTTTTATTTCCTAGAACAAGTATCCAGTCCTTGACTTGCATAATCCTGCTTAGTTTATATCTGTTTATATCTGCTATGACTACTAAAAGGAATATCTGACCTCACTATTCATCCACATTACGTAGCACACCAGTGTGCAGGCATGCTCTTCCCTTGTACAGCCCTCACTTATATAGTAACGGTCAGACATCTCCAAATAATGCTGCCATTAACATCTGTAGCTTGTGTTTTTTATGTTAATCATAATCATTTGCATTGCAGCAGTGCAATACAGCAGCTACAACATCATTGCAGAAAGTCATTTAAAATAAATCACCTTCATTGTAAGATGTTAAGGAAAGAAATCAGATTTTTTCTGTTTTTGGTTCTGTGTGTTATCTGTCCCCTATCCCAATCTGATAGGGTGATAAATATTTTTATAGCAGGATAGCTCTGACAGTAGCACCAGATATAATTTAAATGACTTACTGTATATTACTGCACGAGTCTTGACGCCTTATTGGTTCTATAGTAACACTTCATTCACATAAGCTTATATGGAGGATAATCTACGGAATCTAATGCTCATAAGAAAAAAATAATTTTAAACAAAGGAAAACATCATGAAGCCTTCTCTAAGGAGATGTCTGTTTCATATTTATGAAAGGAGTCTCCAGTGTCAGAGCTTTGTAATAGTCTGTAAGTTTTTTCCCATCGTAAGAAAGTCTTCAGGATTAACGACTGTCTTGAGAATAGAAACACAGCAGGCTGTGTTCATTTGTTTTATTAACTTTAAGAGCAAGAACAAAAGAGACTGGCGAAAAAAATCTTTATATGTGCCATAACATAGTAACAAGTAATTCTACAAAATTAAGTGCGATGAAATGGTTGAAAATCATGAAAAACAAACACAGTCGTCTTGGAACTTTAGGGGTTGATTCCTGTCTCAGGTGTGTGTGTGTGTGTGGAGTTTGCATGTTCTCCCTATGCTTGGTGGGTTTTCTCAAGATAATCCGGTTTCCACAGTCCAAAGACATGCAATGAAGGTTGACTGGCATTTCCAAATTGCCCATAATGCATTTGGAGTACACTTGTGCTCTAAGTTCCCTGCGATCGGCTCCAGGCCCCTGTAACTCTACACAAGATAATTAGTATAGACAGTGGATTAATCAATTGTTATCAATGAGTTAAAGACATCATGAAGTCGGGGTTTAAGGATTATGTTTGCGATTTAATGTAATGTAAGTGCACCATCATTGTGGTGCAAGAGGATTACAACAATTCCAGACATGCAGTTATAGGAAAAGTATCAATGATTCAGGACGGCTCTCATCACACCAATTCATTGTGGCTTATTGTTCTATGATAGCACACACTGCAGTGTTTCATTCCTTTCTGCTTTATCCCAGAGTTCATCTTTTATTTCCTAGAACACGTATCCAGTCCTCGACTTGCATAATCCTGTTTAGTATGCATGAACACACCAAAGCAGTGATTTACCACATTGTAAGACGATATCGAATCAGGCTCTTGTTTTCTCCTCTCTCCAGCAAACCTGACGGGTCACGTCGAACGTGTTGGCATTGAGAATTTCGAGCTGCTGAAGGTACTGGGTACAGGAGGTGAGTACCAATGGACCTGCTTGAATGCTTCCTTTTCTTGTCCTCCATTTTTTTCCACTCATCTCACGTCTTCATTCTTCTTTACGACCAGCGTATGGGAAAGTGTTCTTGGTGCGCAAAGTGAGCGGACACGACTCGGGCAAGCTGTACGCCATGAAGGTGCTGAAGAAAGCCACCATCGTGCAGAAGGCGAAGACAGCCGAACACACGCGTACAGAGAGGCAGGTGCTGGAGCATATCAGACAGTCTCCGTTTCTTGTTACGCTGCACTATGCTTTCCAGACAGACACCAAGCTTCACCTCATTTTAGGTATGTGGATTCTTTCTCTCATTCTGCAGTTAATGTGTGCTCCATATTACCTTAATATTTATTGTTTTGCATATAGGCAAAAGTCTGATAACTATACCACATTCCTTTTTTGTCCTGTTTTTAATAATGATATCCTGAGCTGGATTAGACAGAGAGATTGTTTGACTGAAGTTATTGCAGAGCTTAGACTTTAGACTGATGTCAGGCTTTGATTGTAGACTACGTGAATGGGGGGGAGCTCTTCACACACTTGGTGCAAAGGGTCCATTTTAAAGAGCAAGAGGTCGCATTGTACAGCGGAGAGATCGTACTGGCACTGGAACACTTGCATCAGGTAAGGAGCATGGTATATTTATGTTTTGTGTGTACTGGATATTAATCAGGACAAAAGATTTGTTTTTTCATGCCCTTAAATTAAAATGCCCTAACCTTTGACTATGTCACCGTGCATACAAATCATATCATATGTATTATACATATATACCTAGTCATTACACATCATGTCTGCTCTATTTTTTTATTCACTGTTGCTGGAAAAAAATCAAGGACCAACAATTTAATGGACACAAATATAGCTCAAATGGTCACAAAGGCACTGTTTACAGAAAGCGGAAGAACTTTTTTTGCCTCATGTTGATTCCCTGCACAGCTGCAATTTCATGGAAAAAAAAACCTCACCTAGGGCACGTTCTAGCTTGAGCTTACAAAAAACAAATTTGTGGTTATAGCACACATACAGTATTTACAGCTTGTCACCCAAATCAATGTTAAAGCTTAAAGCTTTATCCGGGCTCATTTCTAAAAAAACAGGATTACACGACAAAACAAAAACAACAAAACAAGATAATTTTTTTTTTTTTTTTGGGGGGGGTGCGTGTCTGTCTGCACACAAAAAAAGTATAAAGAAAAAATTTGTATGTATGTTTCTATTTTTAAGCTAGGGATTGTCTACAGAGACCTCAAACTGGAGAACATTCTTCTGGACTCAAATGGTCACATTGTCCTGACAGACTTTGGACTTAGCAAAGAATTTGATGAGGTAAAGGCCAATCATACACTTACGATGTTCCTCTATGCAAAAGAAAACATGCATTTAAATATTTCTTTAAATAATCTTTATTTATTTTATTTCATATATATATATATATATATATATATATACACTACCGTTCAAAAGTTTGGGGTCACTTGCAAATTTCTTTGATTTTGTTTAGTGATTTATTTTCTACATTCTACAACAATACTGGGGATTTCAAAACTATAAA
>JAOVVA010000002.1:11827664-11844817 GCA_028565275.1 Leiocassis micropogon | reverse complement strand
GATCTAATGTTGTGGAACATCCAAGAGACATCTTAGCTTCTCTTGTGTTATATTTGTAGCCATTCCCTTATCAACATTTCTCTAGATCCAATTAATTTCATCTCTCTCTGTTTCTCTTTCTTTCTCTCTCTCTCACACACACACACACACAGGCACACCCAGTTGTTTTACTGTCAAACACAGAAATCTGGACGAGTATCCAAGACTAAGAGCGCTTCCACCCAATACTCCTTCCATAAATGTTAAGGAAATCTCTCTTAAATCCTGAAAACTTAACCACATCAAAGATTATAGAAACAATCCCTTTTAAATCACTTTATTGTTAGTTTAAGATTATTGCTTAGTGTCTGGTGTATAAGTGTCCCTGTGTCTTGAATATTACTAAACAATTCTGCATTACAACGATGAATCAAAAATTATCTGCCCTCTGGCTGTAGAATGCATTTTAATGAACTTTTAGAAAAGACAAATTCATCATTTTTCGGCTGATTGAGTAAGAGCAGGACTATAGGGAGGATGCTTTAACACCTCAAAAAAAGGTGTCGACAGTGTGGGCAGAAGTTTAATCTGAAGTTTAAGCTTCAACTCTTTAATAAGCATCTCACTGTAATGAGTACTGTTGATTGTTGAACCTTTTTCCTGGTAATGTTCCAATACTGGCCTTTTGAAAATCCCAGGTTAACTTTTTGAGAGGAACCAGACCCAGCAGGAAACCCATCCTCATTTGAGTGATAACAGAAAGCAGGGATGGTTGTGCAGTCATACCGTGTGTTAGGCGGCTAGTTCAGTAGTTCAGTATAACAGATGATGTTAATATGGAGTCCAGTTCCCTATTGGACGCTCAGATAGAGTGTTGCAATTTCCAGTCCTGAATTCCTATTTGTACATCTATAAATAAATTTTGAAAAGATTCAACTTTGAGTTCCACTCATATCAGGCATCACTGCTTTTCAGTTCTTTGAGTGAAAAAGATGTTGTGTAAGTAGGAAGTCTCAGGTTTGTCAATGTTTCCTTCCGTCATCACACTACTGAGAATATTTGGAGGGAAAAAAAGTGATGGTTTGTCTTACTTCCTGGTTCACTCATCTCTGGATCAGTTTTAATTCAACATGATGTAAATGGGTTTAAACATAGTTTTCTATCTGTATAAAAGAGGCCATATTACACTTGTTGAAGGCTGTGATGGAACATGGGTATTAGCTGTATTAATGCTAATTAGTATAATAATAATAATAATAATAATAATAATAATAATAATAATACTTCATGTCATTGGCATAAAAGCAGAACACAAAGGAATGAAAAAGCAGAAGGGTGGAAATGTAGGTTTCTGTGCGTGTACACGGAGAAAACAGATACTGAATCCAACCTGAAAGTACAGATACTGAAAATGCCCATGGATTTGATTGAAATCATTAATCCTGCCTTGTGGTTGAAATTTTATCCTAACACGGACTTATCTTTCACTGCACAATATAGAATGGACGCAAAGGATGAAATCTCCCCCCCCCGTCTTTCTTTTTTCCTTGAGAGTTAGCCCTTACTCTTGCCACCTGAGGGGGTAAGCAGGGTAGTGCATTGGGTCGCACTTGATGACATGCTTTCAGACAGGCTGTAAGAGACCCTGCAGCGCTGAATGTGAGAGAGAAAGATAAAGTGCTCACACACACACAGTTGTGTATCTGAGTCTTTTTCATTTTAAGCAGAAGCATGATAAAAGGATGCCAAATAAAGAGGAAGTGAAACCTTTTTTTTAAGCTGCTGTATATAACATTTTGAAATTTGGCTCTCTCTGGTTAAAAACTATTTCAGGAACAAGATTTTGTAACGTGTGTTGTGGCCCATCGTTATTCATGGTGCGTATTATCAAAGAGTATTTCGTATTTAATTCAAATTCAAGGTGTTCCAAACTTGCGGCACAAAGGGGAACACTGATATTGCATATGGTATTTACAGTAGACACTAACAGTAGCCGGCTAGTTAAAATAAAGCAAAAAAAAACATGCATACTGATGGACAATATTGGAAAATTCTCGAGTCTTACACTCTCTCGCACAATCATCCCATCTCCCTCATGGTTGGCTCTCGGTTCTCGCCCCTCACCATATAATCAGGCTTCTTTTGTGTCTAAAGTTAACAGATGAGAACTGTGTACTGTACAAATGTCCCATTAGTTCCAACCCGACACGCCTGACTGTTTTCATATGCACTTTAGCTTGAACAATGCTGGCTTGTAAATAGAAACAGCATTGTTAGAGCTAAATCATACTCGTTTTCTTAGAACTCTGTTTCTGCCAACTGATTATTTTCATCTTAACAGTTACATTTTTAATCTAGATCTATAATATTTTTGGAACAACAGACCTTCTGTCATCAGAATATCTAAATCTCTTGTTCCGTGTTGTTGTGTGTGTTTTTTTTATGTTGTCTTGCAGTACACCATGTTATCTGGCCAGGTCCCCTTTCAGTGTCAGGAGAAGAGCCTAACACACACAAGTGCAGAAGAGATAATGAAGAAAATCAAACAAGGAGACTTCTCGTTCCAGGGCGAGGCTTGGAGGAGTGTATCTCCGCAGGCCAAGGAGCTCATTCAGGGTAAGATTGGTGTGCTAAGAGCTAAATGTACAGTAGCAACGATAAATGAATGTGGTGTATGTTTCTAATAAATCAATGGTATGTGCTTGTGTGTTTTTGTGTGTGTGTGTGGAATCTGAACAGAGCTCCTGACAGTAGACCCTAACAAGAGGATAAAGATGTGCGAGCTGCGCTATAACACGTGGCTGCAGGACGACAGCCAGCTCTCGTCCAACCCCCTCATGACGCCTGACATTCTGGGCGTGTCTACCGCCTCTGTAAACACCTGTGTTAAAGCCACCTTCAATGTGAGTGAAATAGACAAGGAAGGGTCGTGGTTAGTGGAAGCAAAGCATAGATAAGCTATTCAGGAATTTTGTGTGATTCTTTTATGGATATTTTTCTTTTAAAACATTGTTGTAAAATTAACACACACATTGGTTTCTTCCATGCTCACCAGTGAATTCAAACGATTGCATATATCAATCTTCATTGACAAGGTGTGCTCTTGTACCCAAGCACTACAAAACTGATGACTGTAGCTCTTGACAATAGCACATATAGGTCGCTAGTGTGTCCGTTTTTCCAACCATGTCATGTGACAGGATGGGCTCATCAGGGTAAGAAGGGAATCTCATGAAGCGATGCATCCATCATACATAATGCCCAGGATATAGTACAAGATCATACCCTCTGGGGCAGTGTTATGATCTGGGGTTTCTCCAGTTCATCAGATATAGACTCAAATATATAGCAAAATTATGCGGCAATAAAATGAAGTCAGCTGACAACCTGAATGTATTGAATGACCAGATTATCTATGATTTTGTTTCCTTCCCTGATGTCACGGACATATTCTAGGACTCAGTTTGTGTTAGAGTGATCCTGGGAGCATGAGGAAATCTTTTTGTTGCACATGTATTGGTCACCACATTGCATGTCGTAATCAGTGCTTTGGCTGCCATTCATACAAGCTAACAAACTCCTTAATCCTGGTTAGCACAAGCTGAACTGTAAACTTAAACAGATATTCAGCTAGGGGGTTGTATCATTTCTACTAGTTTCGCCTACCACTAATGTGAAGGAGCACTGTGTTTTTTCCCAGGCCTTCAACAAGTGTAAGCGGGAGGGTTTCCGATTGCAGACGGTGGATAAGGCTCCTCTAGCCAAGCGCAGGAAGATGAAAAAGACCAGTACAGGCACGGAGACACGCAGCAGCTCCAGTGAGAGCACACACTCATCCTCGTCTTCCTCCCAGTCTCAGGAGAAGACTCCTCTCCAGCTGTCTGTCAGCACACCCCTTACCCTGGGCCCTGATGATGACGAGCCTTCCCAGAGTGACCCACAGCCTGCTTTCAGCTTCTCAGAGTGAGCTGTCTCGTCCTCTCTGTCTGTGTTCCACTACATTAGCCAGGTCTCCCTTTATCACTGGTGCAGAGCATGCAAGCAGCAGCGCCGGAACCGAAATCACCCAAGCCCTTCACTAGCAATAGGAGCAAGGTAGTACAGTGTAGGGAGCGTGTGAAGAAAAAAAAAGGCTTGATCCCTTTATGATCCTCTGATTTCTGGATTAGTCCAAGCTGAATGTGACTCAGAGAGGCATGGCATCATGCATTAACTGGAACGAATGCTCCAGTAACTGTGCTGTCTCATCGCTTTAGGCCAAAAAAAGGAAAAAAGGGATATTTTCTTAATTCTATGACATAAGCTTTATTGTTCATATGTTAAATTATTCTTATGGCCCTATGGTCAAGTTTGTTGTTTATGGTCAATGTTCTTGTGAATTGATTCGTAAAGTGTGCTGTCAGTGACTACATCGGTCATAGTGTGATACCAGACCGGTGTTTGATTTTGAGCAGACTTCGTCTGATCGGAGATTTATGGTGAAGTAGCAGATATTTGTTTGCGGATATTCAGACATTTTTAACTTGTCAAGGAAATCATATTACAGAATGTTTCAGATTTATTATATTAGGCAGTAGATTAGTTTAAATTGCAAGTAGAAATGATTATTTTTTCTATGTGAACATAAATGGTAAAAAAAAAATATATAACAAACAGTTTCCCTAATTCCACATGTGATAGATTTATTTTAAGAGAGTTGGATTTTACTGATAGATTTTATTCTGAGAGTTTTTAACTGCTAGCCAGTATTAAGCAGGAGTTTATATAAAGAGATGTATCTTCCACATATTTAACTAAAGAACAGAAAGATGCTCCTGCATCTCTATAAATATGTTTTTCATGTGTTGATTTCTACGTAATGACAAATTAGCAGACTAGATTCCTAAGTAGTAAGCAGAACGAATGGTAGTAGCATGGTAGTGTATGTGTCAAGGTTAGGCCCAGTTGCCTCATAATATTATGTCTTTGTACAGATGTATGAACATTTTTCTGTATTTTCTGTACTAGACACTCTGTGGTGAATTAACCTATGTTTAATGTGTCCATGTTATAATAGATTCTGTTAAAATCAGCATGCCATGAACTTAAAGGACTGTCGGTATAAAATGCTAGATGTATTAGCATTTTCTCTTTTACTATTGGAAGCACTACAAAGGCTTTCAACTGATAAGCACTAGACTCAACGTTGCAGTTGACCTGCTATGCAAAGCTAGCCGCATTTCTTTCTTTCTTTAGCATGACTTTGTCTTATTAATAGTTTCCCTTGGCTGATAGGGACCATTATGCATTATAAACACATGAGCAAACACACACACACACACACACACACACACACACACACACACATCATGCCGCTTAAGACATCTTTAAAGCCAACAAGCCTACTTATTAACAGTCTCACATATCCGTTACCTCTTTACCTTTACATTGAAACAAGTGGAGACATCCACGAACTGAAACACTGAGGGCTTGTATAGGGTATAGAGTAGACACACACACAGAAACATGCATACAGATAAACTGGTGCTCCTGCTTCTGCCTATGTGACAGACCAACAGATGAGCAATAAGAGCGTCCTGAGCTCAGCTCACTTTCCAGTATCAAAGGCCTGCACGTGGCTGTTTTTTCCATCTCCACTTTGTGCCAAACCCCCACAGCTCCCTCATTCCTGCTCTGCCCTTTTTGTTTTGCTATATTAATAGAACAGGAAAGAGAGAGAGTGTGTCCTACATTGAATTCCGCTCAGGGGGGTGGCGCCCTTATTAGTTGCTTTACCATGGTGCTGTTTGTCCTCTGGGAGATTAAGCAGCCCAGGTCAGAGTCCTAGTACAAGGGAAGTAAGACAGGTGCATGGGAACACACAGAGAGGGAAAAACAGGGTCAGCACCTTACAGCATTAGGAAGAGGCTGAGAATTTGGCTTTGATGAATATGCGCCAGAGCTATTCAGACTCCAAGGCAAGACCTGTGCTTCTGATTCGGGCAGATAGGTCAGCACTCTGTTCTATCGTTTCATTGATCTCTAAAGCACTTGTGTTTTGCGTCAGCCAATACCAGCAGCAGATTTTCAGAGTTCTAAAGAGCTCTCTACGCTGGCTGGCTGTGTGAGGGTTTTCATGTATATTCTAGAGAGTATCTTTTACCATTTTCTGAGGTAGAGAGAACACATATCGTAACAGCATGCTCTTGAAAAGAGCCCATTCCTTTGATCTGAGCACTCCTTCATCACAAGTTATTGTTGGCCTACTTTAATGCTCTCAGGAGCTGGTTAATTGTGTGGCCCTTTTTTCTGCTATTGTAGCAGAGGGTCCAGTGTGAGTACATATCTCTGTGTGCAGCCAACGGTCAGACTGGCGGCCTAGTCTTTCATCTGCTCACGGAGGTGGAGCATTTCTCCATGATGATTTGAGCTTCGACATATCCCTTATGAACGATATCTCACACAACATAGGCTACGTGATGTGATTTTAAGAGGAGGTTGGCTGTAGAACACCTATTCTGAGTTTCTACTGTTTAGTAATCTGGGGTTGTTTTGTAGTGTGGTGTTCAGTAGAAAAATGTTGTGGTTTAAAAAGAAGTGTGTGGTCATTTTGTATGAATTGTTATTATTGGAACTGGCAGGGGAGCAGGATTTTACCTCATAAAACCCCTAAAGGGACATTTAGGTTTGAAAGGATCTTTGGAAGATGTTGCAGTGTCTTCCCTTTTATCTGATTTAGCAACAATTTTAAACAAGAACTCTGACTGGTGAAGAAAAAAAATGTGACCGTGAGGGACTTTTAACATTGATATTACTAACACCAGCACACTGTGTTAAGACAGGCAGTCTCTGACCCTGGGAGCTTAACTTCTGCATCTTGAAAAAAATCTTCAGCTTTCTGTACTATTGGGAAACATTTTTGCTCTAGCTGGACGAGGAATGCTCCTCAATATCAAAGGAAAAAAATATTCATTGATTTTCATTGGATGTCTTTTATCTATTGACTTTTTTTCGCCAAAGCTTTGATCTGTAGCAGTGGGGCTCAAAGTAAATCCTTAGCTTCAAAAAAGAAAAAAAAGCTTTACATTAGCTATTACCACAATAGCTTTACATTTCTTTATACCTTTTAAGACCATTGTTTACCATCAGTGAAGCAAAAAACGATATATAAACATATATATATAATATATAACTTATATAAAAAGTGCAGTTTTTTTGTCATTTAATTTAAACAATGAACCTTAAATATTTCAGGTTCCTTACGATTATGACTTACAGCTCATGCAAATCAAAAATCCAAAACCTCAGAATATTTTAATATTTCCTAAGATCAATCCATAAATAATTAACATTACAGGACTTTGCACCCAGTTCTTGGTTGGGACTCCTTTAGCACAAATTACCGCATCAATGCAGCAGGCGGGTAGTAATATCAGTCAGCAAACTAGTTAGTGGTAGTTTTGCCGTTGCAGCAATACATGAAGTATTCTAAAATTTCAAAAAAGTGGACCAACACCAGCAGACGACATATCTGACTGTGTCAAATCATCACTGACTGTGTAAACTTCACACTTGATCCAAGCATTTTGTAATCTGTGCCTCAGCAAGCTCCCTACAAACTCTGGGACCTTGATTTCCATTTGAAAAAAAAAAATTACTTTCATCAAAAAAGAGGACTTTGGGCCACTAAGCAACAGTCCAGGCCTTTTTCTCCTTAGCCAAGGTAAGATGATTCTCACATTGTCTCTGGTTCAGGAGTGGCTTGATACAAGGATTGCAACAATCATAGCCCATTTCCTGTAGAGGTTTGTGCATGGTGGCTCTTGATGCACTGACTTCTGTCTCACTCTACTCCTTGAGAAGCTCTCCTAAGTTTTGATTTACCACTTGTCCCTTCCAGTCACTTTCCCATTAATATGTTTTTATACACCACTCAGCGACCAGCAAGCCCTTTCAGAGATGACCTTCTGTTGCTTACCCTACTTGTGGAGGGTGTCGAAGATCGTCTTGGCATCTGTCAAGTCAGCAGTCTTCCCCATGATTGTGATTGTGTGTAATGAACTAGACAGAGATAGATGCACTGTATGCATAATAATTTACTCAAAATTAAACTTTCTAGTATTTTGAGTTCCTGGATTTTTGACTTTCAGGAGCAAGCTGTAATAAATGAAAATAAATAATTTAAAAAAGGATTTATATACTTCACATGCAATGAATCTTGAATATATGGAGTTTGACTTTTTGAATTAAATTGCAGAATTAAATCAGTTTTATTGAGATGTACTGTATGTACAGTGTATGTACACTATATACACCGATCAGCCATAACATTGAAAACTTTAATATTTAAAATGACCTAGGTTTTAGGTTCTTCTTGTGATACCAAAACACCTCTGACCCCTCAAACATGGACTCCGTGACCTCTGGGGGTGTGGTGTGGTGTCTGGCAATGGGGTGTTTGTGGCGGATGCTTTGGGTGCTGTGGGTTCACCTTAGCTAGTGTTATGGCTGGTCAGTATAGAAATGTGCTTCCCTTTAGCAAAAATGTCCAGCATGCAGTACTAGTCCACGCCATCATTTTATATGGACTCATGTTGCAATTGCAAGGATGGCTCAGCATATCAGTAATGAATAAACGGCATGAAACGTTCATATTTACAGATCACTGTGACCGCCGTTCAGGTTAAAAAAACCAAAGGGGTACTTCTTACACCCTTATAGTCTACATTTATCACATGCACACAGTATATATATATTATACATGCCTGTATACAGTACTACTTGGCCAGTTGCAAATAGCAAGTGAATCCATTAATAGTTCTTTACCCATAAGGCATATGTTTTCTTTTACTATACTTTTTTTAATGCTACACTAGATTTAATCATTAAAGAAAGCATCAATGAGGTGCTAGATGCAAAGACAAAAAAAAACATTTGAAGGTACCTGATGCTGTTTAACAGCCAAATGTACAATCAAAGGCTGCCACCGAGGGGCAGTATCTACATACATTTCAGTCTAAAGCATCCTTTGAGGGCCTAGTTGCCCTGGGAGTTCTGCCAGTCCTCACAGAGCAGCACCAGTGGTTTGTTCATTCTGCATAGAACAAAAATGCTCTGTACTTGAAAAACAAATTTGATAAACGATTAATGATTTGATAAATATATTCATGAAAACTGAAACAATTAATTGTAGTTATCTAGCTGGGCTGGATATATAAGCATTATTCTTATAACTTATTTAATTTCGTTGGTAGATTGTTATAGGATTGAATAAAAAAGACACACACACAGTAAGATTATAATTATGGTCTTAATGGTGTATATATTTTGGTAAAGCCAAGCCATATTCCTTTAGGTGTCCTATAGTTTGTCTTTAAAAACCCTATGTTTTCCCAATATGAAATATGATTATAAAATTAACATTAAAAATTAAAGGATCAGAGCAAAAGATATTTAGTGTTTTAGGAAACTAGGGATATACATTTGATTGTTTTGCATGACTGTTCAAGATTCTGAGTTGAATCAACTCCAGTTCTCCAAAGTGGGAATGTACTCTGTTTGTTCTCTTGTCTTATTAATAGTTTTGTGGTTTGAGGTATATGTCTGTGTATGAAAAAGAGTACTTAAGGGCTCTTGTTAAAGTTTCGAATGAATGTCATGATTATGAATCATCTGTTAAATGGAATAAAAATATATAAATTTATAGCAGTTTACTCTGATTATTCCTTTATTCTGCGTTCACTTGGGATTCTGACTTTTTATAACCTTTTAATAATCTATGTAATTTGTACTGTGTAATTGTTGTTCTAATCTTTACATATAACTAACAAACAATTTTTCTGAAAAAAAAAAAGATATTTTCTGCTAATTCTTTGCAGAAGTTAACACATTTACATTTACATTTAGCCATTTGGCAGACGCTTTTATCCAGAGCGACCTACAAAAAGTGCTTTAAAGTTTACATCATTGGATACATACTTACATTTAGTTTTTTCAGTCTGTGGATATTGTATAATATGTATTAATTAGGGTGAGCATTAATAAAAGTTACTTGAAATCATTAATTGGAAAATAAATCTAAAATAATTCTTAAAAAATTATTTAATTCCTAACCCTCTCCCTGATTTTGTGTAAATTAAATTAAATTATTACAATAATTATGCATCTTCATTAATAATGCCCCCCCCAAAAAAAAGATATTTACTTTAAGATATTCAATAAAACAAAATACTGGAAGTTATAGTGTTCACCTTGCCAATTAGAACGTTTTATATATATTAAAAGTACTGCGCGATGAGAATAAATGTAGAATATACAACATTTTTTTCAGAGTTTACATAGTAAACAGGTTCAGAATTAGAGTCAGGAATAAGGCGGGAAACTGTGGAATTCTACACTCGGCCACATTTCCTATTGTGCCCCAGATTTGACCGGCTGCCCCATCGTTCGATGATGGGGCTTTTTCTATTCTTTTCCCTCTTAGTGCATGTTCCCAAAGCGCTCAGCATTCCAGCAGCCCACCATCGGAGCCGCTTTAGTGAGGGCTGCTGGCTCCTGGGTGGCCTCTTGTGCAGGGGCTGCAAAGGGGAGGAGACGATGTCTTATTAATTGACTGGGTGTCTTGGGCAAAGTGGAGGAATTTGGCTGAGAAGAGAGAGACACGCACAGAGGGGAGGACCAGACATTGTCTGTACTGCCTCTAGGCTTACTGTATAACTCCTCATTTTCTCAACCTGCATCATCATAAATGCCACAAAAATAGAGAGATTTCCTGCTTGTAATTTGTGTCCAAGTGAGCAGGGCTGGACTCAACTCCAAATGCAATGAAAAACCACAAACGCTCCTAAGAATGGATGCTCTTAAAGCTGTGAGGGTGACCTGGGTTGCAATGGAGGGCGTTTCTCTGGAGCAGGCTGTGGGAATGACCGATGTGGTCCTGGGAGCTGTGGAAGCACTGAATGGCTTGCTGTGGCTGAGTGTGTCAGAGGGATGTGATTGAGTGGGATGTTCTCAGGCTAGGGCAAAAGCAGGGCATACAAGGGAGGGGAGGGAGTGTGTAAGTGTTGAAGCTTCCCATGTGTCCTACACTAACCCCCCCCCCCCCCCAATCGAAACCGAGGTACCCCCCAGTATCCGTCATATTCCAGTTGCATGTATCCCCATTAGCAGGTGTGGGGCAACTAATGGTCTAGGAGTCAGCCGGAGTCACCAGGCGTACCCTGCCATGTTTAGACTCCTTCCCACAACCCATATGTGCCATGGTAATAAAAAATAAAAAATAAAAAAAAACACACACATACCACATCAGTATAAACCCTGGAAGACTCAGGAGTCAAGAATGATGGCAGATCATCACAATCCTTTTGTCATTCAGTTGTCACACAAATTATATTGCACATTAAAATCACAAATGTCATGATTAAATGATAAACATCATCACCCTTTAATCAGGTTCCGTACACTCCAATTTGTAAATCAGTCCTGAAGCATAGCTTAGCACTTTTCCTGCTCTCCCTGTTTCATTCACATCATCAGTTAATTATCAAACCTTTCACGACTTGATTCGGACTGAAGTACATAAAGGAAGTAAATAAATAAACAACTTAATTCCTTAATTGTAAAAACAGACTGAATTGAGCTCCATTCTCCTTACACCATTTTTTTGCCTATTCTAGTTCTGGTGTATTATAGCAGATAATACAGCATGATTCAGGAACCTGTTTCTCTATCTACTAATCCATCATGCAGCTGATGAAGAGCTGGGCTGAAGGAACTGACCTCAAAATAGTCTCTTCCACCCACTAGTTTCCTGTTCTTTGTGGGACAGCACAAAGCCTGCTGCACAGCACACACACATACACGCATGCACACACAGTGAGGCAGCAGTGGGAATACAGCGCTAAAGCAATGAAAAACGACACAACAGTCCTCAAGATGCCTGAAAAGTTCTTCCTTTTTATGCTCTCTCCCCCTTTTTTCAAATATGACAAAGAACCAAGAGTAAAAATTGAATAGCAGCGTTGGTTACTGCCTTTATGGGGAAGTCTGGATGTCCAAGACTCAGTGAGAATATGGGCTCTGAGATGTTTTAAACCCCATATTCTTTCATGCATTTCTTATGTACCTCTTCAATATATTAAGGGCAAGATTAAACGCTTTTCACTGCATGTCATCTCATAAGTCAGTCGAGTTTGATGGGAAAATATTATGAATGTAATTTAAGGTCAAGAACTTCATTAATGCATGCACTTTTGTAAGGGCAAAGTGTTGCAATAAATCAGGTTCTCTGATGCCTTTGGTGTAGCTTCATTCTATTAAACTTATAAATGATGTACTCCACACTAACATGGACACAGTAGGTGCATTATAATAACCAATATATATATATATATATATTGGTTATATATATATATATAATAACCAATATATATATATATATATATATATATATGAAATAAAAATTTAACAGAACATTTTCAATTGTATTTGACAGTCATGTTTGAATTTTTTTGTATACCTGATTGTCACAGAGGGGGTGTTAATTTCTGACAGTTTTGACCTTGTCGAAAGACTTGACTGGTCTCCATGGTGCTTTTTTGTACAACAAATCTGCACCTTTTATTAAAAAAAAAAAAAAGAGCAAAAATATTTTTTATATATTTTTTCTCTATAAAGAGTTTATGATAAGGGTAGGTGTAGCAGAGCATTAATTATCCACATTAATAATTATATCAATGAAGGATAGCACGCCAAAGGTGTGTGTGTGTGTGTGTGTTTGTGTGTGTGTGTTTGTGTGCGTGTGTGTGTGTGTGTGTATGTGTGTGTGTGCGCACATGCATGCTTGCCCTCTGTCGATCTGAAGTACTGGTTACCATGACAATAGTGCTTAGAGAGGGTTTGGTGAACAATCACCTGTGGATCTCTTTGCCCTGGCTGCGGAGGTCTGTTCATTTCGCTTTGGGAGCAGATGGCCTTCCTGAAGAGTTGATAAGTATTGCAGCTGAGCCATCTCATCCATGAGATACTACATCTAACTGTTCCATGCTGTAGAATTGTACCCAAGGCATTAAAAGGCCCCAGACATACCCAACATAGAAGGTCTGTGCTTACATGGAGAACAACAAGAAGATGGCCAAGCATCTTGAACTGAGGCGTCCTTTTAGACAAGGAAACCCTACAAATAGGGCTATATATAAATAAATGACACTGCTGTGGATACAGCTATGCATTTCTATTCATTGCTTTGTGGTTCACTTAAATGAGTGGACCAGAGTCATCGTCAGAACAAGCTATGGCCCCTGATAACCGAGTTGAGGCTTACTGAGCTCATTTGAAATGCTAATGGCCAAGAGACAGCTGCTATCCCGTGCTGAACACAGTGTTACCCAGTCTAGCAGTGAGAGAGCGAAAGAGAGAGAGAGAGAGAGAGAGAGAGAGCTAAGATTGCCAATAATTAGGTTGGCTTATTATTCTTGGGTCTCGCACGCACTCGATCTTTGAGCAGAATATAATTTGTCTTATGATTTAGAGACAGGGAAAGAGGGAAAAGTACATCATGAAAGAAGCACACATAACAGGAACGAACATGTGACAAGGCCTGGACTCTTTGTATTAATGTTTATCTTCAAAATCACAGTGAGGCATGAAAAAAAACAGACAAGTTTTGCTGAAGGTAACTTCAGAAACCCACAGTATCATCAGAAACCCACAGTAACAAATTTAGAGAGCTCTTAATTTAGCATTCATTCACTTGGGCTTCCTTATAGGCCATGAGTGGCTCCCAGAGTGATTGCATGAGTTCTTGTGGCAATAGGAACACTTCTGAATATTGTAAGGGAATAGGATATATATATCCTATATATATATAGTATGTGGCTGTTGTAAAAAATTCGTTGAACAAATAAATAATAATTAACCCTTTAATAATTCATAATTATAAAAATGGGACTTTGCTTAATATCTGCAGCCTGGATATTTTTTTTTCTGAGTGTTTAAAGAAAAAACAATATTTTACTGAATTATATGTTTAGGCATTCATTCATTTATTATACCACTTATCCTGTACAGGATCATGAGAAGCCTGGAGCTTGTCCGATGAGACTTCATGCATGAGGCAGGGTACATCATGGACAGGGTGCCAAATCCATATCAGAGCACACACACACACACACACACACACACACACACACACACATTCACACTATGGGCAATTTGTAACACCAATAAGTCTATTCTGCATGTCTTTGGACTGTGAGAGGAAACCGGAGAACCCAACAAGCACGGGGAGAACATACAAACTCCACACACACAGACCAGAGGCATGACATAGACCCTGTAGGTGTGAGGCCACAGTGCTAAGTACTATGCCATCGTACCGCCACTGCTTAGACACTTTTTACAAAACACTTCACATCTGAACATAGTTCTCAACACACCTATAACATACCATGTACACAAAAACCAAGAAAAGAACATCACAGCCGCTTTCTGTATTATTTTATCATCCAAGATTTCAAAAATCTTGTGACCTACACAGTTACATAGGGTACTACATATCATGAAATACTTGTAATAACTGTGTAAGTAAGTATATGGGGCCATATGTATATAAAAGAATAAACTAAATAAAATGTAACAAAGACTGTAATAATTATTTGGAATATCATTTGATATTATATAAAAGTAAGTAAAGATTCCAGTTTAAATAAATAATATAATAAAAAGAGCTTGTTATTACATTAAAATGCATTAATGAAATAATTTATATTAAAATAAATTTTTAAGTTTTTTGACCAAAAAACACACTTACAAATATTGCTGTACACTAGAGAAAGTTAGGAATAAGTGAGGAGGTTAGGAAGACATTAGGAAGAACATGAAAAAGATGAATTAATAAAAGTGATATATAAAGATATAGATAATAAAGATAATATAAAGATAGAGGTGCTATAAGAAATGAAAAGGGTAATCAATCTTTGACTGAACTGGAATGAGAAGAATGTGTCACACATAATTGTTTTCTGTAATATACAATAAAAAAAAAACTTTACATTTTAAATATGCCTGCTTACATAAATAAATGTAAATAAATGTTACCCTAGCGTACATTTCTCAATATTCCTCTTGGTACCCTCAATGACTAGGACCAACGCTTAAGCATGTTTTACTGAAAGTCATGCTCCTTTAAGTTTACAAACTAATAAAACATGTTTCAAGTTAACAGTTAGACACAAAATAATCCATTTGGAACATTAGTGAATGAACCTTAACGTTACCAGAAAAACATTTTCCTTTAAATTTCTGTCAATTTACCAAATGTATTAAATGAAAAATGTCAAATTGTAAAGGTGTGTATACTGTACGTAAAGGGAAACTGTAGTTATTAGTTAACCACAGTATTATAATTGATGTAAAGTGAGTGTACACACACACACACACACACACACACACACACAATGCTGCAGCCTTAATTAATGAGTGCAGAAAAATTTTTGTTGATGAAGTTCATATAATATAATAATATATAAACAATGATACTAATAATAATAATAATAATATAAATCTTCTTTTTTTCTTTGTTTCCTGATGTTGTATTGTAATACGTATTCGCAAAACAAGCATATAGTTTACAGAAACCAATTTGTCTTGGTTTTCTAAATTTGGTATATATGTTGTGGCCTCTAACAGTTTTACTTGGAAACACTAAAATATATAGGAAAAATTGTAAGTGTTTGGGAAGTTTTACATTATATTTCTCTAACAGACGTTAATACATACATTGTTTTCCATGAGAGGATTTTTAACAAAATAATAAACATCATTATTAATTATTTTGTTCTTGTTTATATTATAAATGAATGAATGAGTGAATCAATGAATAACATTTATTTTTATACCATCAATGAAAGAAAGCTTACAATAATCAACAACTTAATTAATATTTGTTAATTGGAACTGTGAATTAGAATTACAAAACTGACACCCAGAGAACAGGTATCAGTAAGATATAAACATTAAGAAACAATGTTTTTTTAAAAAATTTGTTTCTTTATAATTCAGGTTTATTTAAATAAACATCAAATAATATACATCAAATGACTTTGTTACCTTGTTAAAATCATTTAAAGTTTATGAATGTAGAACTACCTGATTTGTGAATGCTGATTTATGCAGTACAAAATGTAACTAAATTTACTTTAATTTCTATGCAAATACCCCCCCCCCCCCCCCCCGCTCTCTATGAAGGTTTAGTGTAAAAATTCATGTGTGTTTGTAAATTGGTTGTGGATATTTTGTTTTGAGCTAAGCTGATCAGCTAATGGTATCACTATTTATATTATAAATTATTAAAATATTATAAATTAGTTCGTAGTTAATCTGTGGGGCATCTTTTGTTTTGTTTTTGCTGTTTTGTTGCCAAAAAAAAGTTTTTTGGCTGTAAGAAATAAGTAAAGGTTTTACTTTTTCAGTATGTTTGTTGACTCTGTGTGAAGGGAGGGCCTTAGAGATTGAGGATCTCCTTTCACAACTCCTTCATTACTGATGTAATTACACTGGCTCTCTTCAGTGCATGCACTTTCCCCTCTTAATCATGTTTACTCAGATCACAATCGGGAAATGAGGTGGAAAATGGTGTGTCTGTGTGTGTGTGTGTGTGTGTCTAAGTCACCAAGAGAAAGTGTCCAAGCCAATGATACTTAAAGCTAGAGACAGACCATGTTAAGGCAAAGTCCCTCAGACTCTCTGTTCCACCCAGTCTCCACCCTGTGGGTGTTACCTCTAATCCCTGCGCAGCGTTGCCTGGATCATTATAGACTGGATGCTGGAGTCAGTGAAAGGAGGAATTAGCTGGGAACACAATCCCGGCAACCTTTGTGACCCCAGGACAAAGACTCAGCTGCTGGGGGTCCCAGTTGCCTAAACCAGCCCGTATGTCCAAGACAAAACTGTTACAATGGCGCAAACAAAGGAAACATGGTGGGAGAGAAGGGCTAGCTCATTGTGGCTGCGTCCCTGAGGAATTATTTAATGTTCTGGCGTTTGTGCTCATTTTGCGGAACTTCTTTTGACTACCACCATTGATGTACAACTTATATTGGGACACAGTTGCAGTGAGTGGAGGCCAGGTGTGCATCAGGATAGTTCTCATCCTTCCTCTCTCGTACTGTATCTCTCTCTCTATATATATACTGTAT
>JAOVVA010000002.1:11785713-11809250 GCA_028565275.1 Leiocassis micropogon | reverse complement strand
ATATACACACACACACACACACACATACATAAATAGAGGGGTCCGAAAAATGTATATATCTATAAAACATAGGTTGTAGGTTGTACTGGAACAGTGGGAATGTACTAGTCAAAATCTGTGATGTCATACTTATCTAAAATAAAAGCGCAGTAGACTATTGAGTATTTGAAGACAGGCTTGTAATAGCAATAGTAGTAGAGTAGTGGTAGTAGTAATGTATTATGTGTGTGAATGGCTGTAGCTGGCCTGTAGGCAGAGACTGAGCTTGTTGTGGTGTGATTTCCTGGAGTGTTTTTGTCAGAGTGTGGCCGTGTGTGATTGCCTCTCCGTCGCCAGTGTTAACCGAGGATAATGTTGCGGCCGCCCTCTCTGCCACAAAACAGGATCAGAGCAATCCAATTTCTCTTTCTCTGCAAAGATGGAATAATTTGCCAGAGGGACAGCGTGTCTGGGGTCCAGGCGATGATAAACCACTGTTAAAAAACAGCTATTACTAGAGAAATTGGGTTAGAGGAGGTTGACCACAGCCTCCCCCATAACACAGCAGAACGTGGAGGATTGCTCGCAAACAAGTTGACCAATAGATAACCAGGGGTAAATTTCAGGGGGACAACCAGCAATTTAGCCAAAATAAAACAAAATGAGTGATAAATAAAAATGCGATATGGAGCTACATACGTTAAGGGTTTATCTCACAGTACACACTAATGTTTGCAGGACCTTCTATACAATATGTCTATCACACACTGTTTCCATTTTAAACTGAAAATAAATTCTATCAACAGAAATCATCTACAACAAAATATTTGCAAAAGTGTTAACAAAATCAATAACGCAATGCTAACTTTACACACCAAAACACTTTAAAACAGAAATCAGAGTCAGGAATCAGGTGTGTGCCACTTGCCATGACAAAAAACGCAGCTAGACGGAGAGCTGTGAGGGCGCACACAAAATACAAGGAGCTCTCCAAAATCACAGAGTTTTCTTTGGCAACAATTAACAAGCATAAATGCCTAATTGCTTTCAGGTGTCATGCTCCCTGCTCTTTCCTCTCGACAAACTGTGACACTGTCACTAGAAGGGGGTCAGAAGTGATTTCTGTAGATGCTGGCCTTGTAGGAGACGAGAGCAGATCAAGGTAGGGGTTGGGGGTGCCAGAGTAATCAGGCTGAGAAACACACACTTGCTTTTCAGCGCTGTGAATCTTACAGGGCCTTACTCAAACAGACAGAGCATTGGGAGAACATTTGAAACCAGTACTGACAAATAAAGCGGTGTCTAAATAAATAAAAAGATGAAATCTGACAGTACTTATAGGATAGTACTGATAAGACTTTCATAAAAGGCTTATGATACAAATTATAACTATGACTTTTTTAGAGGTTCTTACAATTACTTTGAAGTCTAACTTGTTTTCAAATGTAAGCTATCCATTTCAGCTGATAATCTTGACCAACCCTTAGGCCTTTAAGTGATTTCCAGTGGCTGATGGAGAGGAGCTGCATGTTGAGGGTAGTGCCCTGGTGTGTGTGTGAGTCGCTGGAATTCATGGCTGTCCAGCAGGGGGGGTTGGCAGTTAGAGGAGAGGACCAATGGCTGAGGATGTGTGGCTAAGTGTCTCATCAGCATCCTACTCAGGCTCCAGGCCCACACTCAAACTGCACCCTGACTTGATTGTAATTGCCTGAATTCGTCTCCCGCTGCTCCATCCTGGCAATATAACTGCCACATTTTAACCCCAGAGAGCCTAGCTAGCATGCCACATTGCTCCAGTGCTGTTAAAGGGGCTTTGCGTCAGACTTTGCTATAGGGGAAATTTGTAATGCAAACTTGTCGCGGTCATATATAGACAGCATTATATGTACATGAAAACGAACAGGGTGGACATACTGTAGGGTGCGGCTTTTACAGCACATTCATGATAACATCAGTTAAAGACATCTGGAAATGTTTCTATGTAAAATATTTGTTCAAGATAAGCATTTTTGAGGATTTAAAATACCTACACTACAAGCTAAAATGTGCTTTGAATCTATCTATCTATCTATCTATATATATGTATGTATATATATATATATATGCATGTATATACTGTATGTGCATGTAAGCACAATAATTCATCTGACTTCCTGGTGCATGGCGGGGAGTGTGCAGCTTCTGACTGGCAGGGTTAACTTTAGAACTTCCCCGTGGTGTTGCTCTCTCTGTGATAATAGCTACTGGCATAATGAAGAGCAGCCTACTAGCCAACAGGTGGTCCTTTTTAAAGAGCCCAGCCACCACTGCACTCAGGCTAGAGGGGGGAAAAAAACACCATGCTAAAATGTGTCAGAATCTAATGTTCTGCAGAATGAAAAACCTGTTTTTCTCTCCTTTGTTCAGAGCTAGAGATTCAGCCTTGTTCCTTATTGTTCACTACACAAACGAGCAACAGTCTTTTTTGACATGGAGCCATAGGGGAAGAAAGACTGAGGCTGACTAGTCACAGCAGGGCCGAGGGATTGGGGGGCAGGGGTAGGGGGTAGTTCTTCGCTTCTTCTTTCTGAAGGACTGAAGCCTATTAAGAGTTTGAGAGTTATGAATGGTTATGAGTCTCTCCCTCTTCCACACACAATGTAAGAGGACATCGGGGGTGGGGGGGGGGAGGAAAATCTGACTGGCTTTTCTTGGAGACTGCCAAGAAGTCTTAATCACATCCAATGGGAACAGAAGAGATATCACATGGGAGAGAAAGAGCATGAAAGTGTGGGACAGTGAGAAACCAGGGGGCAAATCAGGGCGGAAGTACCTATTGCCACAAGCAGAATGGAGGAGTAGAGTAGAGTGGAGTGGGTGGTGAGGGGGGTAGAGAACAGAATAAATCCTCTTGGACTCAAAAATGATGCCTTTATGAGTAATATAGCTGTTATAATGATAATTAAAAAAAATATCATTAAAACAATATATATTTCCACATACATAAGAAGCACATATGACCTTTTTACATTTTATTACTTTTTTACTTTACTTTTAAACAATTAAAATTACCTTTTTTGCTTGCTTACCCAAATCATCTCTTTTTTGGTAGTCAGAGTTGAACATTGATCAGTGTCTATTTATTAAGCTTAAATAGGTACTGCTCTGCTTTCGAAACAAGCCGTAAAATGCCGGATTCTTTTTTACATTATTTTTACAAAATACAAATAAAATTGACATTCATTGAGAGGTCCTTCACCTGCCTATTAAGCTGCATTCTCAACTCAATGGCTGTGGGTCGAAGGGATCTTTGCCCGGCATATCTACGAACAAAAGCTTTTATTCACATCCATAATCCATCCGTTATTGTGCGACCAATTTGTTCTCGTTAAGCCACATAAGGGTCTCAAGACAGAGACAAAAGTTTCATGGCGAACAATGGCCAACTCCCCGTTTGCTTTGTCCATGTCTTCAAGTATGCACCTCCCATGGTGCATTGCAGGCCTTTTTGGGGCTCAGAAAAGTGAGAGTAGAGGAAAGAGTCCTGGCTGAACACCTGGAATAAATAGCTTTCACTTCCCTTCTTACTGGAAGATGAGATTGCCGGCCCTCACACAGAGAACTATGACAAATCCTGTGTTTTGACAAGACCACATTTAGGCACATTTAATAACTTGTGGAGAGTGGAGAGGTTCAATGTGAAATGTAAAGCCTAACTTCCTAAGGCATATCACTCACTAAAAAGAAATTAACCATTCATTTTAACAACAGAAAAAAAAGACAGAACTTGTCAAAGTCTTTTGCAATCACCATCTCCAAGAGCACTCGTACAAGAAGTAGAACTTCTCATTAAACATATGCACTTTAACCACACAAACCCCATACAACTAATCCCATAAACACATTCTCAAATTGATAATGTGGCACCCTTCAAGCATTCTGTGTCTTTTAAAGCTTTATTATGTATCCTTTACCTAGAGCACTGCATATAGTTTAGCTGTCGCCCAAAAGTTCATTTATCATCTATGCACATCCATATTTCCTTTAACACACGTTAAAAATGGAGAAAAAGTACGGTACCACATAGTGATGATGAAAGGTCAGTTTAGTATGCTTTTTTTTCCACTATTAGACTGCAGAGTGAATGAAGAAACCTCTACTAAATACTTCATAGGACAATAACCCCAAGTTATAGCCTAGAAAAACTGAAAACCCCTCATTACACGCTCAACAACAAATGTTTATTAACAGAGTTTATTAAAATGAGTATATATATATATATATATATATAGTAAAAGACTCCAAAAAACACCTGCCACAGCTGTACTGCTGCTACAGTACATTATATATGATTACATATTATTACAGTGCACATACCATGTGCTTTCAAAATGACCCCAGCAAATTCAAATCCTTCTGTCCTGTACACCACTGTCAGCTTCGAATGTGATACTACCATTGATTAGTCATTGTTGTGTTAATCTTACCGTTCCACTCGTCTAAATTCTAATTTCCTCCACAACAAAAGAATCGTCTCATTAGTCATGAATTTCAAACACGGCAGACAGTGGTCAGCATATAATGCAATGAACACAGAGAGAGGCTCAAATCACTATAATCAACTGTGCCTAGAAAGGGCAAAATGTGACTGGAGCTCCTGGGTGAACTGCTGCACATGAGGCTTTACACAGGCTCTTGGTCAGAAGAAAGGGAGCAATCTTTGCAGACTAATTGTCTGTTCATAGCGTAGGGAATCCGTAATCAGGTCATTTGTTGCAATGGCAGGCTGCGGAGGTGACCAGAAATGCACAACCGCACTCACACACTGCCTGCCACCTGACAATCAGTCCGTCTACCCTCTCGCGCTCCACATGCTTTCTGTTCTGATGGTCACAATGCTATATTTTTCTATCATGTATCTTTAAGGCAGATGGCTGCTTGGCTCCTAACCTGTTTTCACCACATCAATTGTAAAATCATTCATTTACAAATCAAAATTGTGTACGTCTAGACAACAGCCGTATGCTAAAGGAAAGCTTGGTTTTGAGAACTGAATCAGTTCAAAGTAAATATTCCTTTTTCTTTATTAACATCTACAGATTAATCTTTAGGTTTCTACAGTCAGACAGGAGTGTTCATGTGGGTTCCCTCCTGGTTCTGCAGTTTTTTCAAACCTCCAAAAAACAAAACAAAACAAAAAAAAATGTCCCAGCAGCTGGGGTGGATATGCTAGTGTTACTTGTTCCTAGGTGTAAACGTGTGTGTGTGTGTGTTTGTGCACCATGCCTCGTGCTCCAGGTTTAAAAAAAATTGAATGAATGAATAAATACTATTCTTAGAAATGGACCAAAGCTAGCAGTGACAAATCACAGTTGTCAAATAACAGCCTCAGACATGAAGGTGTGTGCTAGATATTCAAATACTTAAGATTTTTGCAGACAAAAATATATTTACAAAAATAAAAAAATGACAGCATGTACAGTTCCCTAATAAATCACAAAACAGATGAATAGTAACGAAAACGGTTCATTTTCAATTCGTGATATCAAGTGTACAAAAACAGGACAACTCTTCAGGGTGGAGGTATAGTGTGTAACAACGGTGCGTTTGTCAGAATGGAAACTCCCTCACATCTCTGGACTGGAAGTCGCTCGCTCTCTTCAGTAAAGCAGTTCTAACTGCACTGATCTTTCCATCTAACTCGGACAGGCTGTAGTTCTGCAAAAACAAGGCAGCTTATTAGTCTGCATGCACAATTTATACATGGTGACCCGTCATTACACTTAATAAACATTATAATGCGATTTTACCTGAGCAACTGACACTTTCGGACGTTTGTGAGAGTAACTCTGAAAGGAGATTAGAATGAACAGATTAGGATATAGTGAGCGGAACAAGACCAGAAAAATTATTTTCTTTGGTCTCCCTAAAAATCAGGAAGAAGGAAGCCTATTTTAGACGTGTTATTACAGCAGTTGTTTAAGATCATTACCCATTGTGCTTGGTTTATACTTCTGGGTTAAAATCTGTGTGCATCTTTGTGTTGCGATGCAGATGTGTAAACATTTCATGTTCTACTAAACAAAAACCTCTTATCCTGAATAGACAGCATAAATAAACACAAGCAGGTTTCCCCCATGCATTTCATTTTGGCTTTATATACACACAGTAATAGGATTGTTTTACTCTATAAAAAATGTATTTATAGAAAATTTCATTCATGATATAGGATCCGCACTTCAAGTGGACTCCTAGAAAACAAGTAGCTTAGATAATGTAAACCTCAGCACCTAAATAAAAACAAAAAGCAATCCAGAGCAACTTACATTTGTATTTCATTATACATGTGAGCAGCTGAGGGGTTAAGGGCCTTGCTCAAGGGCCCAACGGGGCAGCTGTCGGATTCTGTGCTGTAAACTCTGTTGTGGTTCACATGACAGTGCCTTATTAAACATGCTAACATTATATGTAAATATGAATGCTTTATGAATATATCTTACAACTAAACACACTTACAATAGTTTAAAGAGGACCTGTTATGCAAAATGTACTTTTTAGTCATTTTTAGATATTCAGATAAATCTCCAGTGTGCATGATCAAACAAAAAACATTCAGTGTTCACTAACTTGCTCATTCCCTATACCGCTTATTCAGTACAGGGTCATGGGATAATTGGAGCGTATCAGAGAAAGATACGTCCTGGATGGGGTGCCAATCCATCACAGGGCACAAGCATACACTCACTCACTCATACAGTATTTATGGAACAATTTGGGAACGCCAATTAACCGAATCTGCATGTCTTTGGACTGTGGGAGGAAACTCATCAAACACAGGGAGAACATGCAAACTCAACACACACAAGACAGGACTCAAAGACTCGACCCAGCCCTGGAGGTGCGAGGCCACAGAGCAAACTACTACATCACCCTGCTGCCCACATTCCCTGCTTTTTGCCCTTTTCCCATTTTTGTATAGCTCAGGTTTAAACAAGAGATTTCCCCTCTATTGTGACCTCATACAAGAAGAGACCCTCCCCAGCTGCTCTGCTCTGGTGAGACTTGGCTGAACAGTAGTTAATTTACATGGATACTGACATGGCACATTTAGGAATAGGAGTGAAAGAGAGTCTGAGGGATGACAAATGCATTATCTGAGGGTTATTTCAGCTGAAACATTAACAGACACTTTGGGGGACATCTGACACCTGGATTAACTTGTAAGAAAAAAAAATATGGGACCTGGAAATCGTCCTGCTCACTGATGACGTGAGGTGATTCCAATAAAATCCTGCCTGAATTTTTATAACAGACTGTTGAAGGAGTTCTCCAATTAGTCTCCAACTCCAAAGGAGTTATCAGATTACACCATTAAGATCTTCTATTGATGGACTTACAAGTAACGAAAATTACTATGTTCGGCCAACCAGATTATCAACCAGATAATGTGGTCGTATAATCATGTCCTCTGTATAACAGCAGTAAAATTATGCACAGAGAAAACATATTTTCAAAAGGTGAAGAAGAATATATTTTTGGTGTGCCATGATTAATTAATTTGAGCAAGTCAGTATTTTAAATAATCACTACTTCAAATTTTAAACATGCCTTGATAGGGCAAAATCTTTCATTAGCATTATAGGTTTTGTGTCCTCTAAGGATGAGATTTCAATTTTACCATACAACACAATTAAAAGCTCAGAGACAACAACCTATGACTGCAGAATCTATTGGCTTTATTTCTTTTTTCCTCTTTCTGGCACTGGTTTTCTTGAATATTGGAAGAACAACCATATACGTAGAAAACTCAAAATAACACTTTTCATCTTGTTTTTGAATCCTGCATTCTCCATTGTTTAATCCAAACTTCTTAATTCCCATGGCAGTGAATCATAACGAGGACATTGCATGTGTGTGTAGCTGCATGACACATTATCTTAAAGAGTCAATCATAATGAAGTTCCTCTAGAGTCAGATCAGCTGGTTTTGTGACATGTTCTGCTGTGCCAATGAGAGCACAGGGTTGCTGTGTTCAGAGAACGTGTGCATGTTTAAGTGCATGCAAAAAAATATATCACGCCATATATTAGATGGATGTTTGTGCTTTTAGCCTTTTTAAATTGTATACATATGTGAAAACTTCAACAAAATGTTATGTTTCAGGTTTCCACGAGACTTTCTTTACCTTAAGTGCAAAGAAATAAAGAAGTTGTTGGTGTAACGGAGACAACACATTACATACTTCAAGACCACCAATACATATTGTCATGTTTTGTATTGTGATATATCGAATTTCCCTTTCCTAGTGCTTTTATGTTTTATGTGCATCGCAGAAGCAGTCATTCTTGATTTTAACCAAACATTTCTGACAATGCTAGAACTGTTTTGTCTAAATAACCTGCCGATAAACGTCACATTATTTGTTCCAAGCCTGCCAATCTTGACTTGTTAAGAGAATGTTGTCTTAAACATGAAATCCGAGCCAAAACCTGTACAGTGCAAACCTGCTTAACAAATATCCCAACAATTTTCCACTATGTATGAACATTTGTTTGAAAAATGGGGGAAAAAAATTAGACAGCATTAATGTGACATGGCATGAACTTCATATACCATTAAACATTTTGCATTATAGTGAAGCAAACTACAAAACTCCCATTACTGCCAATTGACTTATCAGCATTAACTCAGCCACTCGTTTGCACAGCACTGATTAGCATGATGGAGAAGTGGCCATCTACATTTACACTCCCCCAGAACTCCTCCTCATCTACTGTGTCCATGTCCTCTTATCACCCACTAGCAACTTGGATTATTTCAATCACTTTTCATTTTGGACATAAACACATTTGGGAACAAGAGCAAATCTGATTGGCTCCCGCATCGATGGCTCAATTAATTCATTGTTTTTGCTAAACTGGAGTAGCACAATGTGAAAAGTTTAACATATTGTACAGTGTACTCAATGCCCTGCTTTCTAGGCACTACACACTCTCTCTCCAGCTCATTCTCTCTCTTTTGCACAGACACACACACACACACACACATATAGAGAAAGACCCACACACATGTACACAGAGTAAAGGACATGGAAATCAGCCAGCTCTCAGTGCAGCGCAGAACTAAGAGAAATAGAATGGAACAAGAGCCCTTACTCAGCTAACTTTGATAGGCTACAATCTGACATGGGTAAATTCTGAAGAGGAGGAAAAAATAATCACATATATCAGATTTTAATGGCTTTGAAGAACTCTCTGATTGACCGTCATAAGTGGAGGGGGGGGGGGGCACACACCACATAAGACAAAAGTCTGTAGAACAGTTAAGAGAAAGTACTATTCAGCAGACAAAAGTGCCCATGTGGTCGATAAGCCGCTGGCATCAAAATAGCTTTTGCAGGTACTGTACTTGGACAGTGAGCAAGTCTAACAAAGGTTGGCTACACTGTCCTATCAGTGCTTTCTGTTCAAAGCTACTGTTAACCCAGTCACTGCTGTACATGTGTGAACGTTTTACATCAGGTAATTTCTAACTTCCCACTTGTGATGTGCACGAAAGAAGAGCAACGTGTATTGATTTTTGTGTAAATTTATACTTTTTTAAAATTTTATCTGAGGGTGTACCTGGTGCCGAAACAACTCATTGAAAAACAAACCATAGCGTTTGGGTATCTGCAAACAAAATTTGGAATAATAGCCAAAGGAAGGTGAAAGTTGAAAAAAGGTGAAACAGAGTCATTACTCTTGTCGAATTCAACACTAACAGCCTGAGTAAGGAAGAAGAAAGTATGGAATGAAAACGTCCTCAATTGCAGATGATGAAAAGTCAACCGTCAGCTGGAAAACTGATGCTTACAGTTTTCTGGGATCCTCAAAGGGCCAGTATTGGAACATTATCAGGGAAAAAGGCTAAAGCCTAAACTTCATATTAAATACAGAGGACTGCTGTCCATGAGCGTTGTGATCTTGTGCACACACTGTCGACACTCTGCAAAACTTTGTTTTGAGGTGTTAAAGCATTCTCCCTATAGTCCTGATCTTGCTCCTATGGACTTTCACCTGTTTGGTTGCCTGAAAGCAGCCCTATGAGGATGAAGGTTCACTTCTGATAAAGAAATAAAGACAGCAGTGCAGTTGTGGCTTGCAGATCCGCCATTCCCTCATTAAACATTTTTAATGAGGGAATACGCAAGCATGTTGACAGAGGCACAAAGTGTATTGAAAAGCAAGGGAATTACACTTTAATCCACAAGAAGAATGAACTATTTTTCAAAAAGTTAATTAAAATAAATTCTACAGCCAGATTGCAGATAATTTTGACTCACCCTTGAATATTTAAATTGTTAAAGGGTAATCCTGATCCAAAAGCGCTACTACAAATCTTGCGGAAGACGCGAGAAAGAACCAAATTCAAAAGTGAACCCATCCTCTTCTGTGCAGCAATGGACAGTGACATTATATAAAGCACTACAATTCCACAATTGTACACTATAAAGTCAGTATAGTGTGTGTTAAAATGATGCCCAGTATAAGTTTCATGGTCGTTTTGATTACAGCAGCAGTTCTACGGTAAAAGTCTAAAGGGCAGATTATACAATGAAGAAAAGATGAGACTTGGAAAGTGGAATGTTTAGAGTATCCATGTGTGACCAAGATACAGTATGCATCATAACTCATAATGCTGCCAGAATGACATCTATTTCATAAAATGCACTTTAACTGCATTGAAACTGCATATTCTAGAGAGCTAGCATTTACTGAAGAATTCAATATGTATCTAGCATCCCCTTTTCAAAATACAAAAAAACATCCTCTCTATTTCCCTGCCTAGCACTTACCATGGAGTGGAAGTACTCTGGGGAAAGACCCTCAAGCTCCAAGATTCGATCCTCTAACTTCTTTAGTCGCTGGTAAATGCTCTGAGGTACAGGGCCTGCTACAAGTCACACAGAGGACATTTTAGTGATGTATGGCATTGTTTAGAACTAGTAACTGTATTACTATATTAGCCAGGTGATTTTAATTTATTGAAATGCATTTACGACCACAGGGCTCAAGGCTAAAAAAAACAAAAAACAAAAAAACTCTCAGGTAAGTTAGATTGCTTAATAGCAGATATTTAATTTTAGACCTGCTGTTAGCTTCAGGTGAGCTTCTATGTTGTGCAGCCGCTCCTCGATGACAGGGTTTCCACAATTCCGACTGTACGAGACTTGCTGCTGCTCTCCCTGCTCGGAGCGCCCACCTCGGGTTTGGGGACCATATGTATTCACCACTCGGGTCACTGAAAGGCCAATTAATTAACAAGAAAGTTAGCATATTCAGCAACTTTCAAATCAGCACAACAATACACAAAGTGAACAAGTGTTAAAATAAAAATGATCTGAGCGTTGCCTCACCTTTGACATGACTTTTGAAACCTGGATAGGGTGTGAAGACTGCATCTGTTCTTGCACAACTGTTTTCTATAAAAGAACCATTTTAACCAGTGCTCACTACCAAAAGCATTTTAAGCTTTTTTTAAACCATTTTATACAAGGCACATACAAAGAACGCATGATATGTAAAACACATGTAAAACAGCATTTTTATCTATTTGTCAATTTACATCTACTGTACACAAGCAAATAGATCTGATAATGTATCCTAGATTCTAACATCTATTTGAATTCTTTAAAGTGCTCAAATCAGGGCAAACTGGAAGCTAAAAAAAAAAAAAAAGGCAACATGACCTGTTACCAGCATTTTGTAAAAACATTGACTTCCACATTTCTCCTCTGGTGCCCTCTCATCCTCACCCTGATTGCAGTTGATCACATTGCAAAACTCCCGCACATTGTTTTCATTGATCTCCAGCTGTTTGCGCTCTATAAATGCTGAGATCCTACGTTCAATCTGACAGGGAAAGAGAGAGAGAGAGATAAAAAAAAGTGGGAGAAGAGAGGAGGATGTAAATGAGTGTCGAATTGATGAGCTATTGAAAGAAATCAATCTGCAGTCGGCTTTTTGTTGTTGAGTGATAATGAGGATCAGAATGCAGGGGGGGTGGTTACATGAGTAACCGGCGAATGCAGTGGACACAATTATGCCAAATATCAAAACATTTTACACTCTCTAGCTATTACAGAGAACGGAGATTGCTCTGGTCATTTTGTTGTACTGTCCGTACATAACAAAAAGTATAAACAATATAAAAATAAAGCTGTCCTTGTCTTTCGCCCACATGCAATTTTACTGAGTAATGAGCATCCACTTCATAATGCAGTGTGAGCCTGGACCTCTCTCAGAACTCTCCAACAGGCTGCCTATTCATTGCTCACTGAAGGAGAGCAAGCACAGAGAGAGTACTCCATTCACGATGCACTAGTTGCCTCCCAGGGCTAAAGCACAAATCAGAATTATTCAGTAACCACATGAACCACAAGACCACCTAGGGCTGATTCAATTTTGACAAAGCAATAGGTAACATTGGACAGATTAGCCTTAACTACTAATATCATTTAACAGCAGGCACTGATAATGTATAAAATGTACCTTTTTTTGCATTAGGTCATCATTTTTTCATCATCTACACATCAAATATTCAGCTGACTCACACCACTGTTAAGCAGATGTAAATACAAATTTTTAAAAATACAATTTTTTTATTTTTGAATTAGAAATCTCATGCTGACAAATTTGGATGGGAATATTTGTTATTGTGGCCCCTTTGACAGACTCACTGTTATTAAGGCATTATATTTGCCCTTCTGCATCATCACCTTCTGTCCAAAAACTCATTTGGTTATTCTGGGCTGGAAACTTTGCACTGACGGGTATAACGAGATTGCTCTGATTCTGATTGCTCAAATAAATATAAAGACTTGTCATTTTGGAAGGTTTCTGCTTTTAATTGCCTTTTGTTTATAGAATTTGACTGATTGGGTCATTTGACTGAAATTATGAATTTCATCAGCTAGAAAACAATAATACTTAGCTTGCAACAAAATAAAATATTATGCAAGATTCTACCATCTTTTCCTGCAGTTAAAGATGTTTGCCATGACATGATAAGTGTATTGGTCATAAATGTTCGACCCACACCATGTTAAAATTTACGTCACATACATATGTCTTAGTAAAGCACTTTGACATTATAGTCCTAATTTTACCTCTAGAATATTATTAAAATAACAGTAGCTTTTAATGCACAAATTTTAACACACCTGATTTTACATCATACTACATGTTGTGTATTATAGAAATGCTACCTGGTGATACATTTTTTCGAAACTTTTCAGTTGTATTTTCAAAACATAAACAGCATAAACAATGAAACCAAAATATATCCAATGTAAGGCCCTGAGGTACGCCACAGGTGAGGGTTGCTGAGGTGGAGAAAAACAAATTAACCAAGTCTAACAGAGAATGTTTTTTGTTTGTGATAAGAGACATTACTTTATAGCACATTGGTCAATATCATAAATTCGGTAATACAATTTACTTCCAAATTATTGCCACCTTCATGAGAGTAGACAAAAATAAATAATATTGTCTCAAACCGCTTGTATTTTTGGTTATTCCTATTTTTTGCTTTGTCAACATTATTGTACAAATAATGCTTCATGCTTCAACATGAAAAAATGTGAGTATATTCATAGATATTGTACATTAGTCAGTAACTAAATATTAGTCAGTATTTTACCTCAGCTTTTCCAGCTTTGATCTGAACACTGCGGTCATCATGTTGGGACATTCCAATGTCTTTCAAAGCAGCATGTTGGTGTGATGTAGAGGGAATTAGCTCTCTGTGTACCACTATCTCTTCTTCAGATGTTGCTGCCAAATTATCCATGTATTTCTCTGTTTTTTCATTACTGGTTAAATCGGAGGCGTTCTTAGTCTTTAATATTTGTTTCAGATGTGCAGAAACAAACTAGAAAGGGAAAGAAGGATATAGACATAAACATAAAAAAGAGAGTTCTAATTCTTGCACATATGTTTGGAGGTTAGGTTTAGGCAATTCAATGCACTGCTATAACAAAACATGGGTATATCCTACTAAATCCCAATGACTCAACAGAAATCTTCACTGTTTCTGAAATATATGTGATGTGGTTGGTACTGTATTTTTATTATTAATTTAAATCTTTATCATTTATAATCGGTTTTATGGTTATCTCCTGAAATCAAAAGAGCAAGTGATTTTTTTTCCTACTCTGAGTTTTTAAAAAAATATATATTACCGAGAAATCTAATGTGGAAATAGTGGTGACAACAAACATTGGAGTTAAAATTACATACAGTACTATCATACAGCTATATAACCCAGCTGAGACTCAGCTCTGCTAGTTAGCAATCTACAAGCTGAGATGCACACTGGCAATAATAATATTAACATAAAAAGTAAAGCTTTGAAATCTGGTCTGTTTAAGCAATGCATACAGATGCATAATCTTGATAAACTTATGTAATGTCACAACATTTATTTCAATTCAGAGATGGATTAATTTCTCTCCAAGATCTTGTATTTATGATGGAAGAGTTACATAAAGTCTTCGCATGCACATCCCAAACATTCTCAATGGGGTTATGAAATACAATCTTTATAATAGCACATGAGCTTCATTAACATCTCATTCATGTTGTAACAAAATGTTCTGTTGATTTGTATTTTTAGTTTGAACTTATTTTACTCATTGACATGGTGGTGGCTAATCTATGTGTGAAAATGATGTTGCATGCTCCCTGTACCACTCTTTCACAATTTCAGCCTAATGAATCCTTGCATTGTCATATTGGAATATATCCGTGCCATCAGGGGAGAAAACTTTCCATCTACTGACGAAAAAAACCTGGTCATTCAGTATTATCAGGTAGTGATCTGACCTAATTTTTGGGCACACATTTCTGAATCTGACCAACAGAAAAAGCCCCAGATAATAACGCTGCCTCCAAAGGCTTGCACGACAGGCACTAGGCATGATGGGTGCATCACTCTCATACAACCACATAACCTTTTCCCAATGCTCTTCTTTATGCTGTCTAGCAAATTGAAGCCTTTTTTAAATTTAGCCTCACTGATAAGTGGTTTTCCTAAAGCTACATAGCTGTTTAGTCTCAATCCCTTGAGTTCCTTTTGCTTTTGTGTACTTGCCGCAAGTTCTTGTGTCTAACAATTTGATTTTACTAAGCATTTAGGCAATCTCCCATGACACTCATTCAGGATGTTTTCCACACATTTCTTCCTTGAAGATGATTGTTCACCACTATCCTTCCAGGTTTTAATAATGCTTTTTTAAACAGTTTTTTTTTTGTAGTTTTAGCAATCTTCTTAGTTGCTTATTTTTTGCTTGATGCAGGCCAGTAACTTGACCCTTCTGAAACAAAGTAACATCTTTGACACAATGACAAGATATGTCTTCTGACATGGCTGTTTCAGAGATGAGAAGCTACTCACTGCATCAGTTAGGCTTAAATAATTTGTTTCCAGCCAAACCACATTAATCACTACAGTAATCATCCAATGGGAGACTCTTATTTATTTGCTTAGTTAAATATAGGTGGTGACCTTTTTTTGGCTAAGCAGTGTATGTACACCAACATGTCAATAAATAAAATAGGTCCAAACTAAAAATAAAAAAAAAATGTACATACCATTTCATTACAACATAAATGAGATGTTACTGAAAATAATGTTCCATTATAAAGAATTGACTTTTGTCTAACAAGCACACATCAAGCAACCACAGAGTCTTTTCTGACTTCTGATGTCTCCTTAATCTGTTATTTACCTGCAACTTGGAGATGTGCTTCTGTAAACAGTTGTACACATGCGATGGTTGTAGTTCAGTGAATTTAAGATCACTCACGCTGGCAGTGATGTTTAAAACCCCAGGGCTTAATTTTACCTAAAAAAAAAAAAAAGTGGCATTTCTATCATCATCCTGTTATACAGGTAAGCTTACACTTCTGACTTTATACAAATGCAGAAATCTTCGCAGCTCACTCACATATACTGCTAATTACTTGTGTTATATGCTATATGGAAGCATATTTATTCCAGAGCTTATTTTAGAAACAGAGACCACACTGTACTCTGTACTGCCTGTCTAAATCGAAATGTTTTTACAATAAACTAGCCGGGAGAATTTTGCCTCGGCTCGAGCTCTCCATAACATTACAATGGAATAAGTCAGAGATAAATGCTTTAACTAACCTCAGAGCTAAACTCTGCCATCGAATCGATTAAAGAAGAGAAACATTCTTGGAGGGAATGTTTAATCACCGCATCAGGACTCATTTCTGCGGCGCTTGCTTTCTGTTTATCATCCATGCAGGACTCCTGAGTCGCTCCATTCGCCGCCATTGCACTTCCGTATGACGCGGCCGCGCTGATTGGCTGATCATAACCTACGTCACAGCCGGAAACACAACACGACAAGACTCTTAAAAAACGAAATCATGACTTTATTGACAGGAAAAGGCTGGATGATTTTAAATTAGTTTAAAACCAATAAATCTTAGTAATTTCTTTTGATCAATTAGCCTAACATACTGCTCTACCCAATATCATTTTATAATTATATAAAAAGTAAGATTTTTTTGTTGTTGTTGTATGTTAAAAAAAACATTTTGTAATACTTTTTTGCTATTTTCCTTTCCATTTACTAGAGTAAGTCAAAAATTATTCACACTCCGGTTATATTAAATCTTCCATTGGCCACACTGTCTTATCAGCGCTTTCTGTCTACAAGGCTACTGTTTCCCCAATCACTGCTGTGCAGGTATGAACGTGTTACACCAGAAAAAGTAAATAAAATAAAAAAATCAGACATCATCGGGAAAATTGATGCTTACAGTTTTCTGGGATTCTCAAGGGCCAGTACTGGAACATTATCAGAAAAAAGTTCAACAATCTACAGTGCTCATTACAGTGAGACGCTTATTGTTAAATGCAGAGGCCTGCTATCCATGGGCGTTGTGATCTTGCATGACAATGCACGTCCGCACACTTTTGCCCAGACTTTCAACATTCTGTAAAAAATTTTGTTTTGAGATGTAGTCCCAATTTTGATCCATCAGACATTCCCCTTGTTTGGTCTCTGAAAAGCAGCTCTGATGAAGAAGTGAAGACAGCGATACATTCGGCAGCTCAGGCTAAAACATTTTTAATGACAGAATATGAAAGCCTTGAAGAGCAAGGATATATGTCGAAAAATGATTAACTTTTTTTCCTAAAAGTTAATTTAAATAAATTCTACAGCCAGAATGGGGATAATTTTTGACTCACCCTCATACATTGTGGGCAACAATGGGAATGTATTTTCAAAAGCATTTAAAAGTTTCATTGCTTAGAATTTCAATTTTGGTTGAAAAGAAAATCATACAGTTCAATCAATCATAAGATGAACAGGATAATTATTTCTGAGCTGCTGAGAGTCAGCCTGGTAGTCACTTAACAGTAATTCACAGATAGTGCTGGGTTATAGGTGTTGAAATAAACAGAAGGATATTTGTGTGCATACATTTTTTCGCAGGTTTTTGCAACTGGAAAGTGATTGCTTTACATGCAGTATCGTGTGCTAGGTTTTGTTCAAGCTTTATCAGATTAACGAAGCAAACTAACTGTTCAAGCTACATACAATCTCTGCTACTTTCTTCCAAACTTTATTTTTTACTACTGTCTCTATACACATGAGATGTGGCATATTAAAAGATATGATGAAGCCACAGGTTTAAGCGGTGAGTGAGAACTTAAAGAAATATCATACCACACAGACTTTAAGATTGGTTTAAACTAGAAATTACTAGAAATCTGCTAGAAATCTTTTCAGTAACATGTACAGTTCACAAAGTGATGTGACTTCACAAAGCGATGTGAATTTTCAAGCCTCAAACTGTGCTAATGCAGTCATTCAAACAGGTATGTGGAGTCATCTTTATTTCCATGTGTATTTAGCATTTTTTTTGTCTAGATCAGCTAGGCTAAATAAACTAATGTGCGCAGATGTTATTCACAAAATTTAGATCAAGAAATAAATAGTGATTGATAGAGATTGATGCCACTCTCAGATCAGCATCTGTTAGGCTACATGTAAGAAAGCTCCACATGAAAGCTGTGATGAATGTAAGGAAGCTCCACATGAACAGTGTCTCATAATGTGTAAGGATATCATTGGATAAACAACAGCAGAAATGTTTTAACATTTACTAACACATTAAAGAGAATTACTACATTCATTTATTTATTTACTCAACTTATGCAATTATTCCTCTCTTGTCTTTTTTTCCCTATTACGGTAATGTGGAGTGCTGCTGCACTTTGTCACACAACAATGTCTTTTCATAATAACATATATAAATGAAATGAAAAATTAAAAAAGATAACAGAAGAAAGCTTAACTAGGCTATGTGCACTTGACTGTTAGGGTGAATAAAGTATGAGCTGGCTACAGTAAAACAAAACACATAGCATACAATATGGCAAATTTCACAGAATGCACTGCAGTGTGACATCAAAATGCCCAAGCCCCATTGGTAGCATAAGTAGAGTGTTTAGTCCTTCAGAGACACGCTTTGATTCACTTGAAGTAACTTTGGAGGTGGATTTTGGATTCATATGACAACATAATATTTGTAGGGGCCCAAACCCCCCAGCCACTGGATGCAGTGCCGGTCCCAAGCCCAGATAAAATAGGAGGGTTGCGTCAGGAAGGGCATCCGGCGTAAATCCGGTGCCAAGTTGTTGTGCGGACTGGAAATTCTACTGTGGCGACCCCTTGCCAGGAGCAGGCGAAAGACCAACAGCATGACAACATAATATTTGTAGTGCGGATGCAAGTGTACCAGCATCTCAGACAGCAAAATGGACCAAATATTCACTGTGCCACTGCCCTAGCTGAAAAGATTTCCACCATTACAGTTAAACCTTGGATTGAGAACCTTAATAATTTGTTCCTGAAGTGTGCTTATATATCAAAATTATTAAAGCTAATTATCAAAGTTAATTTCCCCATAAGAAATAATGGAAACTTAGATTATTTGTTCCACAACCCAAAAATATTCATATAAAAATTATTAATACAAAATACAAAGTAAAAATAAAACAAATTAACTTGCACGTTACCTTTGAAAAGAATCATGGCTGAAGTAAGACGAGAGAGGAGAGGAGAGGAGGGGGGCTACTGTGTAGGACGACTTTCACAGACACACACTAATGAAATCACTACTCTGTCGGGAAACTCTGTTAACAAGGAACCTCTTTAATGACACTTGCTTTTGCCTCCTTTTGAGGATTGCGACATTGCCGGTAACCAGAGTGATCTGCTACAGCCTTTTTAACCTTTTTTTTCATGGAGCTGTTGTTGTAGCACAGTTACTAAAGAACAGTCACTACACTTGGACACAAAATTAAAAAAAATGCTTTACATGCTTTACCATGCACACACTGTGTCGGAATGGTATAGTAAACAGTATACGGGCGCACGGTTGTTGACTATACGAGTGATGCACACACACTGAGCCTGAGCATGGGAGATGATTACCCACAATCCTGTAGCATGCGTGAGAGAGAGAAGAACCATTGGCTCAGTTGTGATCATGTGACGCTCGGCAGACAAAGCGCATGCATACTCCTCGTATCTCAAGACCTCGCTCATTTTTAAGATAAACGTTTTGCTCGTCTTGCAAAATGCTCTCAGACCAAGTTAATCGCAATTCAAGGTTCCACTGTATATATAGTATATAGTATACATTTAGTAATCAGACCACAGTATTAAAACATCTAAAAGAGGGGATGTAAGAGGGAATTTACCTGACATTTCTGCCTGTAAGCAAATCTACCAAATGTGGTACCACATTTACAAAGGCTTGCTATGGTCACTGAAATAATATTGTTGCACAAACACAATATGCTAAATAAATTATTTCCTGTGACATTGTTGTTTGCCAGTGTGAATGTAGGCTAGCAGTGACCGGACTGTGTGAGTGTTTTTGGATTTTTGTATTTCAAACTTAGTTATGCCAGGTGGGTAATGGTATGAGAGTCACCTAAACTATCTTGTGTATTGTTCTGTGGTTTAGCTATTAAGGACTGAGATTACAATGGAGCTTTTTTTAAGAAGTAACTGTGAATTTCAGAATTATGTTTGCAATGAAATTTTCTTATTGTCATAATGCTTTTGTGATATTACTGATACAGATGTAGAGGCTGTAATTATATCCCGGAGTTGCTCCAAATACCTTAAATACATTGAGTCTTTGGTGTGTAGTTTAGCCAATAACACATGGCTGACAATACGAGAGTAAATAAATATTCCAACTTGACAACTTGGTACAGTACTAGTCAAAAGTTTGGACACATCTTCTAATTCAATGTTTTTTTCTTTAGTGTTATATTTTCTACGTTCTAAAACAATTCTAGAGATTTCAAAACTATGAAATAACATATACAGAATTATTTAATTAGTTTAAAAACAACAACAATAATCGATTGACTGTTATTTTAAGACATGAAGGCCTTTCTGTAACAGGACTTGCAAGAACAATATTTTAAAGTGCATTTGCAAAACCCATCAAGCACCATGATAAAATTGGCTCTCATGAAAACCATCCCATGAAAGAATGACCAAGACTTACCTCTGCTACAGAGGAGAAGTTCATATAGAATTACCAGCCTCAGATTAGAGTCGTTGTGAAGGCTTCACAGAGCATACAGTAAGTAGCAGACACATCTAAATATCAACTGTTCAAAGGAGATTATTGCATCTTGTGGACGCCTTCAGCATTTTTTTTACAATGTAGAAAGAAATGAAAACCAGGAAAGACTATGGAATTATATTATAAGGTGTGTCCTAAACCTTTGACTTGTACTATAACTACAATGGTCTAAAGTGGAATGTTAAATAAAATAATGTCGTGTTGACCTCTTAAAAAAATTAGCAAACATGCTACATGGAACGTGTTGAGCCATAATTTGCGTATGTTGTGCTACCATTGGCTATAGATGCATATGTGGAAGTTGCAGCATCTCAAAGTGCATACTACTGCATTTTTTTTTTCAATGCACATCACTATTTAGGCAGATTTAGTGATGGTTGGGATGCATTCTCTTTAAAAAGATTCTAACTTGCAACTTGCTGCTATAAGATAACTCAGCTCAGTAGAGAAATCTACTGTACTACTTGTGGTTTGTGATAGCATTTATACTACATGATGGAATTCCAACATCCTGCTTTAAGGTCATTTTCACTGACATTGAAGAGAAAACGATCATGTGGTTCACATCATTTGTTCATGTGTCAATGTGTGTGCTCACTCATTAAATCTTTGAAATATTTGTTTTTAAATTATCTTTGCCCTGCCTTTCTCTGGGTTGATGAATTTGACACCATGTCAATATCAACCATGTCAGTTGATGCCCTTCTGGTGATATTGTCACTTTCTTTCTTGTTTCTTTTTTCTTCCCAAGGAACACTTTGAAAAGCTTGTCTATCATTTATAGTAGGATGAACTGACAAACAAATGTGTAATGGAGTTCAGAATGGGAGGCTGCCCACAATGATGTATTTTTCTTTGCTGAAAGGCTGTGGGAAAATCTCCTTTCCCTATTCATACATCTTTTCTTCTTCTCTTTATATAATGAGGGGAGACTGATGAACGCAACAACAGGGGAAAAAAAGAACAATTACCATCAACCACAAAGCTCTCGGTTCTAAAGTCCAAAATGTTCTCTGGACAGGTTAATCATTTTAGGAAGGGTTTGGAGACAAGCTTTTCAGCTCTAGTTCTTTCTGGGGTGCAGTTTAATTCTTTCAGGGATAAGGGAACTGTAGCACTTGACATCTTTTTGTAATTTGCTTGTTGCTTTCAGTATTCCCACGGAGCAAGGCAGAATAAAACTGCTCATTTTAGCAGGCAGCCTTGTCGTTAATTTAGATTTTAACATAAAGCTTATTATTAATATGTTTATAAACTTTCTAGTTTTATAATCTTAATGCAATGCACAGCACAATTTAATTGCCAGGTATAGTACAGTATAGACTATTTTATTTTATTAAAAAGTAGATTTTAGTCAGTCATTTTAATCTCTCTCTCTTAACAACTTAACATGTAGATAAAACATATATTTGGCCAGTATATTGATTTTTAAGATTGATAAAAATTGTCCTGACTTTTAGAAACAAATATTTTTTTAATATATATTCAATTATATTGACCTCACCATAAAACATTTGTAGAGGACCAATATATGCACTACATTTATTCCCCTATTTTTATGTCCTATTTTTGACTCAACATTATTTTTTCTAAGTATTCAAAAGCAATGCAAACTCTGATATTTTAGGGGGGAAAAAATGTAGAAAAAAAATGTTCAATAAACAGTGATGATCTCATACAGGTTTTCTTTTTCTTTAATTTTCTATATTTCTTGTCCTGTTATACTGGAATGCAGAGTTAAATATTTAAAACACCAGAATCTTTCAGTCTGGTTATTTAACAAATTACAAGCTTTTTTTCAGCAATGAATATCATGCAATACACTGGAAGAACTTAATTGAAAATCCATCTACTCCATAATTTCTTTTTGGGTGGTGGTGGGGGGTCTCCAGACTCTGAGCGCTGCTAAGTTTTCTCACTCCTTCTCTCACCCCCCTGACCCCCCACCTTCTCCTGGGTGACTGCACCTGTCACCTGGGGGCCCCTGCCTGCACTCAGGATCAATTTACATAACCTCATTTAGCAGTTCACAAATCAGAGCCATTAAGAGCTGCTAACAGGAACCAAGGGTTCTAATTTAGCCTGCTTTTCACAGTGGGAAAATTGGGCAGCTCAGGCCTACAAATAAAGACTCAGGTCTTGGCTTTGATTGTTGATTGTGATGGTAAATGTACGGATGATTAGAGCAGATTTTCCCCTTTATTGATTTTCTGCCAAAACACAGCATGGCATGGTCCTGTACTAGAAAGCTAACATGGCTTTGGGAAGGAGGGTGGGGGTGAGGGTGAAAGACAAGGGCTTATGGGATGCAATGTGTTCATAAAGCCAAATAAAGCTCACCTCTTATTTGGGATAAGGTCAAAACAGAGTAATGAAGAAATAAGAAAACTGTGTGCGTGTATCTATGTGTGTGTGTGTGTGTGTGTGTGTAGGTGTGTGCTATTTTATGCAAATTACAAAAAATTACATTACTATAAAACAATCAGTATTTAGTATGAAGTTGTTTACTCTATTCCAAGTTCTGTTGGAACTGGGAATAGAGTCAAAAAGATGTCTGCTGTATTCTAGTGTTATTTGCTCCGTCCAAGCCTGCTTGATTGCTTTCTGAACATCATGTACAGAAGATGGTTTCTTGACTGGTCCTGTTTTCTTCACCATTGTCCTTCAGGTTTTTATTGGGTTTAAGTCTCGAGTCTCGAGATGACCGAGATGGCCATGGAAGTGTCACATAACCAGTTTTTCACTAGTTTTTTCTATAACTAATTAGTGAAATCACCTGTTTTGTCATGATTTATGTTAATGTTATAGATATTGAAGCGTGAGAGTTTGTTATAAGAAAAATTGACTATTACAAAACATCACAATTTTTTTTTGTAGTTC
>JAOVVA010000002.1:11771149-11785613 GCA_028565275.1 Leiocassis micropogon | reverse complement strand
CTGTTCCTTCACACCTCCAGAATTGGGATTCAAATCTTGCCCCTGTCTGTGTGCATGAGTTTGCGTGGTCTACTTTTGTTCAACAGGCCAAAGACATGCAATGTTGGCTGACTAGTGTTTCCAAAAAGGCCTGTAGTGTATTATTGGGTGTGTTAGTATGTGTTTGATTGTGCCCTGTGGTAGGAAGCGTGTACCCTGCCCTGTTCCCTGAGCTCTCTGGGATAGGCCTCAAGCCTACATATACTCACATATTCTTTTAGACTAGTCGAATGAACACAAGAAAAATTTAGTATTGTAATCATTATTTATGGTTAAAACATAAACGCCTATACAGTTATTTGAAGGGTTAATTTGAACTCTTTTTGTTTACTCAGTAAATTTAAGTATGTCATTACATCCCTGATGTCAAGTACTCAGAATGACTCTCAGTTGGTCGTGAATTTGGCAAAGATCAGCTGGCAAAACGGTATAAAAGGGTTGATTCGAGTTCACACGTTCTCTGCCAAAATTGTGTGTGTGAAGGGTTGTTGCTGGTGACTGTTGGTGTATCACCATTTTATTTTATTATTATCATTATTTTAGAATTGCCCATAAAGGACATCATTCTTTGTTGGACTTTGTTGACAACAAAACAATTAAATGCACTAAATAGTATAGTTAAATGTCCAGATGGCTTATCGTCACAATAAAGTTGTCACTCTTTGCTTTTAAAAACCAATGAAAACAAACAACTGTTGTCACTTGCAGCCTCTATGTTTAATTGACTTTAATGCAGAAGTAATTGCTTGGGATAGTGTCGGCAGACTCAAAACAAACACGAGGTACAATTGATTTGCATCCCCCTCGTTTTGTGTGAGCTCTGGCATTGTCCAGGCGCGCTATTGATCGGTTCCAGTGTATCGCCCTGCATGTGTTTGCCTTCATTATCAGATAACTGGTTGCTGATGACTGCCATTCCCGGCCCTAATTCGCCCTAATGGCTACTTTGTTCTCGTGTCATGGCGGAGGGCAGCCGCAATAATGAGTAGGTGGGTGGACTCTGTTTTGCTGATCAGTGCTCCGTGCATTCAAACTGCTGGTTCTACAGGGATCTGTGGAAGAGGTTAGAAAAGCAAGACCTTTACGGCCAGGATTACACCTATAATAGAAGGAGCAACTGTTTTATGTCATTCCGAATCTCATCAAGATATCTTCATTTTATACGAATGTATTTTATGACGCCTTAGGTTCTCTTTCCTCTGCTTTACCTCTATGTTGATATGGCGCCACTGAGCAAGAGTCGGAGCATGCTAGAAGCATATAATTCAATGGCATTCATATAATGCACCAATAGCCACTTTAACTTCTCAGGGTTTTAGGAGTCTGAAACAAGGCACAAGGCTGTACAACTTATTATAGTCAAGTTCCCTACAAAACAATAAAAAAAGAAATAAAAAAGATTACAGTAATGTCCAAAAAGGTTTGAGGGAGAGGATAGGTATTGTGCATTCGTAGTAAACTGACAGTGTAAATGCCACGAATTTATGTTTAATGTAACGAGAGAAATCATTTTAGTTGTTTTTGGTTTTAAGGACAACTTTTTTTGCATGAGTGTAGGAAAACATACGGGTGGGGGTGGGGGGTGCGGGTGGAGGGGGGCTATCTCCTACACCCGTTTAAAAAAAGGACCCATTTGATTTTCAGACTGCTCTGAATGCTCCGGAAACAGTAGCACCAATCAGAGGGACTCTAATGATGAACGCGCGCCCTGATTTCCTTTGCCACGGAGTTGTGAAAGGAGCGTGGAAATGACAAATGATACGCTATACATGCGACTTGCCCGTGTAATACAATGGTCACACAACGACGAGCCTCCGTGCCTCACAGAGGGAATTGCATGTTAGCTAATTGTTAATTTGGGCGACTTGGCGCCGGCTAATTATGTAGGCACCGCCAATCCTTTTGCATGATGGACCTGCCACCTGCCTCGATGCGCCACAGCCCGCTGCCCGGGCAAACTATATAATTACCGAACAGCAGTGGGGCAATTTTGACTGCCGTTCCTTTTGTGTCACATGAATTCTTCCTAATGACATATTTTATTAGGGCAAATAGCATACCTCCTCTTGGTTCTGCAGTAAAAAAAAAAAAAGACATAATCTCAACAGGTCTTAATGTTAAGTCAGGCACACAGCATACTAGGCCTCGTCTTTTGTACTTGGCACTGCATTCTTCTAAGAACCTATGGTCTGTTTATTATATATCTTACCTATTTATATCGCCCCTGAAAGGACGTTCTAGTCAAACATATATTTAAAGTTTTTTCTTCTTTTCCTGAAATCACAGTACTTTGGTGGTATGTGCGGATTTCTTTTGGAACAAGACACATTCATAGTCCTGTTACTCGACTGTCGCTCTTTTTATACTTCCAAGCCAGCTCTCACTGTAATCTGGAATGTTAAATTAACACTTTTACAATGCGCAGTGTTAACTGTTTCCATGTAAATACACAAATAAACACCTTGTTCTTTTTTTTTTAGCAAGATTACATAAACCCTTAATCAATTATTCAGACATATAATCTTATAGACACAATTAGACAAGCATATATACAGAGACAGCAAAAAATGTATACACATTACAGGAAAATAAAAACTTATATATAAATAAAATATGTATATGTATAAATATTTTAATACAAAATGTATTGCTATACGTTATATATAATATTATTATAGTATTAATATAATATACATCATACAATTTTTTTTTTCCTGAAGTGTGTATATCTTTTTGGGCTGACTCGTTCCTTGAGTGTTACCCTTCTCCTTTGTGCCTTTAAAATGTGTATTTGACCTGAAAATTTGGATAATGTCATTTTAAATACTTTTTTGATATTTTAATAATATCTAAGCGTTAAAGGTAAATCATGTGCACATCTTTAATGGAACCTGAGAGTGAGTCGCAAACAATAGCAACATTTCTGCAGAGAGTAATGTGTTTATTAGGCTAAAATTTACACTCATGGCTATGGGCACACAGTGCCTCAAATGCCATAACAAGAAGTTAATGTAATCCACTGGTTGTTAGAGAGACAGTAACATCACTGCCAGTGTTTATACATTCTCCCAGTAAGGAGCCGTAGGCAGACAGAACAGAATAGGCGCTTAGAGCGATCAGGGTTACTCCTCTCGCTCAGAACAACCTCCATTTCGTTTTAATGATTATTACCTCTGAAAATACGGCTAAGCAAACTGCCTGTGTTTAGACAACAAAAAGTTGATGAAAAAAGCAGCGGGTGAGTGATTGTACGCCATTTAGTGACAGCCCCGACCCTAACACGGTTAGTGATGGTTCGATGACCACCAAAGGATTCCCGCTGGTACAGTATAAGAACAGGGAGGAGTACCACTTCTCTGCTTCGCATTTCTCTTGTTAAACCATCATATTTACTATGAGTCGATGAGCCCAGAGAGCTGATTTCCAAAAGTGTGAGCTTAATTTCCGCCACAAATCTCCCCTCTTCGAATTGTCATTCACTGACTGGCAGGCTTTTTGTAATCACTTTAAGGTTTGCATCCAAGTACTAACTTCGACAGCATGTACAATTTGATGATCGCCAAAGTGATTTATCATTTAATACCCCGTGTAGCTATGAAAATTACTTTATTTCACTATATGCGAACACTTGCACTGTGGTTTTTATTCGTTTTCATGTGGATTGAACAGCTGTGGTCATTAAAAGAATCATTTTCTACGTAAAGAAACAAAACCAAAAACGATAAAGAAAGACGAGGTATGAAAATGTGGCGCTTTTTGTTCATCGCATGGGAAAGGTTCCATTCACATAACACTGAATGCGATGCATTTCATTGCTGCCACAATTACACTGAAAGGTCAAGTATTACAGCATCATGCATTCTGCTTTGCAGGCTAAGTATTTCTTCTCACAAATGACCTGTTTTGTATGCACTGTACAATAGCTTCAACAAGCAGATGCCGGACAATTAAAGAATTTTTAGTAAGATTTACTAAAGGAAGTGATTGCAGTTGATTTGTAATTGTTCAATTTGTCACGTACATTTTGGAATGTAAGGTAAAATGAGGGATGTGGAAGCAAAAATAGAGCTTTGATGTATTTTGTGATTTTATCCAGATTTTTTACAAATCTAGTGCAAGAGGCAGACTAACACAATCACCGGTATTGAGTAAACGCTTACAGTGTTTCTGTACGTTATCATAAGCGCAAATTAACGTTTTGAATAGAAAGCCTAATGCAACACTGTGGATTAATTTACCGTGCAGATGCTGACGAAATTTGAATTAAGTCAACGTATAGGCCCTTGTTGTTAAGCGCTATATGTAAAGGGGTAAAGGGGGCTGGGGTGGGGTGTAGGATGGATGTGGCACAGAATTAAGCAAGGGCGAAAACGGTGAATACGAACATTTGACTTTCATTTTAGTAATAATGACAAAATTACATAGCGTTACTAAATAGAATCTATTGTGATCCATAGTAATTTATAATTTTTACGGCCAATCACCGAAGATTATTCTGGCAAACGAGATGGACAATATAAAGAATATTAATATTATTATATATATTAAAAAAAACAATAATTAAACTCCAAACTCTACGTATTTTGATTAGATTATAACATTGTAATTATTATTATTAAAAATAACTTTAAGAATAAAAACAATAATTAAAGAAATCAACCCATTGTGCATTATATCTAAGGTATAGCCATACTTAACTTTATGTGAATTTCACAATTCACGTTTTTCTCTAAATCGGTTATAAACTTATTCGCCACGTATTTTTTTTTTTTAGTAATTTCCCTACTTTAACCGGAGTTTGTTGTTTTATTTATATCCAGGGTGTTGCTCAATTTGCTGGAAGAAGAGATAAATTTAGACCACGTTAGACTTTTGTGGTAGCCTATGTTTCAAAGACACAGGTCAAAGAAACTAAGCAGTTTAAAGTGTTTTGTCTGTGTTAGTCGACAGTCCATGTCTGCAAATTCGGGCCACCGACATTCTTAATTATGCGACTCAGTTAATGCTGAGGCGTTTTCGATAATAACCTAGACTGTCAAATTGCGCTACCTGTAGACTAATTTTATACTGTAAGCTTTTTCATGACATTATAATATGCTTACTTATAGAATAATATAGCATAAGTAACTTATAGAGTGTATGTAGATGTTTTTATAAGCTAACTTGTGGCATTGTTTTATGGACGCATACAGCTTTAGTGTAAATGCTTTCTACGGTAGGACTCTTTGATAAGGTAGGACAAATCGTTTCAACAAATATGTTGCTGTGCAGTGGGAAAATTGTACGTTTACTAGCGTTTAACCAATGAAATGCAATGTAAAAAACTTTTGCTATAACAAAATTCAAGTAATCCAGCAGCAACGACAGTATGTACAAACAGACACACGTGTATACCGGGTACGCGAGATGGCCACCCAAATTTCACTGTGACTATTGCCACTCCTGGCACCAATCTACCCCCACCTCCCGGAATGGAATAACCATTTGTTTGTATATTTTAACAATGACTGACAACTAACATTAATTTAATAAATTTCCAGGTTTGCTTTGTACATTTACCTGTGTGTTGCTTACAGGGGTAGACAATCTGCTGTAATTCTGACAGCTCTGATTCTGGATTATCAAACTATCTAGCATCAAACCATTGTCTAACTGCACCTTTTTAAATAGTCTGGATAAGTGTATACGTAGAACCCAAAAGAAGAATTGTACTATTCCACTTAAAAAATCTTCTAAATCAAAATCTTGAATATGAAAAAAAAAAACTTTTCCAAGAAATATAAAAAACTAAAAAATAAAAAAAAACGTAAATAGTGTAACATTTATATCAGTGGACCTTTGTAGTGTATCCTACTATTGGGCAATTTTGTAGACTAAATCAAAAGTTTATTGTATGTTGTCACAGAATATTTCAATGTTCAGCTGACATCAAGCGTACAACGTTATAGGTGAAAGTACTGTAGATGCAAATGAATGACATTTGGACCTTCCACTTACCATAATTGCATTCTCATTCCTATTGGCCTATTCCTCTCATTTCTTTGTGTTATTATTAAATATTAGCTACAGTCAGGTTTAAACATTGGGTGTTGGGATTATTTGTAATTTTATTGCAAAGTAATGTTAAGTAAAATATGCTTTTTTTCTCTAATGACTGTTAAGGTGGAATATTTCAGCACCACAGACAGCTCCCAAATGCCGCGTCTAAAATGTCTGCTCACTTGGTCTTTCGATTAAATAAAAAATCAAACGTTAAATCAGCGATCAAGTGAGCTGTCACACTGTACTCCATATGTTGGATACGATTCTTTTTCACGTTATTACTATAACACTATAACATGTTGGCATGTTGATTTGTTTACAGTCTTAAAACATATCAAAAACCCAAAATGAAAAAGACAAATAATAATAAAAACAATCTAATGTACCTTGATTTTCAGTGGCGTCAACTAACCGCATATTAACTGCCGAATTAAAAAAATAATTGTAATACTGTGATTAGAAATCAAAATAGAAAATGTTAAATATAAGCCAATTATTTTCCATTCTTTCCATTATTCCCTTATTTTCCAGTATTTCTGTGTTTTCCATTATTGACCATGAAATATGGGTAAAAATAACAAAGGGCTCAATAAATATATACACACTTATTAACTAATAGGAAATTCAGCACTATACTAACAACCTAACAAGTTCACCACAAGTCTCGATTAAGTGTATAATAAAATGTGCCGAAATTTCTTCATTAAACAAAAACAAATTTAGGCTTTTTAAGCCACAGTCTTCAAGTAGGTGGTATTTACTTTAGAAAGAAATTGAATCTATTTCTAAAACGATGAATAATCAGTACAAATGTATTATTTCCGCTGACCTAGATCGTAGGTCATAGCTGACCTAGATGTGTCATAAAAAAAACAAAGACGCAGATCCCAAACACACCCTGTCACTTTTATGATTACGTTGGGATTAGGGACTAATTGATGGCAGAGACCAAGACCTTTGCTCATAATACAGTGAGGACTGTCCGTAGTTGTCTGTACTTGTGCACCTTATGTGCTGAAAGACAGCGAGGAGAGCACACACGCTTCACATAAGCTCCACACAAAGACCACACACCAAGCCTCAGACATGTAAATTTAATCTGTAGTCTTTCACGGCGGATTCAACAAAAAGTCTCAAACAGAACTTAATAGAATCTCTTGGCGCATCAAGATTGCTGTTGAAAATAGTTACATTTGCACGAAGATTAAAAGGGAACTCGAATATGTTTTCTATTATTTGGCTAGGTACTCGATTTAAGAGAGTGATTTAATTGGGCGCCAGTCAATTTTCAGTCACATGCTGTGGAATATTTAATGCCATCCATCAAACGCCCGGGAATTTTCTTTGCCTGTCTCCAGTGGAGATTAAGTCTTATAACGAATTTAAACGGATTTTAAAGCTCTTGTCAAGACACGAGGGGTCAGATGTAAGCACTGTAACTTTAGAGCTAAAATGTGAATTTTGTGAGAATTTTTAGTGAAATTTTTGAAGTTACTTTGTGGCTCAAAGTAACTCAACCAATAGTGGGTGGACGTTACAGATAATGAAGTAAACGTAGCTCACTGAAGGGCCGTGGCAGTATAATTTTAGACCCGAATGTTAGAATGAATTGATATAAACGCAGTCACTGATTTAACGACCCATCATCCAAAAGAAGTGCACGATTACAATAAGAGGCTCATTAAACAGTGCGACATATAGACCCCGTAGCTGGACCTGTTTGTCCATCTTAAATCTTCGTAATGGTTTCAAAGAAATGTAGAAACAGGTAAAAACGATTATGTGTATTCCTATGTTTAGAAAATTCGCAGGAAGTTTAATAAATTTACCACGCAAATCTGGACACTATTTATTTTGAGCTCGTATTCTTTCTCAAAACACGAAGTGGCTTAACAGTGATATGGATACAGGTTTTAAAGTAGTAGATTAACCCATGTCAAAACAGCTGGAGGCATTAACTTTTCTAGAACGCATTTATATGCAGATAGAATAATCTGTCAACACACATGAACCCAGGTGGAACAAACAGCTGTCTCCATTTAGTCAAAATAGTGCGCATAACGAAGAAAAGTAACTCCAGTATACAACTACAATTAGCATAAAGCACTTCGGTTGCATCTAGCACATAAGGAAATCTTTTTTTATCTCCTCCTTATTACATTTGAATTTAATTTATAATGTGTATAATTGTCAGGATTCAACTAAATCAAAATCCCCTGTCATATCACGTAAGCTTTGACGTGAACAATAACACCAAAGCATTTAACATTATAACCGTCCAACTGAATCGTTAAAACTTATCATTTACAAAACGATCCACAGCTTGTTGAGCGCGTTTTGTTAAGTATTTTCGAGTGTGTGTTTTTCAGGAAAGCACTCTCTTGATTAATAGTTTAAACTGAAAAAGTGTACTTATTCGGTGTGCAAGACAGGGAAAGCAACATTGCACGCATTGTTAGATGTTCCTGTCAAAGACACCTGCCTTAAGGAAATATATACTGCGACATGCAATGTAAGTGGACTTTTGACTTAATTTATCTTAATTTTTTAGGTTTAATTTTCTATCGGGCACATAAATAGTTTAGAATAGTTTCTAATCGTTTACGTAAGCTAATTATTTTCAGTTGTTCCTTGTGAACTCATCAGTACACACGCTTTTACTCGTTGTTTCCCCTGCTACTCTATTTAACACCCACCCTCTTGTCCCCGGTGATGTTTATGAACTTTATCATTGCGTAAACAATTGGAGCTTAGCATCCACAAACGCATGATATAGACAGAGGCTGTTCTGATAATTCAGTGTCTATTGTGTCGCACGGTTCTTTGGGTGAACTCTGGTTTGTTTGGCCAGGGATCTGATTGATAAGCTTGCTTTCGGGAGCGTTTGTTTGATGTGCGTACACATCACCTTCACTGACTCACACTCCCGCGAAAGAAGAAACCTCAAAAAGGCGCCGACATTACAAAGGCCTGACTTTTGGTACACTTTACCTGCAACGTTTCCAAAGTTTTAATTATCAAATTTAATGAACATAAAATGATAAGAGGTTTTGGGGGGCTTTTAAACATGTTGCCTTTAATATTGCGAATAAAATATATTAAACATTCCTGCAAGAAAGGCTCTCAGTGATCCCTTCACCCTTTAGTGTAAGTTTGTAGTTTGCACTCTTATGACCACTTCTTGTCATTCAGCGGCATAAATTTTATCTACTTAAAGTTTTACCGCGTTTTGACCTGTTTGCTTTATCCTGTGTCTCTCCAAATGTGCGTGAAATAGCAAGAGTAACGATATTAAATTTGCCGTGTTTTGTGAGGCACATGGGAGGTTGCAATTAACATCGATATTATATATCGCATTATTTTTGCGAGGAATGCTAAAAACTATTGTAATTGGTGTAAATTAACACAACATTTACATTATTGTGAAGGGAAAAAAAGTCAGGCGTACTTGTAATGTTTGGGGAAAAATATAAGAATCATTGCAGATTGTCCTTGTCCTCAAAATTCTGAGTATTACAAAATAAATCGTTGCACAAATCATCAGCTATTTATTCTCATTAATATATTTAGGTATAATTAAAACTTTTCTTTTTCAACAAACGTTAGCAAAATGTATGAAAAACTAAAATGAATTGATTTCGGTTAGATGAGACCGTATTAATTCTTGCAACCATTTATAATAAGGATGTGTGTCATTTTCATAATTTATTAATATGATTGTATGACTGCGCTTAAGTCAAATATCTATAAGTTACAAGAAAATGAAACGTACAAATACCAGTAAAACTCAAATAACATAGAACCCTCAATATCGATAAAAAATATTATACATATACATATCGCTAAAAACTATGTATTAAATCCAAACCGTTTACAGGAGTGTACAAGCTACGGCTTACATTGCAATCTATCAGAATCAGGAATGTACTGTAGCAGTCAGAATGTGAGGCGGCGTCTTAAAGTGCCAACTGAGGCTGTTTTTTATTTCACCCGTCGGAATGATGTGATTTTTTTTATATATTGTCTCCGCTTAAAAGCTATATAAATAATTCCATCTTCATCGCCATCTTTGGACGCACATCCTCATAATAAAAAGACTGGGCAAATGCTATTTTCTCATTCTGCCTTGATCAACCTTTTCTCTGCCTCCACTCTTCCAGTCTGGATTTTGAGAGGACGGAGGACAAAAAGTAAGAACAAGCCGGGCTGTTAAAAACGGTTACAGAGTATTTCATATTTTCTGTTGCTGCTGACTCGGTCAAAGCAGGCGTCGAGGTCAAAATGACTACAGATATTGTCTATCCGTCTGCGGTCTGTCCTGTCGTCACCACGTCCTGCCGTACAGCAGAGCGGAACAGGGCAAGGCCGTACCGTAGTCAGCGCCAGAGGAGTTCAGGTGTGATAGACCAGTCACGGGAGTTTGCAGGGAAGAGGGACTGGTACCGTGCTGGCCCAAATCTGGAGACTGGCCTGCGCTGCCTACCTGCTGACTCGGATGCTGGCCCATTGCGCCATTGTTAGCCATGAGCATGACGTTAGCGCCCTGATGATGATGGTTTTGTGCCGCGCTAGTGGGAGTATGACTGCCGCCTTGGCACGGTTTGCCGTCCTTTACCAACACGGGCACGGCTACCCGTCGCGGAGACTGCTGCTGCTGCTGGCATGAACCGCTCTCTTGTTGCATCTGCTGCTGGGACACTTTGTCTTTGGCCTGTCTTTTCATTTTGTAGCGATGATTCTGGAACCAGATTTTCACCTGTGTCGGGGTCAAGTGGATCATGCTGGCTAGGTGCTCCCGTTCCGGCGCCGAGAGGTACTTCTGCTGCTTGAAGCGGCGTTCGAGCTCATAGACCTGCGCCTGCGAGAAGAGCACGCGTCTCTTTCTCCTCGGTGCGCTGCTCAGGGATCCCATGCCTTTACCCACATCTGCCAAGGAGCCAAGGCTGCTCATGTTCATGCCGGAAGAGGAGCCCATAAAGCGAGAGACTGCAAGTGAAAATCGTCATTAATTACAACATTTATCACACAAAATATTACTACTAGTACTACTACCACTGCTGCTACTACTACTACTGCTACTACTACTACAACTAATAATACTAATTACAATAATACCGAAACAATCGTGTTCATGTTGTAGTTGATCATAGCAAATAGGCAATACACATGCATTATGTCTGTGTGCCATTTCTTTTGTTAATTATGCCTAAAACAGGATTGTTGAAAGTCCATTCGTTTATTTTTGGTTAGGTGTCCACAGCTGGATAATATGGTTCTAAAGCAAAGTGCCTGCTGTTCACTCACGTGTTAAATGAATTGCTACCAACACTGCGTGCGTATAATAAAAGCTGCCTAAAGTACTTGAACAGATAGGATATGTAAGATATGTATTTGTTTTAACAAGCAACTAAACATATAGGCGAATACAAATCAGCCGCTTTCCGTCTGTAAACATTAAACTACAACGGAGCGCATTGAGGTCAGTACGTGTGGCACTTGCGGTTTACGAAAAATCACTATCGAGTTCACTTACTGGTCGAAAAGCGCGGGTCAGGGTTTGCTCCGTACCAGCTTGTGGCTGTCGTGCTGCCCCTCATTCCGTCCTGATAAGCCGGCAGGTCGCTCATGTTGCCCAGATTGCCGTTGCAGTAGCCTCCCATAGCTGTGTGGGACAGCTGTGGCACTCCCGTGGCTGTCATGTGGTAGGCAGCGGGCACAGCGGCTCCGTTGTGGCCCATATGATGCTGTTGCATCGCAGTCTGTGTGACCTGCGGTTGGCGGTACGAGGCGAGAGGAGCCCCCAAACTGTTCCCCTCCATGCTTACTTTTTTGTAGCTCTCCTCAAGAGGACTTAAGATATCGGACACAGAAAAGGGAGTCGTATGCTTAGGACTCATCGACATTGTTCTGTGTTGGAGAAATCAGAAGGCAAAGGAACCTGTCCTTCTTCTTCTTCTTCTTGTTCTCTTTTTTTGGCCAGCTCCGCTGTTCCTGTTGCTTCAGCCTCGACACAGCGAGAGAGACACGTAAGAGGGCGCGTGAAGTCCGCCTTAATTGGCTTGAGTGGGAGCTCGAGACTGACTTTCGTTTGTTTTAGCTGGGTGCCAGGTTTAAGGCTACCGTCAGAGGCGGGGCATCAGCAGCTAAGGCAACAATACAAATCAACGCTGTCATCTGTACACCAGCGCATAATTCGTAAGACATGGCTGTAAGCTGCCTCGATGCAAATAAACATAACCACACAACGTTAAAAAAAAAGCATTTGGGCATGCATGCACTGATACGTAAAGTCTATTGTGCGTAAAATGCACGCTCAAGTTTTAATACCGCTCTTACTCAGCTGAAGATATGGATGAAACGTTGACATTTTAGAGTGATGTTTATGAGGACCACTTAATGAGAGCGAGTATGAGAACTTGAATCTTCGAGAACCACTCAGTCCCTAAAAACTCGAGTTGAACTCCTGACTTTTAATGGTCACAAGAGGCCTCTAGTGATTGCAGACTTATTTACATTATGACCCATCGTGCTTTGAGTTGTAAAAGTGCCCTTGCAACGAGGAAGGAACACCGACCGATAAATAAATAAATACATATGCGCTGGGTAAGAGACTGCGTGAATGATTAACTTCTTTTCTGTCTGAGATTATTGGATGTGAGCAGTGCGCCGTTTAAATTCTCATCCACTTGTCACAGACAGCCAGTCCAAAACAACCGTACACGGGAGGAGGAGGAGGAGAGCCTCTCAGGTAAAGTTAACGGCACTCAAGTAGGTAGGCAACCCAGCTGTCAACTCAGTTATGCGCTTAAATCCGTTCCTCTCCTTTGAGTTAGAAATGGTTTAAAAACGATAATAGGATTGCACACAATAACTGTACTAATGCAAAAAGCGAAATATTGATATAATAATAATAATAATAATAATAATAATTATTATTATTATTACTATTATTATTATTATTATTGTACCTTTTTTGTTGTTGTTGTAGTCGCTGCATTTGTGGTCATAAGCGTGCAAATTAGTTGCACCAGTTGTATTAATACATATTTGTATTTTTCAATTTTAAATGAAGGGCTCAAATCTTCCTATTTACAAACATTACATAACATTATTCAACCCCTTAATCTTGATTTTAAGGATTTAATGTAGGTGAGAATTACTGAATTCTGTTATGCTCCAATCAGTTTTATACATCCTGGTTATGATTTTAGCACCTGCTATTCGCAGGAAACTGTAATTTGTATTTCTGAACAGACTAAGTCTGTTAACTGAGTGAATGACAGTAACTAATATAATCAGCCTAAACATATTCCTTATGGAAAATAGAAAATCGTTTAAAATGGAGGAAATAATAATTGTTTTAGTCGGTTTTATTTATAATCACTAGGAGGGTTACTGAGAAACTCTCTCTCTCTCTCTCTCTCTCTCTCTCTCTCTCTCTCTCGCTCGCTCTTTCTGTTTATCCAGAGGATAGACAGCGTCTTCTGGTGGCTGCATTTTAACCAAAACAAAAAAAAAGAATTCTGAATTTCAGGGAAAAATAACGAGCAGTGTTCCTGAATGGGCATGTGTCCTTTACCAGTTTAAAAAACAACATCCATATGAACGCAATAGCATTTTACTGCATTTAGTTCTTAGCAATATGGCAGCATTTAATTTATCTGGGTGTAGAAGCAGGTGAGTGCACCTTGCGCATCTCACGGTGATAATTAAGTGTGCTTCGCACACGCAATTATGACAATTAGAATCATAACATGCTTTCTTCGAAGACTTCGGCCTCCTTAATCCGGTTTTCAAAAGGCTCTCTTAATTATCTAAATCAGGCTTGCTCCTCTGAGCTGGAGCACGGCTATCATGGTCAATTAGCGGTAATTAGACAGAAAGCATTTACTCGTTCTTTGGAACAAAAATGCTAACATTTCAAATGATATTTCATCTTGAAAGAGTTTGTTACTATTTCTGATGCTGTTTCTGATGTACGCTGGGTAAAATTTGATACCGATCTTGTCCAAATAAAAATAATTATGAATTATGACCAAATAAACACTGCTCTCTATGTCCCTCTGTGTAACCTATGCGATTTGGAATTGAGATAACATTATACCTGAGCGTCTCCTTTAGTCTAGACGTGGACTGAACTGATGGGACAGTAGAAGCTGTTCTGACTGGCTACTGAAAATCCTTTGCGGTCCAGTAGTGTGATGGGGGCGGGAGGGTATGGGTAGCGGTCGCTAAGCAAAAACGTATGGTGCTAGTGTGACACCTAGTGGGTCATGATAGTATTTTCATTAATGTCTCGTGTGTGTGTGTGTGTGTGTGTGTGTGTGTGTGTGTATGAGAGAGAGAGAGAGAGAGAGAGAGAGAGAGTGACACGTGTTGTTCA
>JAOVVA010000002.1:11760110-11771049 GCA_028565275.1 Leiocassis micropogon | reverse complement strand
GTGTGTGTGTGTGTGTGTGTGTGTGTGTGTGTGTGTGTGTGTGTGTATGAGAGAGAGAGAGAGAGAGAGAGAGAGAGTTGCACGTGTTGTTCATCAAAACTTCCTTAAGTATAAATATGCATACAGCTTTACATTAAACTTAAGCATTTACATTAGCATTAAAAAATTCATTTTAATTAAGAGCAGAATGTCCACTCAAGTAAACAAAAATAAATAGTGGCAAATAATGTTAAAATTGGGCATGTTTATGTTAAACGTATTAAATGCAATTTACAAACTTAATAGTTTTTGTAAAATTGAAATATCAATAGGCCTATGTAAAAGCTACGCGAAGCCAACATAACAATTCTTTAGTGTATAGGCAAATTAAAATGTTAATGTAGTATTTAACGGTTAGTTTTATAATTTTTTTATATTTAGTTAGTTACTTAGTTACTTAGTTAGTTAGAATAAAAATAAGACAGTGGATGCCGACTGTAATAATAATAAGAACAACAACGACAACAACAACAACAAAAATAATAATAATAATAATAATAATAATAATAATAATAATTATTATTATTATTATTATTATTATTATTATCAACATCATGGTGATTATTATTATTATTATTATTATTATTATTATTATTATTATTATAAGATAACGACACTATAAGAAGACGACACTTTTAATTAAATTCGAAGGTTAAATTAGTAATTAGTAAATTAGACTAATATTCATGACCAGTCGTTTTCTCCAGGATTTGGCTCATGAGACCTCTTGGCAACGACATAGCGAGAATAATTGACCTAGGAATAATTAGAAGACCTATACAGAATTTATTCTTCTATTGATTATTATCATTTTTTATTTTTTTAGATTAACATTGTTATTTAGATTACATGCATGGACAAATATGCAGTCCTCTTGTTCATGTCTTTATTAATAAACCTTTTATTAGTATTAAATACTTAAGCTATAAATTCTAATCTAATCAACTATTTAAAATTTCCGTTCTCACTGCTGATTGCAAGCAATAATTACTTTATTGCTAAGCTTTCCAAGCTTTCTTTCGTCCCATTTTAACGTTAATTCCAACTGATGAGAGTTTGTTATAATTTTGTCTGTGTTTTAAGATATCAGTCAGCTGTACGCAGACATAGAATAAGTAAACAGAGATCTTATTCTGTTTCCATAGTTTTATGAAAAAATAAGCGCCAATTAGGATTTAACTATTAATTCAAGGTTTAGCTATTAACACACGTTAACACACTTTTTTTGCATAAGCGGATTCATAAGCAACAACTTGTCTAGTAGAAGGTTATTTTCAACAGATTTTCAAACAGCATGAAGTCATCTTTCAGAAGACCCAGGTCGAACAGGTCGTGACACCGTTAGTGTTTTACCCTCTTCTTCAAATCCTTCGAACAATAGGCCACACTTTCTAGATATTTGTTTTTGAGACAGTCCTCAGACTGAACAACTATTCGGCTTTTTGAAAAACAGAGATGTATTCAAAAATGTCCACTTCTAGTCATGGGTATATTTCAGGCTGAAAAGAAGGCATCATATTTTGTTGCATGCAATTTATTATGAAACTAGGCTGTCTGTGTCATGCTTGTCTGTGAATATTGAAGGAAATTGCAGTTAACATGGGTAAAGCATTAAGAGAATTGCCCTTCCCTCTAGTTTTCAGTAAAACTGTAGAAAGTCTACTCTCTAGAAGCTTTGTCGCTTTTAAAGCCTAAATCACCATTGTGTTGTTAAACCCCATAAATTTGCCACCAGGGACTGATTAAACATCACGAGAATTGAGGCGCTGAGGATTTTGTCTAGGTCCCTTTAGATGGCACACAATGGTCCATTCAGACTCAGACATGCAAAGTGTTGGAGGGGAGATGTAGACCGAGACAGCTACAGTCACTGTCCTCTCCATATGGACCAGAGAGAGAGGGACAAAGGGCCAGGTGACACCAATGATGCGCACTGAGAATTAGGATGAGTTTGGGGGTCGTGGATGCATAAGAAATCACAACCTATCCATGACAGCAGAGCATTTTACTTTCATACATAAACTTTCCATATCACTGTTTCGGTCATTTTCCCACTTCGAGAATTTAGCTTAGATACACTGATTCTTAGCTTTATACACACAATATTGCATTAGTTCGTACTGGTATTGTGATAAATACTCTTAACTCTGAATACTGAACTCCGATAAAGACATCTCTGGAAGTGGTTTCAAAAGCATCACCACTGGGGCACCAGCGGCAAGCCAATACACGTTCAGGCCTGTGTTTGCTCACTATTATTATGCTTAGTATACGCTTGAAGTTTGTAATTTGTCTCTGCTGTCCTGGATTGAAGATAACGTCTTAACATTATAAAAGACTCAAATGTCTTGCTGAGCGCTAGTATGCCCCTGTAAGTAACATCTGAATGCAATCATACGGATAGCAGAACTCGGCTTAACAAAATGACCCCAAACTTTACTAAGGCATAAAAGAGCATTTTACATTGTAACCATTTTAATTATAGTAAGTCATTATTGTATATATGTACATGATTGTATAACAAACATATACAGTATATTCAGTTAACAGCAGCACAAAGACATCGATTGAAAGAGAAAAAATATTTAATAGTTGAATAGTTTGTACAATGTTGAGGCAATGGGACATCAACTTTTAGAAGTCTTAACGCTGTAAATTGATGCAACCCGTTTTGTGTTACCAAAAAATCTTGTTGTCCATGCATCACGTCCTTCAGCCTATATAAAAATATATATATATATTTTTTAAATTCTTAACTACCATATATACATTTGGTTTAAAACTAAATTAGTCCTTCTTACTGTACTGTAGTCGAGTGTCATCACCGTTACAAACAAAATAAAAAAATCAGGTCAGATCAAAGAACAACTATATCTAACTATAAAATAAAATATGTGCAAATGGCATTATCTCGGTTACTGTGTACACTACACGTGTAAATAAAAGCATGTATCCTTATTCCACAGTGGACAGTCTCACCAAATGAAATGGTGTGTGGAAACAGGTGGGTTTGTAAAGTGCTGGTACTGCGGAAGAAGCGCAAAAGTTGGTGGCTGAAAACGCTGGAACCCACGACCGCCGCATGACGATGGCGTAACATTGCAGCCTCCCTTCTCGGTCTCTCCAATGCAGCTCTGATATGGTGTACCATCACGCACTAGAATCGGCACCACGACCCTGCGTACCACCGGAGGAGGACCGAGATCATGTACACACTCGACCCGCGCTCGTTTCATCTTATACCTATGGTTCTGAAACCAGATCTTGACCTGCGTGGGCGTGAGACGGAGGAGATGCGCGAGTTGCTCTCGCTCCTGAGCAGACAGGTAGCGCTGCTGCCGGAAGCGCCTCTCCAGCTCATAAGTCTGGGCCTTGGAGAACAACACACGCCGTTTCTTCTTCTTCTCCTGATTTGCCTCGGTGGGGGGATCATTGGACCCGGCCGAATCAGGGGACGATTCCAGATTGCTCTCATCTGAAGCTAAAAAAAAAATATCACGTTGAACCAACAAAAATGTTTATAATTTTTCCAGTTATATAATCCATGAAAGGCTGTGATTTTACAGAAAAGTATAAAGAGTTTATCCATTGGGCCTTAATTATATCAAATTGTACTTTGGGACCACTATTATAAAAGCTGATAAAACCTACACACACACACACACACACTTTATTACAAGATGGATAGCCACTGGACAAAGCTTGCGCACATAAATAATAAGTAAAAGAGTATGGAATGCAAAAGTAATGTGGCAGTTAAAGTTTGGCAAAAAGACTAATAAAAACTGGATAAATGCTCTCCAGATAATAGCATGAAGAAACCATCCCAGCGATAAGAAAACGTACACTCTGTTGCCTTTATTTCTGAGCGGGAGGAAACTTACACATGCAGTGGCCTCTTTCGCTGTCTGCCCAGGTTGAGTAAGGAGATCCAGAGAGCGAATGGAGTGGCAGAAGATGCGCTGCGCTCTCGCTGTCACTTTCTGGTAAATCCAAAATACTCCTCACGGTAAAGCTGAGTCTGGCAGGCACGGCCATGATACGACAGAGCCGAATGTGTTTGTCTTAAATAGCTTGATCCAAGGACGAGCAGTGGATTGGTGCTTGATCTCACTCCAAGTGATAATGTGTACACTGGCGTGGCGCTGTTTATATAAACAGCACTTAGCGCAGCTAAACAGTAGCCGCCTCCCTATTCGACCACAAAGCACCTGAATGACTCGAGTGCTTAAGTCCCAGCGACGGTAGGTGTGAACTCGGCTAAGAATGGGCCAGTATTTTCACAATGACTGAAGGAAACCCTCTTCATCATTACCGATTCGCCCAAGTCGTGAAAAGTAGGACACAGATAATGGTAATTGTTGAGGCTGAATCACGTCTTGGGTGGCAAGTGACAACAAGAGAGCATACCCTCCCTCTCCCGCCCAAATAACATATCGGATATTTGCATACAAAGTGATGCACTAAGCGATCATCTAGCGTTCTATATTAGTTTTTTGTTGTTGTCCCTAATAGTTTATCTGTATATTGGATGTGCGATAAATAATGGGTGAATGGTTGTGTAATTAAATAAACTGCATAAAAAACAAAAAAAGTCGAGTATTAATTAAGAGGGGTCTAAAGCACAATAAGTGTAAAATCAGGATGAGCATTGCTGCATATAAATTGAACTTAAGTTGTCAATAAATCTCAGCGTTTCACCATTTCAAATGCGCATGTTTATCTAAAAATAGGCTATAATTTTAATAATTTTCAAGTGATAAACACAACGGTTTGTTTGTATGATGGAGTTTAATACAGACAAATATTTACATTAACGAGATAACTCAGAAATGCGATTTTCGTTTAATGAATTAGTTAATGTAATTAATTGGTTAATTAAGTAATTCATTAATATTATTTTATTTTGTTTTAGTGGATAAAGATACTAAAATATGCTGATGCTGGGTCGAGACTCTCACTTCAGCAGAGAAGGTTATGGGACAGGCAGTGAACTGTTTTCCGCACGATGCTCTAGGCGGCGAGCTGCATCATATCATTCGTTTGGTACTATCCGTATTGTACTAAAGAGTGTGCCAAATAGTTCGCCACCAGTGGAGTGCATTTTAAGCGTTTGTTTGAAATGTGACTTTTTAAAACTGAACTGTTTATTTCCAGTTACTTTAAGATGGCGTAGAAGAAAATTGAGTATGTATTATACAGTTTTATATTGGTATTAGATCAATGCTTATTCCCATCAAGTTCCATTGCAGTCCCAGTAGGCCTATAATATAATATATGTCTTATGTATGTTACGCTGCATTTTATGTCCCTCATATGATGTTAAATATAGACAATTTGCACTTGGGTTTAGCATTGTTTTGTCAAATTTCACAGAACAATTTTTTTTCTTTTTAGCGCTTGAATGAAGTTAAATAAAAAAACAAACAAGCATTAATAATAATAATAATAATAATAATTATTATTATTATATATATATAATTTTCCCTATTTAACTCTATTTTCTCTATTCGAAATCCAGGCGTGACTGAAAGAGGTTTGCACAGATACGAAGTGCAGTGTTACTAAAACCAGCGTACTATAAAGTAAGATTATTGGCCTGTACAAAAAAGTAAAACCAGTACACTACAAAGCAAGACAATTAGACAATACTAAAAACATACCCTTAAAAGTAAGATGAGTAGGCTATAATAAAAAAAGTAAGTTCAGGATAACAGAACGTAAGTAAATAACGTGCCACTACACTATTTCTTTCGTCATTTTCGGACAGAGTTTCATAAGGCACCTGGACGATAGCCTATGTACACTTTCGTATGAGTGCGTATATCCCTCCTCTGGTCGTCCTGGGTGGTCGGGCGAAGGAGAAAAGGGAACACAAATACATGCCAACCAGCGACTGGGAACAAAAGAGGGAAATGTAGCCCCGCGTCCGAGACCCGTTGGAAGCATTTGTTCCAGTCAAGATTTTGCATTTGTTCAGTGCTTGAATAATGCTTGATTGACGCCCCTGCACAATGTCCTTTAACTCTCTGGAATAAATCCGGGGTTGTTCCGTGTTGTCATGGTTTTGAATGGGATCTGGGCCACTATCTTCGCTATCTACTGCTCTGCATCTCCACCGGCTTACAAGTCTACACGAAATTATGCGTGTAAAAGCTGATTCAACAGACTTATCGTTATCCAATTGTTGTCTTGTTACAACACCTACGTTTAATGAGAAACAAATGAAATGGTCGTGGTTTTATCGTTAATATCGTGGGCTTAAAATGCTTAACATTTTAGACCAAAGGGCATGAAATAAAGAACTAAGTGAGAATGAAATTAAACAAAAAAGATGTCCCTCAATCAACACAATTTTGATCTGTTACATAACCTACATGATATCTACAAAAATGCCTATTGTTTTTAATTCAGTGCTAAGTATTTGCATGTACATCTGTGGGGGTGCTGATTCACGGATTACAGTGCTTATGCAACGCGTGTCCGACAGTTTGCCAAGCTCTTTGCACAAGTGCAAACTCTCAAGCGCAAAAGTAAAGCTTTCTCAAATTCTTTCTAACGCCCCTTTTATGCCCTTAATCTATTACACACCTACAGATGAGTGAGGACTTTTCTGAGAGTGGATACTCTCCCCAATCCCAAAGAGCTCTTCAGAGCCAAATATTTGCCCTAGCAGGCACTTCAGATCATCGACCAAACATAATTGAAAGAAAACACTTTAAGCCTATAGGTCCAAATGTGTAAAAAAAAAAAAAAAAAACACAAAAAAAAAACACAAAAAGAACATACAAAATATAAAGTCAAATTCAAAGTTGTCCGAAAACAGTAGATGCTCATGTAAGAGAGAATAATAATGTTCATTCAAATGTAGCATTTAAATTTCCCTATAAAAATATAAAATTATTATTATAATTATTATTGCCTATAATTTTTTTTATAATTTACAGGGTTTCTATAAAAATAATGTTTTTTTCTCAAAATTTACAAAAATAGGTTATTGATTGCTAAAGCGTTTTTAGAAAATTATGGATAAATCATGAATGATAAAATGTTGTATTTTTTAAATGTTTACCAAAACATGATGATATCAGTTGTGAACAGCCACTGTAAGTTAATAATATAGCTTTTTTGAATATGCAGTTTACACAACACATGCACCTCTTATTTTAAATCTTAGGCTTGACTTTGATATAACACATATGTTCCTATTATGGAAACTTCTGTTTGAGCCATATGCTTCAGTGCCGCATAGAGCTTCAGTGCTACATATATCTGTCTTTCCAGCTCTAAGCTCTAATCACTGGGGTCTTTTTTTTTACATTTCATAGTACGAGGTAAGACTGGAGTTGTTCTCACAACAACTAGGCTATATGTAAAAGTCATTATTCCATAATATTAATAAAATTTTTATTTAAACATTTTAATAAACTCTATATAATCCAGGATATCCATACTAAAACTTACATCACTTATCTAAGAGTTAGTATGTCCATTTTTTACTTTAAAATGTTTTTACTTATTCTTAAATAAATATTATAAATATTTTATGTACTGTCTAAATCTAATGTCTACTGTCTAATGTATAGATACATTATTTTGATGCCCAACCTGTTATGTACATGCCCACCTTAGTAATGCAGTGGTAACAGGTTGTACAATTGTGTGAGCAAAAAAAAAATTAAAAACTGAAATCAGACCTTATCCTTTTTAATATGACTATTTTACAATGATGAACTTTTCTCACTTCATTATAACCTTTATCGTAACAGAGTGAACATGTGATGGTTGACAATCTCAGACTGACATGATAAAATGAAAAATAGACACTAAATGGAAGAGTTAATCACTTATATGATGTGAGCTTGAGGAAATGATATCAATAATGGTGCATTATTTAAAGAGACAGTGGCCAGGAACAGGTTGGATGATAAATGAAGGAAAATCTTAAAACAGAAAAATGTCTAGTGTCTGATGAATAAAAACCAGTGTAAAATGAACAAACTAAATATTTTCAACATTTAACATTTGAAAAGTGTTAAATATTTTTGCAAGACTTGCAAGTAATTCTATTGTTTAGCATTTTACATAAGGAATACCGTAAACTGTATACTGGGGACGCACGCAAAAGGCACATATGGCTATAGTAAATTTCAATACTTTATTACATTGCTTTAGTGATGCATACTGGCTTCAGAGAAAAGGGCTTGTGATGTGATTATTGCCAAATGGCCACGACACTACCAAAGATGCACCCACTGGACCATAAACCATAAAAATATAAATTAATTTAATGAATTGACTGCAAAACAACAAATTTTAAGGCCCTCTTGTAGTAGTAGATGCTGCTACAATGCAACATTTCCCTGTATAAGGAAAAGCTCCCCCTAATGACTCGTCTCATTGAAAACCAACTGCCGTTGCATTGTCAACCCTTTCCTTATTCTTAAATTTGACCAATATTGGCACTTGACCAATATCTGCATACATGTTACCAGGAATTCCTACATGGCAGCTGTACACAAGACTGTAGAGGTGGAATGAGTTATATATTCCAAAGAGAGGAATGAGTTATATATTCCAACTTCCTGTTTAAAGCTTACCCAGCTGTGTACATGGACAGTAACTTACTAATGGCATAACACCATCAGGGTTTATTTATTTATTTATTTGTGGTTTCCCCTGTAACCAACCAAAGTAGCATCCTTATTTTACCCCTGGATGTCCTGTTAATCTCTACGTACTAGAATTGCTACATTTAACCACGTCCCTAAAAGAATTTCATTTAGAAATAGTGCGTCGCATAGCACACTCAAGTTGAACAACTCCGGGTAGTTGAGTCTATAGAGAAACAATGTTGCCATTACAGATGCTGTATGCTCTTTTATTTTTAATATTTTATGGCCAAATCATAATGTTGTTGTCCACTCCGCAACTTGGCACATGTTTCATGCAGGATGTCTTTCGAACCCACCCCTCCCATTGTGACCATCATTGTATTCAGTGGCTGGGGTTTGGGCCTTGGTTGAGAATCCAACCTGGGCCTTCCACATGGCAGACGAGACACATACAGCCAAATCATAATGTGAAAGACCGACATCGAGCAAATAATAATAATAATAATAATAATAATAATAATAATAATAATACAATTTGCACAGAAATTAGCAAACTCTGCAGTTTTGAGGTAGAACTGCACATAAGCCCAGACCCGTATTATGTTGAAGGTGAATTAGCAACAAGTTTTATAACTTTGGCAGATTAAAGCCAATTATTTTAAACTGAAACATGAGGCCTATGCATTCTAACCTGCAGTTTTATGTAGAATGCATTAAACATTTTCTTAGGCACCAACGACATGAATGACTTAGAGACATTCCCTGATGTCCACACTCAGGCCAGTCTGAACGGACATAATTGACCTAAAAATATGTTTTTGTTTAATTAAGGTCCGAATACATCATTACATAATTAGGGAATCATGACAATCCTTGGGGTGCCCCTGCCTCATACCCCTTTTGCCATGAATTGATTAAAAAAACACATTCCTGGAGTTTAATCAATGCCTATTTTATTAATCCACTCCATGTCTTTAGCATTTGAGCCATATATCACATAAAGCCCATCACCTTTAGATGCCAGTATTTTATCTGTACAAAGATGCCCAAGAAGAGTAAGGACAGGAGGCCTTTTCTGTAACTTCTTTTGTTGCTACAAAGATGGTGACCACACTGCAAGCCACTGACTGAGCTGCAGATGGTTAGCAGTAGCCAAAATTTCTTAATCTACTCAGTTTGCAACTATTGGGTATCAATTTGATGGTACTTATGTAATAAATGGCTGACCAAAATACGCCCAACTAGCAGCATTTAAATTGGCCAGTTATCGGTTGAGAAAAGTAATGAAAATGTTAAAAGTCACTGTATGTGTCTTAAAAAAGAAATCCACATGACAATTTAAAAATGTGCATAGGAGGAAGTTAAAACAATTGTGGGCTAAAATGTTATAATTAATATTTTTGGTAATATGGGGTGACCACATAGGGTTGTAATACTTTTAGCTTTTTGCTCATTCTTGAATTTTTTAAAGTAGAGTCCTCAAACCTTTATAAAAAGTACCCACATTTGTGTACTACACATGGCACTAATTCTAACCTCTGCAAGAATCAAAGACATAGTTAGTCAAATACATGGTGTTGCTTTGTTGCAGTCTACCCCACTACCAATTAGGTGGTAACAAATGCTGGGGTAACAAGTTGCATCAATTAGATAAAACAGAGGCCATATGTGTATGTGGTTTACTAGAACAAAAGGCCTTAAGGTATGCTAGAACATAGAGGTATGCTTAATGAACACACTACTGTAATGTACCTGTGTATGTGCAGGTCTGTGTATGTACCTGTGTATGTGCATGCGTGTGTGCATGTGTGTGTGTGTGTGTATGTGTGTGTGAGTTTGGCCATGTGCATCAGTGAGTGCATTATCCCCACTTTCTTTTGTTTTGAATTGCTACATGGCTCTGTACAAACAACACACAAGGTTTATTTTCTAAGGTCTCAGAGTCCTCAACTCTAGCTTTCAACATTTTCATGGGATTTCTTGGTTTCAAGGAAAGTAGCACAATCCTTGTTTCTTTTCCAAAGTTGTCTTTTACTTTCATGTGTTTTGTGTGTTCCTGAAACAAAAGGAAGTGTTTATCCTGCATCCATCCTGAGGTATTACCACTTCCAGTGCAATTTTTTACATTGTCAGTATTGTTACAGTTTAAATACAGTGTCTCTGTATTATGATAATGGTTGTAAACCTTGAGAATTTTAAGCAGTTTCCATATGATTATTAATTTTCCCAAGTCAGATACATTTTATTCGACATTCATACTTCTGTTAATTGTTATGTACAGTACT
>JAOVVA010000002.1:11741584-11752928 GCA_028565275.1 Leiocassis micropogon | reverse complement strand
ATGCGTAAATGAAATGAAAATTAAGAAACAGCTGACTTCTCTGCGCTTCACTACCAGTGGCTGACATTTTATTATGCTTTAACTATGCATTCAGATTCATCTCTATAATAACACAAATGTTTAAAAGGTGAGATCCTTCAGAAGCTCCTCAGGTGCCTAAATCGCTTAAATTATTATCTTGTGTCTCTCAGGTATATTTTAATTTTTAGATGTGTTATACTTGTATTATCTCAGAGTTATCTTGAAACGAGCGTATGGGGCAGGTCAAATCTTTCTACTCAGCATACTGCTATTTCACGCATTTTAGAAGAGCAAAATGAAATGCGAATATTGGCCGGCCTAGAAAACACAACATATTATATTTCTTATTAAAAGTTTTAAAAGAAAAACATTTTCAACAATTTTGAGAGCACATCATATGATGGTTATTACTACACTCATTTTGAGCACTAAAACAGATAACTGAAAATAATAGATAAATAAATGTAAAAAATGTTAAAGAGGGTCTAAAAATGTTAAGGTGTACCTGTCTGTGCCCACTACAGAGTGTAAAGTGACCCATGGAGCAGAAAAAGGCATGCTCAGACGGGAAAGAACAAATCAAACAGCGATAGAAGCCCGTGAAAATGGTCCCTTGGGTAAACAGGAAACAGTGATACAAATGACTCTTGAGCATCTTAGGCTCCCTATGCAAAGACTGTCAGACTGTTCAAATAGACCGAAATTCAAGGGAACAATAGCCTCCTACACCTGACACCAGGGCCCCAGAAAGAACTCTACAATGCTCCATGATCTGTCCAAAAGAAAAACAGTGGCACTGATCAAAACAGGAAACAAAAAATATAATACAACAAACAAACAAGCAACCAAAAACACCGCATTTGCGCTATATCAACGAACAACCTTGTATCGAAACTGTTAGATCACAGAAATATAATTTAACATTTTAATAGCCTAATAAAAAAGTATAAATTACAATAAAATGTTTATTTACATGTTTCTTTCATGTCCAAAAAAATTAATGTTTATATGTCCAAGGTGAAAATATGTAGCTTCAGATATGTATTTATTAAATTTATACCATATAGAATATTGACAGATTGCAATTGGTGTTCAGGGGTTTTATAATGTTGCTTTATTAAGTTACACTTCGATTAATTTTAGTGCAATTCTTTTATGAATCTGATGAACGTAAGTCCTATAGATAAATGTCTAATTTTTCTTTGTTGTTGTTGTTTCAAATCAACATGTATGTTCCTGTGTGTACATATGTCTAGTTTATTTCATATTTGTAGGTCTCTCTAATTTACGTCATATTTAAACTTTCTTATGAGAAAAGAATAACAACTCTTATAATAAATACATTCGAAAAACTGTATTATTTTTTTTTATTAAAAAGAGGAAACTTACAGCACTGCGCCGGCTTGTCATGTCAAACTTCTTAAGCCAATAGCTGAGCAGTGTAATGTAAAGACGAGTGGTGATTGGAGGACTTGACTTCGGTTTGGAGAAAAGTTCGGAAGGCCGTCCCATCATAGCTGCGGATTGAAATGTAAGCCTGTCCTCCTTGCCATCAGGAAACACAACGCGAATTTGCCTCCCTCGCAACTAATCGCTATAGCTTCTGCGTCAGCCGATCGATTTCCCCCGCTTCAGCTGCAGGCCTATAGACACATAAACTGGAACCGAAGCTGCTCAGAATACATCACTGTTGGGGTTTCTGTTTATCATCGGAGGCGTACACGCAATGGGTAAGAACAAGAGTGTGTCTTTTTTCCTCCTCAGTACAGAGCGTTTGTAAACAATTAACTCAAGAACAATGTCATGCGATCCAGACTTTGGATAGCGTGATAATTTAACGTGATTCATTTTCACCCTTAAAATGGCGTTTTTTCCATTGAGGTATTCACACGCTGTTCTTACAAGGGCGGTACCAGTACCGTATGTGCAATACGTGTGATTCGGGCAAGAATATCACTTTGACAATTATAAACAGTAAAGTGTTGGAATGCATTACAGAATGTGTCAAGGACACGCGTTAGTAAACACACTCCCGCATCAGACCCTGCGAGGCTGTCGGCTGTGATGTGATGTAAAACAAAGGTGGAGACGGGACTGCTCTTTACCTTACACAAGTCGTGGTTAGATTGGAAGTTCAAGGCCTCTGTTTAAAGCTTGATGACACCTTAGGTTTAACCATTTGTTTTTCGCATCGCACGCCTAATAATGTCCAGCGTTTAATGCATTCTGTAAGCACGTAAACACATAACACTTTTTGGTTCCTTTTCTCACCAGAACCAGCGTTTGGGGAGGTGAACCAGCTCGGCGGTGTGTTTGTAAACGGAAGACCGCTACCCAACGCCATCCGCCTCAGGATTGTAGAGCTGGCACAGCTGGGAATCAGGCCGTGTGATATCAGCAGGCAGCTGCGGGTTTCTCATGGCTGTGTGAGCAAGATTCTAGCCCGCTATAACGAGACAGGCTCCATTCTGCCCGGCGCTATCGGCGGCAGCAAGCCGCGAGTCACCACCCCTACCGTAGTCAAGCACATTAGGACTTACAAACAACGGGACCCAGGCATTTTCGCCTGGGAGATTCGGGACAGACTGCTAGCCGACGGCGTGTGTGACAAATTCAATCTACCTTCTGTCAGCTCGATTAGCCGGATCCTGCGCAACAAGATCGGGAATCTGTCGCAGCAAAGCCAGTATGAGCCGAGCAAGCAAACTTCTCACCCTCAGCCGCAGCCCACGCTGCCCTATAACCACTTATACTCTTACCCAACTCCGATCGCAGCCACAGGGACTAAAGTACCAACTCCCCCTGGCATGGCCGCTCTTCCGGGACATATGGCTATGCACAGAATATGGCCCTCTTCTCACTCTGTCACAGACATACTTGGCATTCGATCAATAACGGAGCAGCAAAGTAAGCATTCTCTCAGTTTTTGGTAATGGAAACTACTTTTTATTGCCTCAGTTAACTTAATGTGCGTGTGAGTGTGTGTGTTTGTGTGTGAGTGTGAGTGTGTGTGTATATACGGTAATTTGGTTAGAAGACAGAAGATTATAAAACTTACAAACTATAGCCTTCCGTGTCTTAACAGAACTATAACACTTGTTTAAATAAAATACCACATTAAGAGAGAGTAGAAAAAAATGAAACATTGAGATAGGGCAATTCACAGAGGAAAATGGCCTTGTGATCATTTTCAGACATTTCTCTACGTGAAGTCGTAAAGAAAATTTTCAGTTTATTTTAATTCATATGGCTACTTTAAAACAAATGACCGCAAAATATTATAAGCGGATAAGCGACGAGTCAAGTGACTGTGAGAAAAGCAGAAATCAAATGTGGTGTTTAAAATTTACATAATTAAAAAAGTGACACTACACTGCCTGTTTGAGATTTATTTATTTTTTTTATATGTATAGAGGTAAAACTGCAGGATGAGCATAAAGTCTTTCCCTGATTTTAAAAGTATATTACACAATACATACATTTTAAAAGTACATTACACAATGACACATACTTATTCTAGCTACAAATATATGGTTTATTACAAATTATATACATTTAAAAATCTGTTATTTTTTTAAGTAATGCCACAACGTTTGTGCTTCTATCTATAACAGTTTTGAGGTATGAGTGTACATAATCAGAGAAGGATTTTATGCTCATCCTGTATATTTATATGTCACAGCACATTACAGTCACCTCACTGTGCTTCAACTTAGTAATGATAATTAATATGAAAAGTGGCCTCTCCGGTAAAACTCGAGGGAAAATCGGATCGCTTTGAATCCTGCGAGGTTTTTTTTATCGATTATTTAGCTTAAGAGAGAAGAGATATATGAAATACAGCTACTGTCTCGGCTCCCTGGTGATTAAAGAAGCAGGTCTATCTTCCCAAAGGCCTTAGTCCAGGTAGCTCACATTTAATCAATCTAATCAGCACAACTCTTTTCAAAGGCGACGCAGATATTCGTACCGAACAAGAAATACCAGCGAGGAATGTGTTCTCAAAGGCAGACTTTATAAACAATTTATGCGTTTCTAAATGATTCGCAGATGTTTGCGGCAGGTTCTGAAAGCTGAAGTAAAGTATATTATACACTATGCGGAGGGAGACATTTTAGTACTAAGACAACTGCTTCACAACACAGGCCGTTTATTAATAAATGTAAAAACGAATCCTTCATGTGATCTTGATATAGAAAAATGAAAGGTAATACAAGTTTTTAGTTGGAATACAGACTCATAGGCCTACACCGCCAAAACACACACACACACACACACACACACACACACACACACTGCAGAATTCTCACTTCTGAATTAACACCTACGGCGTTGAATTAACACCTACAGCGTTCATTTTTGTGTGTCCAGCTGGAATTATATAAACACTCCAGGTGTTAATGAAACATTTTTTCTTTCTTAAATGACGTAAAATAATAAGAATATTCTGATCTCGCGTGGGGGAAAACAACAAAACCAGTCTTTCTATACTCCTCCTCCCGTTCTCGTGTTACAGCCCTGGTGGCCTTCCTTTTCCAATTTCAACCTTTAGAAAGCATGTATAATATAATATCCATCACGGACAAAACTAAAGCGGTTAGAGTAAATCTAATTTGGCCTCACAGGAAGACGCTCAGTGAATGTTCCTGGTCATTACACTAAATAAGTGACATACTTCCAGTGTGCTGCAAGCGAGGTTTGACCAGCGCACCACACACACACACACACACACACACACACACACACACACACACGGGCACACAGATTTTATAAAACGGTGTTGTGCTCAGCGCAGAAAAAGTAATGCACCATAACGTTACATCTATAAGAGCAACGGCTTTCCTCTAAGCCCAACGCCCGGGTGAACAGGACTGAGACAGAGGGACTGGAAGGCTGTAGGCTGGAGCTGAAGCTGTTCTGCTGGAACCCGTGGACGTGCGCCTTCTCTCATTGCCATCTTCCTTGTCTGTGTTTTGCCCCCCTCAGTTAGTGACAGTGCGTCCTTTCCCAGCGCCAAACTAGGAGAATGGAGCGCAATAAGCAGGAGTAATTTCTCGTCAGCGAGCTCTCCACTAGTCAATGGCGTGGATAAGCCTCACTTAGAAGCTGACGCAAAATTCTCTCAGGTAAAAAAAAGAAATAAAAAAGTAACATCTTAATACATTCTCATTTAAAATAAAAAGAATAAAGAATAAAAATTGCGGTTGTAAAATTTTTTTTAGCAGCACTTTTTTTTTTTTAGCAGTGTGTGTGTGTGTGTGTGTGTGTGTCTGTGTGTGTGGTGCGTGTAGTGTTTAGTGCGTCACCTCTATGACCTAGACTAATCCTTGGACATCTCAGACACAAATACTATGCTTTAGAAGCATATGTAATTTTTTATTTTTTTTAAATATAATAACAACAACAACAACAATAATAATAATAATAATAATAATAATAATAATAATAAATAATATTCATGATAATTATTATTTCTTCAATCCACATAAATTTAAAATATATCTGCCCATAAATAAAATGACCATAGTTTGATTACCTTTAATCATATTCCTTTCGCTCTGTTTGTACGAAAAGGCCTAAATGCATTTTAATACCGTTTATGCTTTTGACTGTGTATGACGTGTGTGCTTTTGTTTAAACACATATTCAAGTCCATAATAAGTCGCAAAATATTAAATAACACTGTTTTTTACTAATGCATTATTTCGAATTACTTACTAAATCCATTAATTAAAAAAACATTATGTTCTATTAGACTGTTTAAAATATGTCTAAATAGAATGATAAATTAGCAAATGTACACGAAATTACAACAGGCGTAATTTCTCTGCTGAATTATGATGAACCTTTAATATTTACTCTTAAATGTTATTAATAACTTTTAAATATTTATAAATATAATAATAAATATTCCCCATATCTTTGAGCCTATCTATGGGGAAAGCTACTGGTCATTACTGATTTTAAAACACAGTATAGATTAAACAAACAGTGACGTTGGTAATATTGATATATTATCTTAAATGTTTCTAATTTGTCTGATTTAAAATATTGCTTGAATCCTGTCATACATTAACATTTTAGTATAAAATAACTAATTAAAGTCCTGAAGGCCAAGCGCTCTAATGCCAACTGAAAGGGATTAATTATTTATGTAGTAATACAAAGTTTAAAACACGAAATTTTGGCTTTTTTATTGTCTGAACGTGTATCATTTATTATGCTCATGCCTATAGTAGTTTGTCGTAATAAAAGCGAATCTTTCCGAGTAGATTTGTGCAGTCTTTAGTAATATTTAGACATTTATTGAATCCAAGTCCATGTGGTTAACCTTTTTTCGCTCTGACTAGCAGCGCACTGTCAGTGCCGCGAGAAGCGTGCGTATTTGAGGATAGTATTTTGAGGTGCGCAGCTGCGCACTTTTACCTCTTTGTCAAACACGTCCGTATTTAGCTGTATGGAAAAAACAATATGCTGCCATTAGTAATTCAACACAGGTATCGTAGCCTGTTATTCTAAAGGCAGCTTTTTAATAGTATGGCATTATGCGGCTTTGCATAGCATAATAATAACAATAATAATAATAGTAATAATAATAATAATAATAATAATAATAATAAAGCTAGATAAGACAAGCGGAATTGATGATGGGCTTGAGGCACTGGAGCGCCGTGAGGCAATTGATTAATCGATTATTACAGGAGATTAGAGGTTTATGTCTCGTGGATTACGACGGAATAAATCTTTATTACCGGTGCATGAGCGCTGCCTAGACTGCCAGGCTATTATGACTCTTCAGAATAACCGACTTCAAAGACTACTACTTCTCTGCTGTCTATAGAGTTATGCTATGGAACATTAAAACCGTGTTTAATCCCGTATTTGGGGATGTCTTTGACAATAAGTGACCAGATACCACTAACAAACTTGGATTATTTAACAGACCAGAGCAGAAGCCAAGAGTTCCAGAGTGTGACAAGAAAGCAAGAAAGAAAGCTATTTTTTAAGAAAGCAAGCTAATTGCTAAATTGTATTTAAGTCCAAATGATGATGATGACGATATAATAATAATGTAATAATAATTTTTTATATATATATATATATATATATATATAGATAGATAGATAGATAGATAGATAACTATTGATCCCGAAGGAAATTCCTGAAAAGTGTTTCCGAGCCAAACAGTAGTGTGTTGTTAATGAAACATTACAGGTAATATATGTAAATGCATGTATTTGTTTTTTACACATTGCTCTTGACCTATATTACGTTTAGTTTCTAAAAAGCATCGTAAAGTTCAGATGATTTTAACTGATAAAGAGATTGCTGTCATTGTGATGCTCGCTCTGCCAAGTTATGCAGAGCAAAAAAAAAAGGTGAAAAAAAAAACGATTTTATCCTTAGGAACAACAACAACATCAACATCATCAACAACAACAACAATAATAATAATAATAATAATAATAATAATAATAATAATAATAATTTGTATTTGCCTTGCCAAATTCCATCAATTATTTGTACATTTGTAAAGTCAGACGCAGTATTACTGACGTCCAGTAGAATCCAACAAACATAGTGTAATTAAGTTTTTTCTTTCATTTTTTTGTGAACTTGTGTATCGGCTTCTTATGTTTTATTTCTTCAGCCACAATTTTAGTAGCTGTGGTTATTACCTGAGAAAAGACAAGCCAGGTTATTTAAAACCCATTGATAATTTTGCTCATAATTTTTTATATGCTTGTGGGCTTATATAGCAAGCCTATATGCTTGTTCTAATGCCTGTAGGCATTTGTAGTAAGCCAATACGTATGGCTCATATTAATTTCATGATTACAGTAAGGCATAGAAAATCCCTAGACACGAGGAAATGTTTGACATGAAATGTAAGTCTAAATCAGTGAACAGCTAGTCTAACATAAAAAAAAGCATCAGAATAGCTCTACTCTACTTCATTCTGGTTTCTGTTTAATTGGTGTGGTTTCCGTACATGCAGCAAAGGTGAATTTTAACTTGGGCTTAACAAGCAATCCAGGCGTGAGTTAAATGTTTTGAAATTCTTACATAAATCAACATTGCTCATCCAAGTGTCCTCTCTTTGAGCATTTTGTATTCAAAAAGTGAAAAACAATTGGGGAGAACTTATGGTTAAATCATGGGCAAATCCAGGGGATAAAATATTTTTAATCAGTGAAAAAGTTAAATTAAATACCTTATACTTTTGAATGTTTTGAAAAACCTTTTTTGCCAAACGTTGTTTGTATATGCCCTAAATTCTCTGTTTTCCGCAGAAAATTTTATACTTTTTATCATTCTGTATCCATCGTTCTGATTAAATCTATCTCTATTATTTTGATGTTCTATCTCTTTTATTTTGAACATCCTTTCTCATTTTTATGGGGATTATGATAGAATATTTCTTGCTGGTTGTCCAGTCATTCTCACTTATCCTTCACCCTGACTCTCTGTCCCTTACAGACGCCGAATGGATTGCCCACAGTGAACAGCTATGTCACAGCTCCCAGCATCCATCCCTACCATCCTCCCACCCAAGTGTCGCCTTACATGGGGTACAGCGGCACCACGTCGGCCTATGTGACCGGCCCCACATGGCAGCCCAGTGGCAGTGCTCTCTCTCCCCGCAGCTGTGACATCACTGCCCCGTTGGCTTTCAAGAGTATGGCAGCCTCCCGGGACTCCATGCACCCTGTCACTGCCTCTGCTATCTGATTTAAAGCAGAAGGACAGCATATGTGGGAAAGGACTTCCAGAAAAGCCAATGCTGGATGGACTTATGTCACCTCTCTGATATATATTTATGAATGACTTGCCTGAGGAGTCCAGCTCTTCGCTGGCCTAATCCCTATAAACTCCAAGTTTGCTAGAGAGAGAGAGAAAGAATCAATGGTAGTTCTGTCTGTCCATGGTGCAGAGGAGTGTGTCCTCAATGTTCACGTTGCAAATCAGAGCACAGTGAACCTTCCTCATCAAAAGGATTTATTGCTAACTCAACTTCAGTGATGTTCTTTCTGTGAATATATATACTGAATAAGCATTATGTAAAAGAACCGGTCAGTCTGCATTTAAGTGTTTCAGGGTGTTATAACTAACTAAAGTTGAAATGTTTTGCTTTTGTTATTGTCACAATTTGATAAAAATACCATTTTTAGGATACCAATTTCACTTCTCTTCTAATGTATGCCAGAACTCTTGGGAGAAGTTATTACATTTATTTATTAGTCTGTAAGGTACGTTGAATGCTGTGCAATTATTACACATTAATGCAAGCGGAGCCAGTGTAAGAGAGTGATGCACATTCTGACACCACCAGCATTCATAAATGCTACGTTAATGACCAGTAAAGCTGCACACTTCCAAACGTTGCACAATGAAATTGAATGTATCTTATTAAATGAGACAAATGACAGATCTCAATTTATGGATTATTTGTCCAAGTGTTCCTTGCCATCTACATATTCTATTCCTATTATTACTATTATTATTATTTAAATTAAAATGAACAGTTAATCAATAAGTAAATTAAGGTACAAAGCATTCACATTAGTCTGATGGCGGTAAGCTGATTTTATATGTCAGGAAAGTGTACTGACATCACGTTTGTTTTAAAGGGCCAATTGTTTCAGTGTCATTGTTGCTCTGCTTGATTTGTTCCAGATTTTAGCAGCTTCCTTGAGCTAGCTCCTAAGTTCAAAGGTTTAAGAAATCACAGATCATCACTATAAACATTGAAAGTTTGAATTAAAGTATTCCTTTTTTTTTTTAATCAACTTCAAACAAACTTAACAATATATTTTTTTCATAAATTCCCCAGAGCTCCCACACACATGTATGTATATTCATGTTGTAAACGAAACCACAAATAAGTCAAATAAGGGGGTTTAATCATATCATAGACAGATAATATTGCATACAAATCTATTTGGATATATAAAAATAAACCAGAGTGCATGATTAAAAGGACATTTTAACATTAGGTCGTAAACACATACTTTTAAAAAGGCATGCACAATTGCTGAAAGCATTTTCCTTATGATGTATTAAGATCAAAATTTTTTTATAGGCTTGCCTGTGCCTCATACATGTCCCATATGCCTGTTTTCCTGAATTAAAATGTAGAAAGCCAACAGCGAAGTTACAACTTACCCACATGTTGCAACAGTCCGCACATGTTGTAGTGTAAACAGCTGACCTAGTGCTGCTGCTGCTGATTTGACTTGGAAAACACTTACACCCTGGCACCGTGGTCACGGACCGTTGCTTCAGAATCGCAGTGACCGTATATGAACCACCAAAAAAGCACCACACGTACAGTGCATTACAGCCGCCACACACATTCTGATGACGTCATTGTATTCAAACGAGGAACTTTGAATGCCATTTACGTGTCTGCAAGGTTCAGGGACACGGACGTTGACACTACACCTGCATGGATTTAACATACCGATTGCAACCATGAATTCTACATACTAACCACATATTTACTTTGTATATGCAACTTTATGTGATCAAGGCTGAATAATATTTATGTTCAGAATGTTAATTGGCAACACTGGAGAAGAAAACTACACGGTCATGTGTTCTGCATTGGTTTTGCTAAGCTAAAATAGATTAAAAGAAGAAGAAAAAGAGTCTAACTGAAACAAGCATTAACTCACTTAGGATACGTCTTAATTTTGAAGAAATTGTGAAACATGATATTCTTGCTTTACATACAGCTCACAGGAAATGCATGAGAGAATATGACAGAAGAAACACTTAAACTTTCATGTACCTACCATGCCATTACATGTAACTACACACACCTACACACACATCTGTTTAAAATTAATTCATATAGAAAGCAATGTTAAATGTCACATGGTTATCTTTAGCTGACTGTGTGCAATCAGGCTTTAGACAGAAGTGTGGGTATGGTAACATTAAACAGGGTCTAAAACAATACTGGAGAACATGGTGAACTTGCTAGCTTGATTTAATAATGACCATAAGCAGAATGTTTTCCCTGGTGTATTAGAAAAGCATGTTCTAAACACACACAGGTGAGTTTGTGCCTCCTAGTCTGAACAGATCCACTTATGAAAAGCACAGCCCCATTGTTCGTGCTGATTGCATTTCACACTGTTCAGGTTAAGAATGCTAGGAAAAAGTCCAGCAACTATATACAATGCAATCAAGTTAAAGTGCGAGGCTGAGTAAAGAGGATGCCAAGGAAATTTAGTCAAAATGTCTTTTTTTTACTTTTTCTTTTATTAAGTTTTTTCAAACCATATTTTATATACAAGTTCTGCTGTTATTATAT
>JAOVVA010000002.1:11727967-11738408 GCA_028565275.1 Leiocassis micropogon | reverse complement strand
GAGTATATATATACACAGTATATATATAGTATATATATATATATACACAGTGTATATTATATATATTATAAATAAATATATATATATATAGTATATATATATATATATACTATATATATATATATACATACAGTATATATATATATATATACATACATACATACATACATACATACAAACATACATACATACAGTATATATACAGTATATACATTAAATTTCGTGCATGGGCGGTCCAGGAAATCCTTTAATGGCATGTGGAATGAACATGTGGAAATGGCTTGGAGCAATGTCAGAACTGTATGAGGGATGTGGCAATAAATCACAGGTGAGTTACTGTAATGTGCAAGTGGTGTTTGTGAATGAGACAAATGTGAGTGTGTATAGGTCCGATGTGTCCCTTTCAAAATTTGGCAGAAAATTATGTCAGTTTTCAAGGATCAGGCGTTCCCCTGAATGTTTGAGGGAATGATTACAGTGGGCTCCAAGCCACCTCATCTGGGATAGTTATTCATAGCTGTACGGTCATGTTTATTTATGTTTGCACAATATAAATAAATAAATAAATAAATAAATAAATATTTTTATTTACACACATTTTATATATATTTATTTTTATTTACAACAAATATTTAATTTAAGAAAAGATATACGTTATATCCAATTTTAAATATCTGTGCGTTGTTACAGTAGAGAACAGTAGTATTAGAAAAAAAGGATTGTGCAGATGCATTGTGGTGCTTAAGCAGATATACAGCCCTAAAATCTAGCCATTTTGAGTACCTGCCTCTAATGTGTTCAAGCTGATCTTTAGCTCGGGGTCACCACTCTCCATGTCCCAGCCACTGTCCCCTGCCTCTGTTGGCGTTAATAAGGCTTAAGCCACTTCCTCCCTGCCCCGCTGTCTGATTAAACTGACCTGTTGTGCGCCGTGCGCCTCGTTAGGACTTGCTTAACAACGTCTCCCATAGGGACCACTAATTAACTAGGACTGTGTTGTGTTAGAGGTTTGGGCAAAATAGGGTAGAGGGGGTACCCTCTCAGCACCCCAAAGCTCAAACGGCTACATTTAGTGGCTCAGTCTCACACACACAGAAAATGACACACACACACCCAACCCCACCTTAACCCAGGCCCCAACTGATCTAATAAGAAGCAGTCTGCCAGTCTCCATGAGTAAAAGAAGTAAAAAAAAAAAAAAAAAGAAAGAAAAAGAAGCAAATCACGACCCTAAAGGCTCATAGAAGCAATGAATTCACTCGCAAGCTTGTCAAGTAAAAGAGACTCTGCATCTACTACAGCAGTGACACGCAGGACCTCAGATAAACAAAATCACTGCAAATGTATTAATACAAAAATAAGTATAAAGAGTTGAGCAGTATTTCAATGAGTATATATTTTATATTAGTATGATATAAAAATCTAATTAATTAAACAATGTAAATTGCATCAGGATTCATGACAATAAAAAGTACAGTAAATATCTAGGAAAAATATCAGTGTTGGTCAGATGAAGCTAGGGGTATTGATATATTAATATTTAGTGTATAAACAAAAGGTGCTTTTTGGTGCTTCACTTGTAGTGACACAGTAAAGTCAGAGGTGAAGTTAAAATACAAAATAAATTAAGGTCAAATGTATTTTCTTAAAATTAAATCCCAAACCACACTATGATACAAAACGTTATAAACAAATAATAATTAATTAAATGTGGAAATTGGTTTGCAGTGTTTGTCCATTCTGAATATCTAACAATTTTTTAAAAGTAGATCTCACCCTTCTTCACGATAAACCAGAGTCATGGTCTGGAAGCAGCTCCTGTACTTTATCTCCCCTGGGACAGGCTGTGGACCCTGGATACGGCTCTTAGCCACGTCAAAGGGGATGTTCACACAGGATGAGATGGTTCCTGACAGCAAACCTATAGTAAACTTTCTCATAAACTCCAGGCGAGGATCCTTTCAGAGAAAAAAAGAAATATATGAAAAAGGAGATACTGGGAAGAATCTAAATGAATCTGAAAGGAGAAGAGCAAGATATTTTATGACCCAGAGCACAAAAGATCAGTTTCATTTCAGTAAGCGGTTCTGAACATTCATGGCAGGGAATTCTGAAGCAATTTCAGGATTAGTAACATATTGTTTTGGAAAGCTGAACATGATTCCAATGTTTGTATAGAAAATGAGATTTCAGAGCTGAATTTCAAAAACATAAACCAGGCATATAGAACACAAAACAGCTGCCCACCAAAGTATGCAGTGGTTGTCATTTTATATTTCTGAATTTGACTTAATTATCTTCTTTGAAAAATACAGACCAGCAAATGTGGAGTCAATGAAGAGTGGAAAATGTCCCACTGAGGGGCATCCCTCATGGCTACAGAAACTAAATTGAAGGAGTGAAGGAGTAGTAAAGAGACAGTGAGTAACAAAGGAAGGAGAAAGGGGATGGTGGTGGTGGTGGGTTCATGGATATGACTGCAAAGCTGGCATGAAAGCTCAGATCATTTTATGGTAGCAGGAGGCAGATTAGAGTTTCCTTAGAACAATGTGGCTTTTCTATTGGCTGAGGCGCATCACATGACACAGGGCAAGCTTTGGCGATAGGATTTATAAACAGGGTTCATGCAGGCAGACTGGGCAGGCATATGGGGACAATTTGTGTAATTGGGCTGTGACTCGGCACCAGAGTATTACAGTACCAAAAAACGGCCAGACCCACGCAGCTCTGACAGCTAATTGGCCAGGATATTTTTACAAATGACAGCAGCCTTGCTGTGTCCGGCCTTTCTCAAAGCAGCGGACACCCGGAGTGACGAGCTGAATCAACAGCTAGTCTAAAAGTCTGCTGCGGGGTGGAGCACTGTTCTGAAAAGCACTACCCCAGCACTGGACCATACTACTACGGTATACACCCAGCATGCCACTCAGTCCTTCAGACATTCCTCATTTTAATCACACAGGACCATGGTTCTTGTGGGATGCCCCCTACAGCCAAATTCAGTATTAAACCGTAATTGGGTCAGGAGTTTTCACTGCAGCATTACTGTAAAAAGAGCACTCAGATGGCCATGCTCACTTGTGGCCAGAAACCACCAGAGGAGATGAATCACTGATTAATCTTGATCTGGCTACATGAATCTTAATGTCTATAGAATGACTCAGGCTGAAACCTCAAAGCCGTCAGAGTTCAGCTTTCATCAACAATTTTGCTCGTCTCTTTGGAGTAGTAAATATTGGGTTCATCAGACAGGCAGCTTTTTAGACAATTGCATTGTGAGCCCAGAGCTACAGGATCATATAAAAAGCTCTTATAGTGCATAGTGTATAGTGCAACTCTCCAACTTTCTTATAGTGTAACCTCTCCAATACTGAAACAATATCACTGATACCACTGCCTGCTTCCAATTAGTTAATTGGAGTTAATCTAATGCTCCAGTATATACATGTGGAGCATATGGCTCCGTTTCAATTTAACAAAATTAACTTTTGTTTGGGAGTAGAACCCTGCCGGATATGTAATGTGAACCGTTGAGGATGTGACAGAGAACAAACATAGAAAGGATTAGTACGGTTGATCTTAGCTGCTCTTTTCCTCTACACCTCTACCTCCACGTCTCTCTTCCTCTCTTTACAAACCTACACAGCTTATTAGACAGATTTAAAATGTATAAAAATCTACAACGTAAACACCAGTTTGCACCATTATTACAGTTCTTGCTCTATAGGCTCCACAACTTGATGTTAGAATTACACCCACCACCCCAAAGGTAAATTTGTATTATTTTTTTTTACCTGGCTGGCAGGAATGGAATTTTTAACATTGAAGTAGAAGCCAAAGTAGATCATGTTGAAGACTCCATGCCGTCCCAGAGTGGAAGTCAGGCCCTTATTTAGTCCACGCAGTCCAAAGCCATCTGAATTAATAATCATTCGAGCCTGGCTGAATGTGGATGGCTGCTGGAGAGAGAACCGGACACGAGGACAGAAGATGCTTACTGTTAAAATCTACCCCATTACATTAGATCATCTCAAAACACTACTGTCACTGTTGCCTCTTACCACGTTGAAAGAATCCCTGTTGGCCTGAAGGCTCACTTTTACTACCTCGAATGGATTAACCACCACAGCTTCCGTTAATCCTGAGCCGAGCCCAGCTAGAGAGAGAGCCTGACACAGATAGAAAAAAGATGCAAGTTGCCAAAAGACTGAAAGAGCTATAAAAGACAGCTTTTGCAACATATCCAAATGCACAGTATATATTGGATGATCAGTCAATGCTCTAGGTATGAGTGTCAGACCAACACTGTGATTCATTGTGAACAATGCAACAGTGATATTAAGCTTGCTAAGAATGTGTTTGTTTAGATGGAGGACTTGACTTTAACCTACTAGCTAAAAGAAACTGCTTCCATCTTTCATTCACACAGGAAAGAATGGGGACAGAGACAGAATAAATGAATTGGTTCAGACAAATTGACAGGAACAAAGATCAATTTGTCCAGATGCAGAAATAAAAGCTTAACGTGAATGGCTTGAATAACTCAGATTTTCATATCCCAAAGGACCTTTATTCCTGAAATGAATAGATAGCTTGTTTATTTGTTTAACCAGTCCCGACTTCACATTCCCTAGATCTTATGTATTGTAACAGAGGAAACCATGGAAATGTATATCATTCTTAACGTCAACGTATGTATATGCATATTACGTGCCGCTGTTTTCACAAACGGCAGCAAATCTGAATATGTATATACTGAATCCGTATGTATATTTGTGTACTTGTGTAAGTGTCTGCGTCTGTACTGGTGTAATGGGAAAATGTCAGGGCTGTGTATGTGTCTCATTACTCTCCCTCAGTTTCTATCCCCCCCCCACCCCATCACACCATGCTGGACCATCATCCCAAACAGCCTCAGCCATGTTTACACAGCTAGCTATCCACTCTTTCATTTGCTATTTGTATTATTACTGCATACGTCCTCATCCATCAAGCTGAGCCCTCTCAGCTGCGCTGAACAGGAAGAGGGGGCTCTGCCACGCTACTCAAACATACTCCTTCATAATTTTAGGCCAATGCTAATGATCGTACCTATCCTCATTGTGTCATATATTTCACAGTGTATACCAGATCCTCCAGCTGCCTAGGTAGGCACAGCTTGACATGTTCAGGGAGGATGGGAGAAAGCTGGGCTTAGGGCTGTAATGGATGGGCCAGGTAAATATTTCCTATACTAGGGCTGTACAAACAAATTATAAATGGAAAATGTACAGAGATATAGAGAGGGGTATGTGCGTGTCAATGCAGAGGGAGCTCATCTATTGGGCTGTCACAGTAATGAATTATCTGTCACACACTTCGCTTGGCTAACATTCATATCTTCCTTTCTGCAAGCAGTCTTAGCAATGCTGGAGGCAATACTGAGCTTGCAGTCATTTATTACTCTAAGCACTGGACTTACTGAGGCAATATATTAACCGGTAATTGTAGATTGCCTTTAACTGTATGTGTTTCTCAAAAACAACTTTACCACACCCTGGACAGATTTCTAAAGTATCAAAGACAAACACTGTATGCACTATGGTCGTTGGTGTGCGTGTGTGCATTTGTGTGAGTGAGTGTGTTTATGCATATAGTATATGTGTTAATTTGCTTACCAGACCCTGAGATAAGGTAGTATAACTTAGCAGGTTCTTGTATTGCTCAAAGGTGAAAAACTGTAGTGTAGACAGAACAAATAATCAGTATCAGCATAGGACACAGACTGACATCAGCATATGTATATAGCAACTTACATGCATGTGTGCAAACACACAGACACACACACACACAAACAGAGAGAGAGAGAGAGAGAGAGATGCAAGTCATGCCACCACCCTGAGTAAACACAGCTCACACACAGACCATGAAGATCATAACAGCAACATTAATAGCAACATGCTCTCACGTGCCCACGCAGCATACACACTAATGAGATATACAGCTATTAGCAGTGGTCATAGTGAAAGAAAGAAAGAAAGAAAGAAAGAAAGAAAAGGAGGAAGGAAGGACGAAAAAAAAAAAGAAAGAACAGGCACTTTATAAATATGTAATTTTCATGCACAACCATCTCCAGAGTTTTCACAACCTGGTGCGAAAGACAAAAATCATCCAGTGAGCAGCACTTCTGCTGGCAGAAATGCCTTGTTGATGAATGGGGTCAAGATGACTGGCTACGGTAACAGGTAGGCCAAACGTAAATTAAAGAACCACTCTTTACAACCACAGCGAGCAGAAAAGCATCTTAGAATGGACATATTAAATCGTAAGGCGGATGGGCTATGACTGCAGATGACCACTTCACTCCCATCAGCCACAAACAGAAAGCTGGGGCTGCAGGTTCACAGGCACTCGTCAGTTGAAAATACCAGGGAATGTTTTTCCAATCCTAAACTGTCCTATTTTGGTGAACTTGTGCCTGCTGTAACCACAGATCCTTCTAGAGATGATTGTGCATTTAAATATCTGGAAATTAGCAGTCTAATATACTCAAATTAACACATCTGATACCAGCAATCATATTAAAGCCATAGCCAAAGTCAATGAGATCCTATATTCTGATGTTAGACGTCAAGATTAACTGAAGCTGAAGACATATATCTATATAATTTGATGCACTGTACAGACTGGCTGTTTAAATAACTGTATGAAGGAACAAGGGTACAGTCCCAATTAAATTAGCCAGTTAATGTAGATGATACAATAATCTTTAAATATAATATGCAATACTATAACCAGTTAGACCAAACATTTAAGTCTCCTCCAGCAGTCTGATCCATGATGCTCGACTGGCATGTAAGTCAACATTGAAGGTCCAGAGCAAATATACAGAGTGTGAGGATAAACAGAGAAAGAAAGCTTGTGTTGGATCCTGCATGCTTCAGGTGAAAGACTACTGACTGCTGCAAGGAAGATAAACCCAGGACTATGGTCGTGCGTTTATTGTGTACATCATTAGTCCGTTTTTTTTTTTTTTGTCAGACAGCTGTTACCTTAACTGCTCTCTTTGGTGTCTCGGCTAGAATGGGTGGCAGGATTCCCTTGTAAAAACCATACACTCTGTAAACAGAGGACAAATCCATTAACACTTACACACAGGTATGAAGAATTCATCCAAAGTTAGTTTTTGCTTAATTGGATTCAGGATAAAGAAGGAAGTTGATCAAGAAAATGTGCACAATTATCCAAACATTTCACAAAAAGTGCTGAGAGATCTGTGAACACCTGTTAACCATTCAATCCTAATACATGTTTACATAATTCACGAGTCGTCAAAATGGTAGGGACTTCCACGGAAATGTGCACTGCTGGCCAGATGTTTTCAGAATGAATGGAGGACGGCACCGTTCATGCACAATTAATCTATTTCAGCTCAAACACTGCAAGGGTAAAATCACATTACATTAAAGTACTGCTGCACTAACTACAACAAACAGTGTAAACAGTCAGTACACAATACTTAGGCGAAACAAAAGAGTGAAAAGTAGTTTGGCAATCATTCCACCTGTTGCCAACAGAAGCATGTTTGTCAGTTTCCCTGCAAAATTTCTTTGGAAAACCGCCCCTATCATCAATGATACATACTGCTGACTATCTTGACAGAGCTTCAACTGTTCTTGTCTGTTTGTTTCAAAAGCAATTGTTTCCTGCCTAGAAACAGGTTTAACTGGTCTATAAGCTTCAACAAGCAAAAACTGCTCCGCAAAGTGGAAATAGTGGACATAATTTATTTTTTTTAAAATTTCATTATTGCAACAGGTGAAATGGCTGAAGATTCATCTCTAGGTTTTAGTTCAGCTTCATTTACAAACATATACTTTCTGAAAAGACTGACTAAATATTGGGGTTGATACAAACCTGCAACAGGCCTTATATGTATTAATATACATATACGTATTCAACAGTACAGCGATGATATTAAGAGTCAACATAGTTAATATCTAGGAAAACAACAAAAAAAAATTCTGCTGGTAAGGTTACACGACAAGGAATACATTTTTTAAATAACCATAATTATTACAAATCTCTGAAAACACAGCATTTAGCATGTGGGAAAGTAAATGCATTTTTGACTAACCAAATTATATTCATATTTAATATGAAAATTCATAATAAGGAATTTATCTTCTGTTCATCTCCTGTTAACAGCTTGTAATCAACACCACCGACAAAACGGCAATGTGCTCCTGTAATCTAAATATTCTCACTTTCGCTCTTTTCAAGCAGACTGATAGGCAGTCCTTGTTTAGACAGCGCATATATACATTTCTGCAGTTTGAAACCTGACTCTGTTTTCTTAATCTTAATGCCAGGACAAGCCTGAGCACGGGAAACTCCTCTCTCTTCGTCTGCAACAACACCAATTGGAGAGCAGAAATGTTTGAGTTTAGGAAGATTCCTGGATATGACCTAAAAAAACTGCTACTACATTTTTCAACTCCTGTCGTTTATTTCATTTAAATCAGTAATTATTAATTATTACCACAGAGTAAACAAAATGATACAAAAAAGCAACTCATTAGGTAAGTTTAAATCATAGTGGAGTTTATTAACTGTTCGCTCTCAGATACTAATGAGACCCTACATGAGTGCTTTATTGAACGCAGACACACTTGGAGCGAATATTAACTATAAAACATAAATAAGTGGTGCGCTACAAATGCCTAATTAGAGCAGCATAGTGAAGTAGAGTTGAGCAGAGTATAAGACTTTGACTTTTTTCCACTGAACTACGTATAGATGAAAAAAACAAAAAAACACAATTAAATTACACAAACTTGCTGGTTAGATTTTTCATATAAACAATCAAACATAAAGAAGCAAATATATAGGTTGTGTAGTTTTTTTTAACTCGCAGCATGTATCACAAGATTATATATGCACATTTAAAAGTAATATGATTTTCACACTAATAAATATTATTCAGTACATGTACTATGAATAGCTGTTCTTTGTGTTAAAACAAACAAAGCACATGTTGCGTGTAAAATAGAAAATGGCAATCTAATGCTGGAACAAATTGTATACGTTTCAGGAGGAGCCAAATGAGCTTTAAAGTACACTCAAGTACATTAATATTGCCAAAGCTCTCCAAATCAGGTGGGTTGTGCTAAGAATGTAAAACTGAAAGAGAAAGTTAAGTGAACAGAAAAGGTTTTTAGAGTAACAAATCATTCACATGTTGATACTGAACACATTTTTGTGGACAGACAGGACAGTGTAGCATGACCTCCGAGTGTGAAACCCACCACACAACTGTATTGTGAAAACATGAGCCAGAGGCAATCAAAAGAGATGCTCTCGTCTGATGGCTTCTGGGTGTAAATATTGCTGTTTCTGCAAACAAAGATGGGTCGATTACCTCAAGCTTTACCACAACCCATTTCGAAAGCCCACTACTCGCTCTGACAAACAAATCACTTCTTCACTAGGATGTGTTGTATCAATTTTCTGCCCATTTATGTTTACTCTGGCAACTGAACGGCTGCTGCGCTGACAAAAGTGAACTTTCGTGAGGGTGAGAGTGTACAGTCAAAAAGGAAGCCCCTTCTCAGATGCATGCAAACTCGCTTCCCGGGAGTGGTTAGTCGGAGAAATCATCAGGTGGTGAGATAAAGCTCAGATTTGTAACACACACACTCAAGACCCCATTTGACTGAGCCTGGTTTGAATGCTGATTTGACTCTAAATGTAAAGCACACGCAAGGTCTCCACTAGGCCTTCGTAAACAAATCCATTCCCATTTAGGATCTGTGTGGGTCCAGCTGCCCGTGTTTGTATAGGTGTGATTTGTCTTTGATTTCCATAAACCCATTTTGTCCCATTCAACACAGAGCCACATAACTCATCATAACAAAAAGGGAGGAAGGAAACAACGCATTAACCAAATTGGATAATGAGACATATGTTTGATTCCAGTCTAGGTTTGGATACTGACTTCAAATAACCAATGGATATTTACACTTTACTATCCCTTAAGTACGCACAGTCTTGTGCAGGCGACAGCCCAGGTGCCCTATCCTCAACCAACAGCCTGCATGCTTCATCTGCAAATATTACTATTTACTAAAAGAAGCTCTAACCTTGTCCTGGCCAAAAATAACACACACAAAAAAAATCACCAATCATAAAATAGCAAGCAGAGACACAGAAACATCTACTGTTATAGCTGCCAAAGACAGTCAAAATAGATGAAACTTAGAATGAATTCATTGTGGCAAGTAAGAGCCTGTTGTACCTTTATCATCACCTGAACATGTTTTTGAAAACAAGTTATTACAGACTCATTCCTCATTCACGAATGTGCTCAGGATGGAAAAACAAAAACTTACTTCGGTACAATTAAGCAAAAAATTTATATTTTCATATATTATATATATTCTGTTATACATTTTAAATATAT
>JAOVVA010000002.1:11685387-11712353 GCA_028565275.1 Leiocassis micropogon | reverse complement strand
CCTGCATATCTTTGGACTGTGGGAGGAAACCGGAGTACCCGGAGGAAACCCACTAAGCACGGGGAGAACATGCAAACCCCATGCACACAGAGAAGGGAATCGAGCCTGGCGGGGAATCAAACCCGGATCCTGGAGGTGCACACATCATCTCAATAAAGCATCACTTTCATTGCTGCTCCAGCATAGGAGCTGCTCTCAATGAGGATGGGCCCATACAGTATGTGGAGACTTTCTGCAATATGGAAAGTAGTTGATGAAGCTGACGACCACACCTGTCTAAGTCAATCAACATATTGTGAAACTCATATCAGATCATTTTTTTGTCAAGCAGATTATTTTTGGACAACAACATTACTGGCAGTTGTAAGAAAACCCCAAGAACCGGTATAAAATAATGGTAATCAGCCCTAATGAACCCAGTGTAGCAGATTCACATTACTTATCACCAGTCTGGTGTCTGGTGTTTCCACAGAGTAAACCACTCCCTACATTTTGTATGAAATGGTTGCAAAGATTATTATTTTTTTTTTTTTTAAAGCTCACTTTATTTGTGCATCAGTAACACGTCATCAGGTGTTAGGTACTGGACTCAATCATATGCGTCATGAAATTGAGCAAGGTGGACTATTTACTCTATCATTCTTTTTTACACAAACTGTGTTTAGAGGACACATTAAAACTTGACAGACTAAGCATACATTGTCCATTTAAAATACAATATAAATAAAAGGACCAACATAATCATAAGTTTAACGTTTTCATTTTTTAAGGAAAGAGTAACAGCTTTTCTGTTGCAATGAACCAATGTTGAGTATTATGGGCTTAAAAAACACACATGACTTAAGTATAAATAACTGCCCATAAGTCTGTGTCTGTGTGGATGCCTGAAAACAAACATTCATATCATGCCCTAAATGACACCTTGTGATATAATGCATTGTTCAAACCAAAGTTTTGTTATTGAGCTACCTTTCATAAGAAAGACAAGGCCACTCGCATAAATGTAATGCCAGAGAGAGGCCGAAGGGTGGGGCTTTGAATTTGAATGCCAAACCTTAGAAATCATATGAGCTCCGGTTGTGACAGAGCCATGAAAATACGCATCAGGCAGGTCCATCAACATGAACCAGTCCTGTAGATGAACAACTTTATCAATGTGAACAGGTTTATCCCCTTAAATCTAAAATATACAAACGAAACAAAAAAATAATTACATTTACAGCATTTGGCAGACACCATTACATGGGTACATATTCTTACATGGGTTCACTAGGTCACTAGTACCATCGATCAAACAGTGTTGGGAAGTTTTTTTTTATTATTATTAATTTTTTATTTTAATTATTTCATTTGTTTTTCTTCTTTTAATTAATTAACAGCTACGTCGTCTAACAATTGCTATTGTACAAACTAGAGAAAGTTCAGTCCAAAACCTAGGGGGCAGAAAACTGTCTAGATGCATGTCTTCCTCAACCCCGGGGCCATGGATGGAGCGTGCTGAAGTGCAGAGTGCGATTGACAACTTTTGGAGTCGAGGCCCTGAGCAACAAAAAGTTTCAGAACCAGCGGCATAACTAAAATCTTTACCCCAGGATCCTGAAATGAAGATCCACTCATCCAGTGTAATCACCGCCCAGTGAGTGATGTATTTGGCTACAGAGTAGCTAGCACGGGTAGGTTCACTGTTAGTTGACTGTTTTGTTGTGTGGCATCTAGTGGATCCATGCCACTAAATGGATGAGAGGACATGTGTAAGGCAGGATAGATGGAACTGGCGAATGGTGAATTGAAAGTGCAGTTCAGACAGCCCATCCACCCATCATGGACTTCTTTGAAGGCAGACTCAAAGAGTGATGTAATCTAAGAGTGTACGTGTCTCTACACTAGGAGTAAGATATCATTCAGCACCTTACAGAAATACTGAATTCTGTAGATTGGATAAATATTAACAGGAACCCTGCTAACATATTTCTTATGAATCCCCCATGTGCTGCATTACTTTAAATTACTCACTAGAATGTCATCACTATATCTGCATTCAGCACTTGGTCAGCACATATCTGGCAATATTGCTTCACCTGGTGTGATCCTGCAAAAACAGACCGGTGGTGAATAACAGCAAATAAAGAGCATCCTGATCAGCTGTCTAAGCACACAGTCTTGGACAGCAAGACCCTACAGTAAATTGTGAGCTGAAAAGATCATCGGGATGACCTTTCCCAACCTTCGTCATGGCTTTTTAACACTCCTGGCAGCTGGCTGAAAGTTATAGAGCACCTATGCCACCGGCAAACTCCACAAGAGCGTAATGGATGGCCAAGAGGCAATTAAGGCTAAGAGATCTGTAACAGATGAGCGCCATAGAACAATTTTTATATCAATATTGAAGGCATGATACAACTAGGTGACCAAGCCTTGATGGAAAAATTTGAAGAACAAAACCGAAAATTGAAGAAAAAAACCAACACACACAAAATCACCACGCAGAGAATAGACAAAGCAACAGTTCGAGCTACAAAGGATCATGACAAGCATTACAAAGGTGAAAGCTAGCAAGGCAAGCGAGCATGAAAACACAGAGGTGATTTAGACTGTGTGAGATTCTAAGGGTGTGTTTGGGGTGGAGTAATGTTGTGTAACCAGATCTTCACCTAAAGAACAATCTAACATCTTCCTGGTCTCTAATGAGAGCGGCAGTGCAGCCGGCAGGCTGATCAGAGTCAGATGGGGTGCCCCAAGCACACTGCCCCCCGCCGAAAGTGCCGCCCGACACCCTCTGTTACCTCCAAGTGAGCTGAGACCAGCCCATGAACCATGTAACTAGGCGGTTTCCAGGTTAATGAAAAGCTGTAACTCCAATCCCACTGTCTCCCCTGGAAAGCTAACTACATACAACTCCCAGGAGCAAATAATGTACGTTTAAATAAATAAATTAAATGAATTAAATTGAAGTAGACTTGAATAGGTGGAAATTGCATGTACTATACTATTAATGTGCAGTTATTGTGATTCCTCTATTAAACGCTGGTTTTGATATATGGCTATATGTTACTAAGCAGCTCTAGGTGGGAATGGGTATACAACAACCCCCTCCTCTTCCCTCTCCCTGACTCCAGTGCCCTCATTTGCACAGAGTAAATATGTATCCTAGAGTATGCATTTTGTCAGGTTCCCTCTAAAAAAAAAAAAACCTTTGATTTCACCAAAGCGGCTTTTGGAACAGAAAAAAAAGTCCACTCTAGTTGGTATCCAATTTGGAGCGGTGAACATTAAAGCAGCAGCCAGGTACTAATAAGAGACATTCCTGCAACCAGCGTCAGAGAGGAGGTGTGTTGGCTACAAGTCCTGCACTAATAGATTTCAGCTCTACTCACCCTCCCAATTAGCCTGGTAGCATGCTTTAGGAGAAAAAGTTGGTGGGGAGAAAAAGAAAAAGGGCGAGGGGCAAAGCAACTAACAAATGACTATTAAAAATGTAAAACGTTCGATTCTCGTACAGAACTCATGTCATGGCCTCACAAAAAATGAATGCATTTTCATCCCCCACTCACTAAACCATTCAGTTATGTAGAATTACAGTTTGCCATTTGATTAGAATTGAAAATCTGACAGCACCAAGGAACAGAGAGTCAGATATGTCACATATAAAAATGCTGCTACGTGTCTCTCTCTCATTCATACATACCTCAAATAAATAAAGCAGACTTGCTTAAGTGGGGTTTTTCCCACTTTTAAGGAGGAGCACTACAAAGAAAATAGAGTGTGCACTTTTAACCCTGAAGAACGCGTGGCCTAACCATGGCAAAACCTTCAACTAAAGACCTTAAATCACCCTACAGGATTCTGGAGTATCACATATCAATTTGTATGAACCCATGTTACTTTAATTTTTCCTTGTTTTCCTTGTGGCTTTTTATACATATAAAAAAGCCAAGTTTTTATATAAAAAAAATAACAGTAGCAAAGAGTAAAAGTATTAATATAGAGTACATGTGTGCGGGCATGTAAGCATGTTAGCAGGAGAGCCAGGGTCTTGGCAGGACACACAGAGGCCATAAAGGTTTAGGAGTGGCCCACGACCTGTTTACTACCCACTGAGTAGCTTTGGTGTGAGGGCCCCATCACCCTCCGTCCTCGGCTTCCAATCTCTGTCATATAACACGGGGGAAGAAAATTAATTCAAGAGCTTCAACATTTGCCATGCACCAATCAGCACACATTCTTTTTTATGTTTCTTTTGGTTTTACAACCATAGGTCTAGAACAGGGCCTAGAGTTCAAAGGAATAATGAGGTAAAAATGTGAGTGATTTGGGAACATTAAAAAGTATTAAACTTTTCATGGCATGGGTAAATGATGCATTTCATTTTCCACAAAATGATTTAGACTCTTGGCTCTAGTGCCCATACGCAGGCCTGTCCAGCCCATATTTGGAAGACACAGGGGAAAAAAGATATATATTTTAAGCATTCAAAAATATAGGCCTGTCTAGTTTCTACAACCCAAGAAAGCATTATGGGGTACAAGTTATTACTGGGATTATTCTGCATTTGCTGTTACCTGGTCTTCACGACATCCAGTGGGTGCATCAGACAGATCTCCACCAGACCTAAAGAGAAAATCAATAACTATATTACTCTCTTTAATGTCCAGGCATAAAAGTTGTCCTGTTCATTATAACATGAGTTTTTAAACTTTTTTTTTTTTTTTTGCTTTTTAACACTACAGATTGGGGCAGGGGTAGCTTGGTGACTTGGTGCTGATCACATGTAAGTTGTCTTGAGTCGCTGTTTGTTCCTTGAGCAAGCTCATTCTGCTCAGGTATACTTGGGTTTCGTGTCTCCAGCTTGAGACACGGGACCCAAGTATACCTGAGCAGAATGAGAAACTGCCATAAGAAACTGCCACTGAAACAACAGATATGTCTCCAGTATTTGTAGTCATCCCCTGTTGTGCCCAGTTGCATGTGGACAGACCGTTACCCCGCTTAACTTGGATTATATCAAACAGTTACATTTCCAAAACTTGAAGATCCTAGAGAAACCTCAGTAGAAACTCCATGCCATGAAAAATAAATGCTCTGATGTGGTTAACTTTAATCTGCAAATATTTAACCAAATAAAAATTAGGAGAAACCAAGATCCATACATTTATAAATACAAAGAGTCAGATTTCTGTAAACCATATGTCCATGTTTATGTGTTCGCCTGCCATGATTATACAGCGGGAATTTCCTCAAAATACCTTCGCACTAGTTCCTCAACCACACAGCTGACAGGAACCCCTTGGTCAGGGCACCGACTTTATCACTTCTTTCTGTCCCATTAACAATCTGCTTTACTGGGCAACCTTGACAATTCCAGACAAGTCGGGAATGGAATGGTTGCTTGGGTTATATTCCATTATCCTTCAGCCTACACAACATGACTTTGGACTGTGGAAGAAACCTGGAGGAAACCCACCAAGCAAGAGAGAACCGTGGGAACTCCATACATAGACCAGAGGTACGGGGCGACAGTGCTAACCACTAAGTCACCGTGCCATCATAAACGATTATGATCAAGTTTTTTTTTTTTTTTCTACAGACTGTCAAAAAAATAAAAGTCAATAAAAAGGGGAAATACTCTTTACTCGAAATACTCGTTATCAAAATGCAACTTCGTTTACAAAACATCCTCTATACGATTGCCTTTTTTTCCTTCTTTTTTTGTAAACACACATGGAGATTTCTCTTCCAATCATGATGAAATCGTCGAAAGACATCTGGTTTAATGCACTGGACTTCGAAAGCGTGCCTTTAAATGATGTTTGTGCTGTATATTTTCCTGGTATACCATGGCCTTCACCATCTCCCATGAGTAAAAACCAAGTGACATCTGGGGATTCTAAAAGACATTGGGCTAAAAAAAGTGTTAATTTTTACATATTTATAGAGACTTTTGGGACATTCTGTGAGATGCATACATCTCTAGACACAAATAAATATCCGTACAGTGGTTCCAGTGAAGAAATGCTTTTATATAGAGCCAAAATGATGAGTATTTACCTCTTTTCATTATAATGAAAGCATTTGCTTTCGCCTTTATACAGATAGTCAAATAATGAAAAAAAGATATTCCAGCATCAAAATGATGTTATTCATGATGAGCACTTATTATGTTATTTGTCAATAGTATTCCATAGTGCAGCACTGCAATGCTTTAGCCTTACCTGTCAATTTTATTTGTTTTGCTGATTGGTTGTATTATTATTGCTGTTGCATCAATGCTGTATCACTGCAATGGCCAGCATACTTTACTGTTACTCAAATAATCATTTAGAATCCTCAAGTGGTAAGCACTACTTATACAATACAATACTTGTGATTAAGAATTAGTAGTTAATTGTAGCTTAGAATGCGAGATGTAAACTTACTGAATGTTATGGCTGACTTGTGTTTATTAATCCTGAAATAAAGTTTTTTTTTTTAGTTTTTTTTTTAGCAAAGACAAAAGTTAAAAAATGCTTGAAGAGCGCAGCATGATCTGTGCATTAAATACAAATCGATAAAATTTTATGATCATTTAAAAAAGTATTTTTGTAAACATATGTAATTGACAAATGAAAATCTAAATGACATAACATGCATTTAATGTTTCATTAGCATTCCAGTGTGGAATTATTGGGAAATCCAAAGAAAAAAATTATAAAGGAAACTAATTCCATCCAAAACGGATGCAGGTGGCAAGCTGCATTGGCCTTAAGGGAAGTGCGCCAAAGCTAAAAAGAAGTTATGCTAGCTTGTTGACATTTGCACTACGCATTAACCATTAAAAATGCACTGCAATCAAAATGTTAATTATGCACTCTACTTATTTTGTCAACACCTGTTTCTTATTACATGGTTTGTAGTTGGTTTTGAAGGGTGGCGAGATTCGAAATTGAAATCTGATTGCATATATACTTTATACTTTGCATTCTGAAGGCAGAATGGTCTCTAATGTAATGCTGATTTAAAGAAAGATAATCAGCCTCTTAGTAGTCACTTTATGTACCATTTGTATTTATTTTACTTCTGCATTAAAAACTAAGACAGCTAACGATAAGCTGCCTCAAAGCAGTTCACTAAACGTACTTACACCTAAAATAAATGTTAAAACGCTGAGGTTAGGGTGTAATGTCTATTAAGTTGGGCTGGAGCAATGAATAATAAGATCTGAGATTCATATATACTACACGGACAAAAAAAGAAGAAGAAAAAAAACGAAGCAGACGTCTTGTGCTTTAATATTACAATGTATTATTTTATACATTGCATTATCTTGTTTGATTTTACATGATCTTGTAAATTTCATTATAAACACTCCTGAGATACAGATGTAAAACAACAAAACTGTCACAGTCCAACCGACTGCATCATGGAGAAAATCTCTATGAATAAATTATGCCACGTCAGCATTCCAGAGCAGTGGTGACAGGACAAAAGTTGGGCAGATTACCACGGTAAATAATGCTGATTTCACACTGGCAAAAGCTACTCTTAGCTCTGTGTTTACAGCAGCTACCAGACAGATCAAGTTCCACAGGATGAAAATGAAACAATGGTTGAAACTCTATCTGGGTTAGCTTCTTGCTATGTAAATAGGCAAGGGCCAGTTTCAATGCCTGTTTTGCAGCAAACACCTCATGACGGTGAGGAAGTGTTAAAGTTTTTTTTTTTTTTTTTGCCGCTTAAAAAATACTCACAGCTTGGTTAACTGGAAGCACCACAGACACAGGTTTAAATGACTGTTTAAATAGTGGAGGAAGATAAGTGAGATCCCTAGAGCTAAGAGGTTAAGAATCTCAAAGAGATCACGGAACACAGGGACTCTTTCTCAGGTTAGCCTTTAAACTCTGATTCTCATTGCCACACTGCTATTGACTTTAATGGCTTCTCTCACAGATTTCACTGTGTGTACACAGCTGTTCAGCAATACGGACCTCGTTCTAATTTGCTCTATTAAATATATTGTCCATAAACAAGACACTGTCTCCTTAGGGGTTTTCCAGGAAGGTAATTATCAAGAGAAATACCACAGTGAAATAACAGTTCCCTGTTGTTTCTCAATCCTTAGCATTTTCAGCTAATATTAGCACATTGTCACAGGTATCATATGCGAGTGTCCCATGCAGTTTAATGTAAATCCCTTGATAAGAAATATAAAAAAAGATTTTAAGATGTTTAGAATGTCCTCAATCAAAAGTGACATAAAAGGTAAAGGGAGAAAAGTGAAGATTCCGGAACTTTCTGTATATAAAAATCTTTGGCAGTGGATGTCCCTGTCCCTGTGGACAGCAACACAGAAAGGATTATCATTAAATAATCATGGTCTAACAGGGGAATAATTATGGTGATCTATTAATAATTATGGTCTATTAATGACTCTCATTTGTCTCATTTGAGTGAAGAGAAATGAAAGAGCTGAAGCCTGGGAAAACCGTCTGCAGTGCTGAATGATCATAGTCCTTACTGAATAAAGAAAAAGATATCATGTAAAAGAAAAAAAAATGCCATTACCACAATTGTTCAATGCAACAGATCACTTAGCAATCACTTACTGGCCCTAATAAAAACACTTAAGAGGCAACAAATCATTCAGGTAACAGAGGCTCATGAATCCAGACGCTGCTTTTGTTGTAGCTAAAGTCATTCCACTGAACACATACTATAAATATATGGCCTAGTTTAATATAACCTATACTTTAATATATATCCCAATTTGAGCAGTGAGTAGCTCAGCGAGCATGCACATGGGCATGTAAATGTGCCGTAGGAGCCGTTCAGCCCTGTATGAGAGGGCCTAACACGGGCGGCAGATCAAAGCTAAGAAGCAGCACGAGGCCACGAGAGCCTGTCACTCATTTGACTCTAATGAACTCCATCTTAGGGGAAAATCTCCCTACTTAAGCACCGAGACAAGAGTTATCGTCTCCTACAGAAAAGGGGAAACGCACAAACAAGGTGAAAAGAGCCAGGGATAAACCATGGCCGTTTTTAGTGTGCGCCATATGGATAGATTTAAGGGTGCACCGAAGAGGTGGGGGGGAGACAGATAGACCAAAAGAGGTACTGAGACACTTCCTCCACATGATCACTACATGAACAAATAAATTGCTAGGAGTGAGCAGAAGCCATGTTGCAATTCACCGAAGCCTGGGACATCAATAACCCTGCAGAAGCATGGATAAGGCACCAAAGTGGCATGTTTCGGTAGAGGAGGAGACCCTCTACTGATAGATAAGAATTAGAGAATACTTGGAAAAAGAACTATTTAAGGATCAAAATTATATCCGACCTAAAATTTGCAATATATCCAAAACTAAATGTAATTCATAAAAAAATATTGTTTACATTTCCTTTGTCCTAAGTACACTATTATGCATAACTTACTCAATGCTACATTTAAGCTGTATTATGTAAATCATGCTCTTTTTTTTTTTTATTATTACTCACTTATTTAAATTTAAGAATATTTTGAAGCCCACCATGTTCGTCATAAACAGGGCTTACAGTGTTACTCACAATACTTCTGTTTTTAAACACAATAACAAAGCTCACAGTTTCAGCAAGAGATTTCTTTGGTTGTCAACACTGTGTTTAGCAGCAATTCCCTAGACACTCCATAGAACACTTAACTCAAATTTACTGCCTAGAGAAAGGAACTTGCACTGTCTCATTTAAGTGAGGAATACGAGAGAACATATATTCCACTCCCATGCTCTGCAGTTACTCCTCTGGAGAATATGTTGAGTATTTGTGGACTGCAATTTCTGGCCTGCCATCTGGTTGCTGTTTCAAGCTTAGTTCTGCTCCACTGGATGAAATAGTATTGGGTACTATTATTTGGTGTTATCTTTTGTCTCTGAGCCACAATAGCACTGACAGCTTCTGTCATATACAGCTACTGTAGCTAACACATAGCCAGAAACCTCTGTCGCTGTTGCATTGACCTAGAGTAAAGATCGACGAATATATTGTAAAAATGGTTATAGAAAATGTGATTTAACCGAAAACTCTATGAGGAAACACTATACCAAATGGCTCATTTATGTGTCACCTACCCACGGTCATCTACTTCACATGCAATGACCTGCATATTGTTTACTGTATGTGCGTGTACAAAATTCCTGTGTATTTCAGCGTGTATATAATGATGCAAATCAGAAAAGGAAATGTACTTTGAGAAACTTCCTCAGGTGCTGAAACGGGCTTTATGTGGCTTATATGTAGTGTTTGAAACCGGCTAGAGGAGAGATTATAACAAGGCGTGTTCAGCCTGCACTTTGTGTCACAGAAGACTTGTTGAAATGTGCTGACTATTTACAAGTCTATTGAAGAAGTAACCAAAGTGTGAAGACACTAACTTCTTGTTGCTTTTTGGTAGATTTGTTGCAAATTTAGTGGAAAAAGCGCAATTGTGTTTCACTTACAGCAGCATAATGGCATGTGTCGACTAACACAGGAACACACCCTGTTCATGCAATGACACAAACATTAATCATTATCACAGTTCCGAAGGAAGAGTTAGTACTGTCAAGATACATTTTCTTGTACGCTCTGTATGGCCACCTGCCCATACATTTCAAGGACACAGGATCCTCACTGCAAATATAGTATTTCAAATATTTTAACAAATGAAGAGATACAGCAAAGGATGAACAAAAAGACTTGATAAATGTGCAATTTTTGATGTCTGCTCTCTCTGTAACAAAGCTTCACATTAGGATTGGGCTTCGCCCATATAGCACAATGAAGAACACATGGAAATTCAGTTGGGACAGAAGAGTAACATTCTCCCACAAAGTGTTACGAGAGAGTGCTAAATCACTGGACGTGGACATGTAAATAAAGGAGGATGGTCACAGCGGTGATCAAATAATTGCTGCAAGGCTCACAACCGTATTCCTACAGATCTGGACAAAGGACAGTGGAAAAAAAAAAAAAGCAGACGGCTTCTTCTCAGTTTGCATTCCTAATTTTGTGATAACTTTTCTAAAGGACATACATCACCACAATGAGATTGCTATCAGTAGTTAGTTTTGGCTTGAGCAAGTACCCAGTTCTCACTCCCACGCCTTAGTGAAAAAGGAAAATAGCATAGTGACAGTCAAAGATTGCACAATGTGTACAGGTGTCATCAATCATAATGGGACAGAGACTGATGTAAAGTTCCATTAAGACCTTGGAGAAGAAGAAGAAAAACAAAAGGTTTAGAGACGTAAGCAAGGCTAGGGAAGAACCAGTCGCTTACTATTTTGATAACCTTGAAAGTACATGTTTTTCCGGTGGCAGATGAGGTTAAACGGCACAATTATTATCAGCATTACTACAAAAGTACAAACACAAGGAGTCATTCAGCTCCTTGAGTCTTCATCACTGAAGCTCTTCCAAATCAGGTGTGGAATATCTATGCTCCAGGAAAGTACAAAAATGGCTCCGACATGGGCAATTTGTTTCTAGATGGATGGCCTGAGATAATTTGCCAATTAAACTTTTTCTCTAAAAACCTTATAAATTCACTGGTGACGGTTATAAAATGTTTTCACATTTACTGATGAACTACACACTTCACTTCAGGCATAAAAGAACTTTTCCGTGAATATTTGCTATAAGAGGACATGTGGATGCTTTTCTGTTTGAGATGTAATGTGTGATTTGGGTGTCTGCCATTCCAGCTCAGAAATTTGGCTGAATTCCTGGCTGAACCAGTAGCCGATTGTGCAAACCCTCATCCCTAACGTCTTCATGCTCACCTTTTTGAATACTACTTCTCAAAACACATCAGTGTAGGAATGCTAAACAAACAGGCAATGCCTCTGCAATTCCCCATTTGTCATCCTGTTTAACAATGCGAATCTGATTAGCCATGAGGAGTGTTGAGAATGACATAGGCATTAGGTTCCTCCACTGCCAAGCAGGGGGGAAAAGAAAAAAAAAACCCAAAACGATAATAAAAAAACTAGGTGAAGAGTGATCTCTGTTACTGAAAATGGTCAGAAACATGTCAGAACTAAATGAGACTTCTAGAAGACTGTTAAGGATCTCTTGGGAACATCGAGATCCAGTCTGGGTGGAGAAGTCTTAAAAATGTCACGGTAATTATTGCAGAGCTGGTTACTGTAATTCCAAAAATACATATTTGACTAAAGCCTAATCCAAGTCAAAACAGAAAACAAACTCATCACACTATATGTGCATATGAAGATATTTGGCAGCACAGGGGTGAGTGACAAGACTTGCCAAGGTAACAAAACATTAAAATGAAGCAATGGCAGACTTGGTCTTAGAGCACACAATCAAACCAAATATTTAATAATCAAAAGCCATGTACTACATCTATCTAGCTTCAATAAGAATGTAAATAAAAGCAGCGCCAAAATGTTCATTTAAATAAAAAAAAAAAATTTACATCCTGTTTTGTGGATCATTAAAAATTCCTGCTGATACTTAGTGCATAATGTTAGAAAGAAGCATTCTTCAGGCATTCATCAAGAGTTTATTGTGTAATTAGCAAAGGGCTTTACTTGGAACTTGGGCTCTACAATAGAGAAGCACTCTATTGTAGAATTCTATATAGAACTTGTAAGGATTTATTATTGTCTTGAGAAGTATGCGTAGTGATTTATTCTTTTGTTGAGCTCTTTTCAGCAGAGCAGGGAAAGCAAGTAACTCTTAATATTACTAAATAATATAAGCAAAGAACACGTAATACAAAAGTGCAACTCATGCAAGCATCTTTTGAAATGAACTGTACATGACAAGGCTAGAAGTCAAACCTGAATCTCACAAGTGTTTTGTGTTACCAAGCAACATTTTACCAACCTTTAATACTGCTAAATGAATTAAAGATAGGGAACTTTATTCTAAAGTGCAACAGAAACAAAAAGCAAAACATATGGTCTGGAGAGTTCATGGTCATGATTAAATGTCTGGGCTTTGAGCAGATGATTCTTGACACAGGATGCAAATGCATTGGCAGGGCCAACCACACAGAAGCGGATGAGTGAGCGAGCAGAAAGGGTGAGGATAATCAAATGCAAATCCTGGTGTAACTGATATTGACACAGATCTGCCCTTTCTCTACAGAATCCTCATTCATTCTCTGGAAAACTTCTAACCAAATGAAGTCTTAGCACCTGTTGCAGTGTGCAGTGTCGCTCCCTTTATGAATGATTTGGATAAATACATCGGTAGGGTCTCCCGAATTGTGCGAGTGTGTGTGTATGGTTGTGTGTGTGTGCGTGTGGGGTGGTGGAGGGCGTTGGTGACGACGACGACGGGTGGTGATGTCCTTCATGAACAGGCTAACAGAGTGAGCTATGCTTTCCTTTTAATGTGCTTATCTTTCATACGGCATTAATAACAACAAGAAAAAAACTAAAGCAACTACAAACTAAAATACAATCTATCTTGTGCATTTTGCTGTTGCTGCTAGGAAAGAGATACCGAGCAAGATAGAAATATGTTTTCCCTTTTTAGGATCTTCACATAGCTTCATGGCTGAACAGGTTCTGTTGTTCCACCCTTACGGAGAGAACCTCAAAGGCCAGATAAGGCTGAGTGATGTAAAGCAGCTCACAGGACCCGATGCTACGATCATGAATTCTCACAATCGCCACTCAAATTTACATCCCTATTTCCACAGAAAATGCCCAGGAAGGCACAATGTTATAAATTAGGTCTCACCGAGTTGCTTTGTTATGCTTTTATTCTGAAACCTGATCGGCGTAATCCTCGTCCAATGTGCCAGATACATGAGAGTCAAGTTGCATTGATAGAAATGATAAATGTGAAAGACACATTTGTGTTTAGGAGTTAAAAAGCAGCTTTGTTGAGAGAGTACATGATTGTAAAGAGTACACGATTGTTTTAACATCTTTCTGATGGATTTTATAAGCAACATAAATGTGTGTGTATGTATGTGTGCGTGCGAGCGTGTGTGCACACCTTCTCACATCGAATTATCCACAAGGATGAGCTGTGTGATTAGTGTCACCTAGTGGACAGTGCCGAAAGAGTTGGGTGGAAAAGAAGAGCATGGGAGGTAACCTCTCTCTCTTACACACACACACACACACACACACGCACACACACACATACACACACACACTCAGTCACTCACAGCAACACAACTTAATTAATCCTACATGTAGAAAGTGCTGACAACCTAGATGCCATGACATTCATTCCCTTGCATTTGGATTGAGAGTTTATAATGGAAGAATGTGGAAGAAAAATGACCGACAGGTTACAGCAATTTTCCCCCTTGGCGAAAGAAGCCTGAGGGGGGAAAAAAACAAAAAAAAAACTCCTGTGCATTTTTGTGTCTTTCAGAAAAAGCTATTTAATTTTTCTTTAATTATGCAGTTTATGCAAGGTAGGTACATCTACTAAACTACAGGGACATCAAACATCCGACCTTGAACGAAGCCTAAATGTCAGTATGGTCAGGACAAAAAGGCAACACATGGTCAGGACAGTGTGTGTGTGCAGTGTTTCTAAAAACATTCACCTATAGTCCATAAAAGCTGATAATGAACCCAATTATGGGCCAGGAACAGCAATAATAGACCTTTAGTGGGGCAGTAAATTCTTTAATTACTTGTTAACACCCCATGTCTCTTCGGACAAGTGCGGAGCAGGGCCTCTGGACGTGGACTGGCCAGAAGCCCTGGTGAGGGTGAACAAGGTGGAGGAGACTTATTTCTACAGTCACGTCTATATATACTGAGAATTTATAGTCAGACACTGAGTACACCCTTACAATATGGGGGGCCAGTAGACTGAGAAGATAATGCAAGAGCCAGTCGAGGAAAAGAAATAGAAAGAAAGGCTAAGTTCAGCTGTCTGCCTGCCAGGTGCATATGCAGATGAGAACAACAGAAAAGAACAGCAGACATCTACTGACAATGATAAAATCTCTCTTTCTGTGGAGACCTACAAAGTCAAATACAGGCTCGGCAGGCATGCACACACACACACACACACAGATCATTCTGAATATTTCTATAATAAAAGTTATGGAACACAAGGGTAAAATGGCACAGGGGTATTCTCATGCTGCAACATTTTTGGGTCTCTTGGTTTCAGTCAATGGAACTTGTAATGCCACAGCATACAAACTGTCACCAACTTAAAGGTTCAGGGTGTCCACAAGCTTTTGGCCATATAGAGTATCAAGCTGATGTTTGTAAATGACTACAGTCTCTACAAAACAACTGCATTTAGCATGATTTCATCTTCAGCAGTGACTTTATCCTGGTCAGGGTGGCACTGGATAATGAGCTCACACAGACACACACATATGCGTTCACACACACATGCACATATGCAACTATGAGAAAAACTATGAGAGTTGCCAATCCAGATAGTGTTTTGGGAAATTGGAGGGAACAAGAGAACCCAGAGGAAACCAAGATAGCAATTATTTAGATGATGATTGACACCAAATGCCAAATTCATCTGCAGCTCTGTCAATTATTATTACTATTATTATTATTATTATTATTAGTAGTAGTAGTAGTAGTAGTAGTAATTAATGAATAAGTTAATTAAAGATCTGGAAAAATACATTTTAATATTTTAAATGGTACAAAAACTTTGCTGTGTGTTAAACTTTGTTATTTTTGTGAAAAAGGTAAGAAAATTAGGCTATAACTGTTGTTAATTGACAGGAAAGATGAATTCATAATCAAGCAATATCACTACTGAGGTTGTACTTGAGGCACTTGAGCTGCGCCCTTATGCCTACGACCGCATCACAGCCGTGCTACAGTATATCCAGCAACATACCATGACCTTGAGTGTGATAATGCTTTTATACAACAGTGTTATCATTAAAAAAAATATATTTAACCCATATCTAAATCTAAATATCCTGGAGTGATCAGCGGAGTGAACTAACCACGACTGGAGGAGCTAGCTACCCACAGCGTGTGTAATTAACAGGGGAGAAAACAGTTCCAGGGTTAAAGCCCGAATAATGTAAAATGGAAATCTATTGTTACATACACCAAGTAGTGTCCTTAATCAGGGGTTGGAAAGGGATTTGGAATTCAGGCTTGTTTTAGGAGCTAGTGCTGTAGCTTTGTAGCCGCAAATACAAGAACATGGATGGTCCAGACACGATTCAGCGTCTAACAACAGTGACACATCTGTCTGGCTGTAACACAGTTCTCTGCCGATTGAGGTGCAGAATTTGGTTGGCACTTCCTCCTTGTTTGGCATGATGAATAAAATGCCTTGAAATATAAAATAAAATATAAAAGTTTTATTGAAGCATTTTCATGATTTGGCAAATGATGAGCATGATCCAGGATTCGAAATCCTGAGTCTCAGGCCAAAAACGTAAGGGCTGGCAACCCTGTGGATTTAGCGTGAGAGACCGAAGCAGGAAGCCATTACTGAAGTGTAAACGCATGCAGCAAGCACTGGCCAAGCACAAGAGAAACATGTTTCACCACCCTGGCTCACAGAGAAATAGGCAAGCACACATCCTTAAGACTGTGGGGTTCCACAGAACTCTCTGTACACACATAACACACACACACATATTCCACTCTCCTTCCAAGCATTACATAAGCAATGTTGGGCGGGCATGGTGGCGGTTTGAGGCTGATGAGAGAGGCTTATTATGTTACACACGGTGGTGGTTTGTTGCCGTAATTATGTAATCAGCAGCGTAGCCCTGCCCTGTGTTTGTATGTGTGAGAGTGTATACGTGTATGCATAGGAGATGCCACAGACAGAACTGCAAACAAAGAAAGTCACACAGTCACACACAGGTTTATCTTACCATAACTGCGAGGATCTTCCATCAACATACTTATGAACGCAGCTATTAAATGCTATTTTGAACCTCTAACACCTTTTTTTAAGTCCCCTCAAAGTTTACAATAATCATGCATTGTGGGTCGATTTGGTCCCTGGAAAGATTTAAAAACAAGCCCCTCCTCGATCACACACACACACACACACACACACACACACACACACACACACACACACACACACACGTAAACCTTACAGGATTGCTGACAAGCTACTAAAAAGCTCTACTACTAAAGCCAATATCCAAAAGCTTTACTGCTCAGGTGAAACTCTAAAGATTGTGTTTTTAATACATTCCTCCCGGCAACAGCCGAACGTGCTTTATCGGATCCTTTTATGATCTGTAACTGAGCAGGTTCAGACAAACTCTATCGAACCAAAACCACTCGGCGCACAGGCCCCAGACTTGTATTTCCACGAAATAAAAGCTTGCAGAGGACAAGAGAGTGCACTGCAGGACAATGACAAGCCGAGCTAAGCAGATCTTGGAGATGGAGGAGGCCAGATGTGCAGTGGTTCTCGCCACGGTGGGTGCTTCGAGGAACCACTAATGAAATTCAGCATCACGCACAAAAACAAGCACCATAACTCCAAAATTGTAGGGTCTAGAGCCTAGCGGTAGACACACTCCAGACCAGACGATTATGTCCAGGGATTTTTCATCCAGCAATTTGTCAAAAAAAATCCAAAGACATATTCAAAACTGTCAGGGTGAAATTGTTCATGAGGCTGTGGTATTTTAGCAGTGTGGAAATTTAAACAGTGGACTAGAAAAATATGTAGGACTATTTGTGGAAAAAAATGGCTGATTAAAGGGGACGGACACACACACACACACACACACACACACACACACACATGTAACTATACTCTAGAGTATTTTACTGTATATAGATCCAGCAGCCTGGAACAGCCTGGAAAACGAAAATGAAGTGAGAAGTGAGAAGGAGTACATCCATACACCGTAAGGACGTACGGGGGATTCTGGTGACGTGAAAGTTACACAACATTGCTTAATCTAGGAGAATGATATACAGTATATAAGCACAATATGATTTGTTGGGACAGGTTGCGGCACGTGTTTGATGCAGTAGCTCACTGCGAAGGTGCAACAGCGATGATTCCCGAAAAAAGAAAAGAAAATCGCCTCAACCCTGGCGCAGATGTGGACCATGAACTCTTGACACAGTCTTGGACACTTTATGTTCAACATGTGTGTGTTGCCATTTCTAGCAGCGGGGATATGTGTGTGTAGAAGATGAGGGAAGCAGCAGGATATATGGCGATCTGGGAGGCTAGCTGTAATGACACACGAGGGACAGATTAGCTTCCTTTCTGTCAGAGTGCCATCAGGGAGCAGCTGATTTACAGCCCTTACTGACCAGTCTGCATGGCCCATACACAAAGCAAACACACACACATACGCACACACATACACAATGTATAAGTGAGAGCCATTAGTTTATTTCATCTTAAAATACTATGGCCCTGTGTGGGTTTACCTATGAGCTATGATGATATTGATGTGTGAAGCTAGTGAGTGTGTGTGTGTGTGTGTGTGTGTGTGTGTGTGTGTGTGTGTGTGTGCTCGTTCACAGTAACCTCTTGTTGACACTCAACATGCCGTGGCCTGTTGGTCCAGGATGGGGAGAGAGAAGATGGACAGATCCATTAAACACGATGTCACCCGCAAACACAACAATGATTAATCACACACTGCAAATTATAAGCACCTGTACGAGCAAACGTGTTTCCCCATCCCCCCTCTGAGCGGCTTTCACTCTCGCTTACCCCGACAGACACACGCTTCAACGTCTGTCTGTCCGGCTTGTGATGACAGGGCCCCTCAAACACATATTTGTACACGCACGCACGCACGCACGCACACACACACACACACACACACACACACACACACACCCATGCTTACACTCAGTTTTGTCAATATTTAAGAGGTACAAAGTTAGACATCAAAAAATAGATCAGATAAATAGACTTAACATGAGCAAGACATGCTTTTTTTTCACATGGTTCTATAGACAAAGCAGTCTTTTTTTAAACCGCTCGCCGAGTCATAACAGACTTTTTGACTGACATTCCTTGTGATATGGGTCACTTCAATGGCACTTCTCCGGATTGTTTATATTGTCAGACATCAAAATGTTGATTAAAATAGTGAAAGCTGTGGCATTGGTTCAGTAGGTGTTTCAGCCTGACCGCATGGTCTTACTAATGAGCTCAACTGGCACTCAGCAGCTGCAGTGGGAGAGAACAGAGCAGCCCTTTTTTTCACGGTCACCTGAGCTCATTATGCTAATGCGCTAGCTTGGCTAACGGACGGGCTGCCTGATGTGAGGAAATGGCGCTGTGATTAATGGGTGCTAAATTGAGACTTGCAGGCCATTCCCATATCCCAGTTAAACCAGTCGCCCATCATCAGCTTCAAACTGTGAAACCTGCACAGTATAATCCAACCCCTCCCCATTACTCACTCACTTTCACATACTCTCTCACACACACACACACACACACACACACACTTTTCCTTTTTTTACAGTGCTTCTGGATCTTCCATTGATAATTAATAATGGAAAAAGGGGTGCGTAATCTACACATGAGGCATTCCTTATCGAATTAAAGGAAGTGCAAAAATTTAATTACTTAAATTAAATAAAGACATTCAGATGAGTCTCCAGTGTGCAAAAATTTTTTTTTCATTTTTGTATGGGAAAAGACTTGAAAAGTCTAATTAGATTTCCCCCTAATGTGACCTATAAGATTAGCCCCTCCCCTAGCTTGCAGCTCAGATCTGCTACTTTCTGGTGGGGCGTGGCTCAGCAGTAGCCTGTACACTTAGAAACTGAAACGGTGCATTTTGAGGAGGAGTGAAATAAAGACAAAAATGCATTTCTGTGGTGCATCTCGACAGGAGCATTAACACATACACACAGCAGGAGCTTTGAGACCTTAGTTAACTTGACTTTAAGTGCCTACTTTCATGTAGAACATAAAAGAGACAAACACAAGTTGCAAAACGGTCAACTCTTCCAATATATGGGACACATCAGTGGGTGTTCATGATTCAGGATTTAGACATGGGTGAGACAGGAGAAGATGTAGGGAAAGCAGACGCGCATGTTCACAGACTTTGTACAGAACCCACTTGCGAGACAAAGGATAAACACTTACACACGGCCTTAGAGGAACGTGCCTCTCCTTTATACATGAAAGAAAAGAAAATTTAAGAATAAGATGCAGGGAGAATGAGTATTTGTGTATGCAAAAGGAAGGGGAGAACACAGAGGCCTCAGGTACCTGCCCATACAGTCCCTTCTCTCTAAATGTTTATTTTGGATCAGAGTGGCGGCCAACTGGTTGCAATTGACCCTCTACAGGGACGAGTTCGAGAGTGAACATGAAACTTTTCCTTCTGGGAGAAAGAAAGAGGGAAAAACAGTTCACACACACACACACACACACACACATGCACGCACGAACACACATGCAGACACTTGCATGCATGCTCACATGTACAAACGGACAAAAAGAAAAACAATATACAGAAGGACTGAGCTGATTACAAACTATAGTACACAGTACAGTATACAGACACAGATGAACATTTATTGCTTACATATCAATTACCAAATGTGTGTAGCTTTTTGGTGCGTTTCTTTATAACACTTGAGCACCGTTAAGATTGTGCCATTGCATTTATACAGCAGTTTGATAAACAAAAAATTAATATGACGTATTTGATATGCCTAATGCACAGACCGACCAACAGCCTATAGTAAGTTAAAGAAAAGTTTAAGTGTAACAACCCATCTCTAAAATGGCAATTATCGTACTGAACACAGTAAACTGACACCAACACTGTGAAATGTACCGTTGTTGTCAGACTAAATATCAGTAGACACTCGGAACACTGCTTATACGATCAAATTAGAGGACCAGAGCTAAATGTTTGACCAGAGCTAATACATTTAATGTGTAATGTACACGTCTGTAAAATTATTCAGTTTAGAGTTGTGATCAGAGTGAACGCTGTCTACTGTAGCTTTAACTAGTTGTGAATGATTTTCTTCATTAATTTGGTTAATTTAAATGAAAGGAACAAGAAGCACCACAATTTGGGAATACCAAATAGCCTAATTAGCCTAATCAGCTTGTCTGGACAGTGGAAGGAAACCAGAGTACCTGGTAGAAACCCACCAAGCACAGCGAGAACACGAGAACACGCGAACACGCAAACTCATGCACACAGACCCGGGGCAGATTTTTTCAGTGGACGCAAAACCATGACTTCAAAACCAAAGGTACATACCAAACCATGACATCTAATATCATTTGAAAACATCAATAAAAGGACATTTTCTGTCATTTCACTTTTTTTCAATAGGGCTTACACCACATCTGAATGATGAGTGAGTCCTCAAATTCAATAGTGGACTGAAAGTAAAAATTAAACTGGATTTCATGCTTTTTTTTGGTAATCATTCCATTCATAACATACTCTTCAATCGCGATGTCAAACTTAATGTCATAAGATAACAGTGACAGTATGAATGCTAACCATGCTGGGAATGTAAACCATGGTTTATTTTGTGGTAACAGTAGCACCAAATATAGCATAAGCTACCTTCTTTAGTGTTTGTTACAATTGTGTCACATGTTTAAAACCTTTAATGGAATGTAAACTGGCCCTTATGGAAAACATAATCCATAGCATAACCTGCATGCTGGTATAGTGTAGTTTCTTTTTGTGTATTTAATCTTTATTGTTCATCTCCCAGAGTTGAACCCTGTACACACACACACACACAAACACGTCTCTGTATCTGCGTTTATATTTTTAGTGTCAAAAAAGGTCACCGTACACGACAGTTGGGGGCAATTAGCTAATTTTCCCCTGCCTCATGCTACCAACCTTAAACACGCCTTTGTCTTTACCATAAGCTTTAGTGTTAATAAGCAAGTGAGTGGCAACAGTCAGAATAAACCAATCAGAATTAGTGACTTGTATCTTACAAAGCGAGCAATAGAATATATACACGAAAAAAGTCATATTTTCCATGGTGTGTAAGAAAACCTTAGAGACCTATAAATATTTAGGTATGTAGTTTACAAGGCTCTCATAGAAAAGGTAGCCCTATACAGCATGTGACGTGAGGCCTTTTGGATGTGACTACACCGGCCAAAATTACAAAATTCTGTGTTTTTTTTGTATACATCATAGTCTTGACATCTCTACATATATTTCACTAACCAATATATAAATAAATATTTTTTACTTTATAGACTAATGTATCCTGTTTGCTTTCCTGAAAGCATGTTAGGTAAATCAGGGCAGTCGGGCTTAACCAGATGTTTTAAATGAGTTAGTGCTTCACAAAGAAACTGATACTAAAAACCTAACACAAAACAAGAGTTTTGAATACCAGCATTTTGTAAAAAAAATCATAACTTTTATTATTTGAACGGCTATTTGGTCTAGCTTATAAGAATCTGTCTCTTCATGCACAATTCTGACAGCAGAGGTGATGTGCTAGTCGTGTATGTCATGGTATGTAATATGAGCTGCATGTGTGAAATCAGTCGAGAGAAACGCTAGAGAAAGCAGACCACTTTTTTGTTTGGTTCAGAGATTAGACTTAGATGTCATCAGCTTCAGTAAAAACTAAACTCACTGACAAAGAGGAGGCCCAATGTGGAGAGATGAAGAGTTTTTGGCTATAAAGTGTATGAAAAGAAAAAACAGAAAAAAAAGATGCACCAAACACAGCAGCACCGGTGTGCAAGCACTGTTTAAAAAATTGTCTCACAAGGGTAGGCAACATGTCAAAATGATCAAATGTCTGTCAGACAAACATCCCATGAACCTTCCAAGGAATTTAAAGACCAACAGGTGACGGTCGACTAGTTCACTCCTGTTTTATTTCCCTGTAATAATCAAAGAGCGAATGACAAAATGCCTCTCTCTGCAGTAGTAATACACATATTCATACATAGCCTACGTATTTGCATATGCCCCTAGTAAAACAAGTCTTCCCAATATCCTCTGTATGCATAACAGAAATTAGTTAATGCAGACATGAACCTATATACAGTGAAGACAAAATTGTGATTTTTATGCATTTTTAAGCTATGGCCATTGTATATTTATAGTGTCATACATACTGTATAAAGTCAGCATTAACTCATTTCATTTGTTGTGAAACATTAGCCTATAATATGACATAACCTGGTCATAGATTATGATGCATCTAATCAGTCCCATTCAAATGCTGTCAAATTATGATATCTCTCAAACTAATTAGGCCCTCTGATATGACAAATTTGTCATTAGAATTTTTCCTGACACACTGATTTTCCAACTACGGGAGTCTAGTTCATCAGGCTTAGGCAGTGACTCCGACCAATCAAACATTGAAGCATCAAAAAAAATAATAATAATGTCTTGGTATCGTGATTGACACTCAAAAATTTGATACTGGGTCAGCACTAAATTGCTTAACGAACACGTATGCCTACTAGACCTTAATGATCTAAGCACCTGCTGGCAAATTATCCACAATGCACATGTGCCGTCACTTACACTGCAGAGTGGGCAAATTTGTAATGTTGAAATGCTAATACAAAAATGTAGACAAGAGAACAAATCCTGCTAAATTAATCATCAATTATTTCAGGACTAACTGTAAACATTTAAGCCAAGCCAACCAGCAAATAAGACAGACTGATGATGATGATGATGAAATATCCATTCTTTCTATTCATTTTTTTTAATGCGTCACTGTGTTGTTTAGGTATTCGCTTGAAATAGCCCCTCATAATATAATAATAAATCAGGAATTAATCATTGTATAAATAATAAATCATCTAAATCAATTTCAATCATTCCAAATGAGATACTATAAGATGTATGAAATATAAAAAATATATAACTATAATGAAAGTTTCTACACCTATTTTTTTAAAAGTAAATACTTATTCACTCTCTCATACTCTATTAACTGTGTATGGGTGTCAGTCCATCACAGGGCACACGTGCACACCCTCACTCACACACTCCGGGCACTGTATTTGGGCTGTGGGAGGAAACTGGAGCACAACTACAGTAAGCACAAGGAGAACGTGCAAACTCCATTCATACAGACCTGAGGAGGGAATTGAACCCTCGACCCTGGAGGTTTGGGGCCACGGTGCTAACCACTAAGCCGCCTTAATGTAAATACAGCTGGTCATTTTTAATAAATCAATTTTTTTTATAAAACAGTTATTTTTAGACACTCGGTATGGTGAGGTTATCTTTCAGTTGAATGTAAATCATGTTCTAATGCAAGATAATTTCTCTATGAAATAAAAAAGCAAAAGGATAACAGTTTCAAAGTAAACATTTGTGGAAAAATAATATAAGTTTCATAATTTTAGATTCGCTTTAATATAAACTTATAATAGAACATAATGCATATCTCTGACCATAAGCTAATTTCCCTTACTAAACATTTTGGGTGTTTTTTTAAAAAACTTTTAGGGAGGGGCGGGGGGGGTTTGGGGGTTGTGTTTTGTTTGTAAAATGCAGTGGAAGGAGCAGACATCTGCATATATGAGGGCCAATTTAATGACATCAGCAATCATTCGCATTTGGCAGGGAAAGGGGCTTTCTGGTCAGCGGAAGAAGTGATTTGCTCCTGAAATCCCAAGTCCCAAAGGTTGTGAGAGACCATGAGTTCCGGAAAGGTGGGAGGGAGTCAAACTGTGACACAAAGCTTAGTCATCTTTGCCCATGCACAAGCTCAACTCCACTGCGCGAGAGAGAGAGAGAAAGAGAGAGAGAGGGAGGGACGGAGGGAGAGATGAGAGTGGAGTGGAGTGTGGGCCCAGCCATGTAGACTAAATACAAGCTCTTAATCCTCATAAACTTCTCCATATGAGTATTACATCCATGACTCTGCAGCAAATGGAACTCATTTCGGAGCTAAAACATTAACAGCGCCGCTCCTCCCATTTCTCCTCTGCTCCTATAATGGGTTCTGTGTTCCGCAAAGCCACGCACTGACGCTGCCCCTCGCTCCATCCGCAACACAGTCCGGCCTGAAGACCTGATGACAGAATACACTTACAGTGAAAAATGTCTTGAGAAAAATGTAAATTTAGGGGATGGAAAATCATGACATTATTATTCCTTCTGTGCATGCGTGTGCGTGAGTGATGATATCGGCACTGTCGCTGTGTGGTAAGGGAATCGTAGGCCTGTGGTCCGATAACAGTCACCGGCTTTTAAATGTGTTACAACAAATATAAAACACACACACACACACAGCTTTGCTGACCACACCTGAGCACAGTGACTTGTTAGAAAGAGGAAGTAGAGAACCAGACTAGCATATGACTGCAGGGGACTCATTAGTCATGACTATGACATTTAACCTAAACAAAAATGCTGTCAAGTTCGTCCAGAGGAGCGCTGAGAGTACCATACAAAATCAGTCAGCCAAATCAGATAGCATACAGACTCAAAGACAGATAGCACACCGCTGGACACACCCTGACTAAGAAAGAGAGAGCGAGGGAGAAAGATGAGTGTATAACAGAACAGACTGAGGCATTCTTTCATTAGCAAACTGCTCAGGTATGTCAGTCAGACACAGGAAACATATTAACACTGACCATAGTTTACTCTGCTAACCGCACTGTGGCCCTGTGGGACAGAACTGCAGGGCAGGGTGTGTTTACACACATTTAAACACCAGGGATCCATAGTTTCTCACACATTTCTCCCTGTGAATATTATTTCCATACACACAATCCATAAGCGCACAAATAAAATGACCATGTACCAAGTCAGTCATAAACACTCATTGTTTTTCATGTGTGAAATTATGTCTGTCTCTCCATTCCACACTACCACATAGAGTAATATCAAAGTTATACAGTGCCACAGTGCCATTCCTATATGATCCTACAGGTGGTGTGCTCTAATCGATTCACACATTGACAGGCAGTAAAGAGTCACGTGCTAGGAGCTAAAATAAAATAAAAGTAGACCTTGAATGAACTCATTAAAACTGTGGCTTAACTTTGCAATTCACTACTGTTTTGAGTTTGGCTTAAACACGAGTTGTACCACGTGCTGTCTATAGTCACACATCTCTGAAAACAAAACCTTTCCATTTCTAACCGTCTCGTTCACATAGTCAGGGTTAAGTCATGTGAGACAGTGTTAATCTCTTTTCCAAAGCTAGGTTTCCTCAGGCCAAAACAAGCATTGATTCTAATATTTACTTTTACAAGTATTAAAAAAAAAGAATTAAAAAAAAATATATATATATATATATATAATTTTTGCAATAGAGATAACTCTTTAATTTTTGTAAACTATAATTTAAACAACTTTAATTTAAACAACTTTTTTGACGCAGTCTATTTTTAAATATCTCCGTGTACAATATAGTGTATACTTAATAAAGATCTCAGTTCAGCTAGGGAGTAAAAATATTGTTCACTCACTCTCACTCACTCACTCATCATCTTTAGAAGTTAGAAATTAGAAGATATTTATACAGATTTGACAAGGCAAGATATTGCAGTACAAAACCCTGAAATGTGTCAAATATACACATACTTCAAAAGAATCAATTACTTAATTTAAAATGAAATAAAGTAAATAAATAACACATATACACAGAAAAAGCATCCTAATCGAGCACATGTAAATTATCTATACAACAGTTTTAATTTTAACAGTTAAAATTTAATTTAATTTTAATTAAATTTTAACAGTTTTAATTCATTTTAAAGCATGGGGAATAAAGGAAAGTCCATGCTGTTTGATCTTTCAGGCTTTCTGGGTTAAAACTGTTAATTTACTTTATTATATAATTTTTTATTATATAATATTATTTATTATATAGCTATATATAATTTATTATTATAAATAACTTTCAACTTTATACAGCATTATTTTATTTTTATAATTTTTTTTCTATTGTACATTTTATACAAAATTTAACAAATGGTTGCTGATTAGTTATTTATACACACTACCGTTCAAAAGTTTGGGGTCACTTGCAAATTTCTTTGTTTTTGTTTAGTGATTTATTTTCTACATT